>VZRW01011179.1:72825-175510 GCA_013398125.1 Aegotheles bennettii | reverse complement strand
CCCGCTCCCCCGGTGCCGGGGCTCGGCTGCCCCCGGGCTGCCCCTCAGCGCTCTCCTAGCGCCGCTGCCGGGTTCGCTGCCCTGAGCAGCGCAGCCTGGCTGTCAGCAGCTCCAGACACCGGCAGAGCCAACTCCAGTGCAGTCTGTGCTTGGTCGCTTCACCTTGGTGCCACAGCGTGGCTGGGGAACTCGGCTTTCTAAGGAACCCGTTCCAGTGCCTGCAAACAGGCTTTCGGGTGGGGGTTTGCTGTGGTTCACTGTAGGAAAGGCAGAAGCCCCCCCCGGTGTTCCCTCGGGGTGTGAAATCGGTGTTCCGAAGGCAGCTGAGCTGCTCAATGAACCCCTCCTGCTGTTACCTTGCTGCTGGGTTTGTGCTGTTTTTAAAGCAAAACCAGGAGAGCAAAGCTGTGCAGTTCCCACCAGTTCTATCCCAAGAGGTGCCTGCCTGGCTTTTATTTTGTAGAAAGGTTTTTCGTTAACAATTTTTAAAAATCATCCCGAGTCGGATGCTTAGCTGAAATATCTTCGTTCGAATAGTTCAATAGTTCATGTCTAGGAGGAGTTGAAGACCGTGTCCTACATCAGCAGAGGGTGCACAGCATTGGATGCCGGCACTGTGCCCCATGCAGGCTTTCAACACACGTTTCGACTCAGACATCACCACACTTGCAGACCTCCTACTTTATATCTGCCAGAAACTGGATGGATCACAGCTTTTTGCTTTTATTTGGAATATTGATGATTTTTAAAGCTTCCTAATTAAAACGTAACGCAGTTCTCACATCATTAGAATTAATGTTGTGTATCCAGACTTCAGTGAAACATAGTAGCTTTATATTTTGATTGTAAGCTATTAACTGATTGGTGTGTTATTGTTATAATATGAATTTCAAGTAATTTTCAACAGTGTAACTTCTTTCACTATTCCTGTCTATCAGCAAAACACTTTCTTCATCCTTAGGGATGTGAAGAGTAAGCCAGTGCCTTCACCAACACAGCACTCAGACCCTGCTTGCTTCAGATGCGTTCACTCATGATCTTTTGAGTTGAGCATAGGTTTGACTGCTAGTCTGAAGTGAAGATATTTTTGTGTGTTTAGTTTGGGCAATAATGCATTCATGATTTTTAGGATTGGATTCAGCATCATCTGTTGTGTGCAGATCTATGCTTGTGTGCAAAAAAAATAGTCCTGGAAGGGTTGGTTTTCTTCCCCCCCACCCCCCCAATGTAGCTCATTTATGTTGTGTCAGAGACTCCTCCTTGCTTTGCTAAATCAAGTTCCTTCCTTATTCTTTTATTCCTAAGGTCTCAAAATGCAGCTCCAAGACATTTAATGCATTTAAGACTCTACATGGATTATCGAGTCAGTAATGGCTAATCTGTTAGCCTCTAGCCACACTTGTCCTGTCTCCGTTTCCTACCTCGCTCCAGGGAATTTTCTGTATTTTCCACTGCCAGCTTCCTGAACAGACCTTTCTGTGTAAGAGAAAGAAATGTGTATAAGCTTCTGCAGTAGATCAGAGATACAATCTGTTCTCTAAAAAATTAACTGCTAGTGCTTTGTGTTGGAGGGCAGCTACACGCCGTGCCTCTGGAACAGCACAGTGTATCTCCAGTTACCTGTCAGAGACAGCTTAAAATCTGCTTCTGGGAAACAGAATCTGTTGCTGAATTTAGGCCTGCACCTGGAGGTAGCTGTAGAAAGGCTTGGGTTTAAAATAACCTCCACTGGCTTGCTCCCTGGTTCCTTCTGAATTCCTTACCTGAGGGCTTTCTCTGGGGAGTTGCAGCAGGTCATTCTTTTCCCCAGGCAGACTGTTATTCATACACAGTGTTAAGAGTATTTGTCTCAAGCTGCAAAATGCATTTTATCTGATTATTTTGTGAGTTTGTGTGTTGTAATTTTTTCCTGCTGTGTAGTTTCCTCATACAGCAGTGAATCTGAAAGTATGCTATATTTGGTGTTTCACCTTCTGACTACCTGCTTGTAGTGAATGTCCAACTGGAAGTCAGCAAGATAAGGAGACAGCAGTTAAAATTCCTGATTTATTATTTTATTAGGTGTACCTTTAAATGACATTCACAAAAAGATCATATAGCACAACAAAAGTATGTATTGTAAATAACTAGGAGCTAGCATGAGATAGAGTCACATGTTTTTAAAAGCCTTTTTTTGTTGATTTAGGCTGCAGTAGGTGGAATGCAGAAGGTGAAACATATCAGCATCCTCTTCTGGTTGAATCAGCAGCCTGTTGAGCAAGAAAAGAGCAATTGAATCACAGTGTTTCCAACAATAGTCTGTGGGAAATCCTTTGTATGTGGAAACTCCCTGTGCCACTGGATTTTCTTGTACCTGTGTAATGACTGGACTCCTAGTGCTGCTTCTTTTCTCTTTTTAAGGAGTATTTTCAAAATACATAAGCCAGTATTTGGGTTCTTCCCATGCAAAGTCCAGAGAGCACTGTCATTTTTTGTGTAAGAACCAAAAAAAAAATTATGAACTGTAGTATCTTTTGCAGACTTCCTTATACTCTTGAAGTGGACCCAAGTGATTGGAACCCAGGCTGACTTAGTTTAAGTGTCCCCTGCTCTGGGAGACCTCTCAAATGGCCAAAGAGCCAGCATGTTGTGCCTGCAGTCTCTCTTCCACTCTGCTTTCCAGATTAGCAGGAGTGTTGGCGGTGGGCTCTGATCACTATCTCAGCTTTTCAAGCATTTGGCTTGTTTCAGACTGTAAAAGCTGGGGTGAATTTTCTGAAGTCCCAAGACTTCACGAAATAAAATGAATCACAATGCATTGTAAATCTATTGTGAGAACAAGGAAGACATAACTAGCTTTTATCTCTCTTTTCTTTTCCTGTAGGGAAAGAGAACCTGGGCTATTTAATTTCTTTTTCAGGCGAGAGCAAAGCCTTGAATGTGGTAGTGGCATCTCTGGCAAAGATTGCTTAGTAGTTGCTGTTGTAAGTTACTGCTTTGCCAAACATCAATTTGTTTTGCTTGAATTGTGTCTGCCTTTTGTTAAGCCTGAACACCGTGAGGGAGGATAAAATCTAAACCTGAGTGAAGTGAAAGAAAAACATAGGAGATGTGTTTTAGTAAAATGTTAAGAGCCATGTTAAGGAAGGACTGAGAGTGGGAAGAGTCAGAGGAAAGGTAAAGGACATGGGCTTGAGAAGTCATGAGGTCATACAGAGAGATGGGGAAGAGACTGAAACAGTGCTGGGAAGCAGGTGGTGGTGAGCTGGAAGAAGAAGTCGGAAAGGGTAAAAGTGCTTGGGTTTTATACCTACTTCTGCTACAGCTTTCCTGGGTTGTTCTAGCTGAGTCATTTGTACCAGCATGGCAGTGACTGCTGACATCTTTGTTTTCCGATTGTCCTGCATAGAAACTGATTTGAGCAATTATAACTGTAAATTAGATCAAAGGTAATTATAGTTTGATCACTGGAAGTGAAATTAAACATGTTCTTTGTTGGGTTTTGTCTGTAAAACTACATACAGCTGATGTAGATGTGTGTCTTGTGTAGGGGTTGAAGTCAGGGTGCGTTGGTCATGCAGGCCTGTGTGACTTTATACCTTGTCGAGTTTTCAGTCTTCCTCTGGCAAAGAGAAGGAGTGCACCATGTTCCTTGTTCAAGAGAGGTTTTGACTCTGCACACTATACAGGAACTACTCTTACATTTGTTTTGTGTTTTAGATAATAGCTCCCTTTAGACTGGTGTGTTCTTTGGGCAGGAGACAGGAGAGGGTGTTTGTTCACTTTGTTGGTAATTTAGAGCAGATTGCTTAGTATTGGATTCTGTTGTCTTCATGGTCAAGTGTGTAGGTTTTAATCCTGCAGAGGAATAATTCCTTTCAGTGGCTTATCTCATATTCGTTCCAAGTGTACAGTTTGTAAGTGATCTAAGGAGCACCTGCAGAAAAGGAAAGGGTCCTATTTAAGATTGCTGTACAGGAAGGTCCATAGGCTGTGTTTGGCCCACAAACTATTTAGAAGAATTCCAGTTTCTTCACTTAAAGCTCATAATATAATGCTCTAGTGACATGGAAAGTCCTTCTTGGTCTCAGAAAAATGTAAGGGACTTAAAGATAACATCTGTGTCACCCATTTCTGCCAGCATAGCTGTGGTGGCTGTGGGTCCTATTGGAGAAGGTTCTGCCAATATTTCCAGGTCATCTCTTTTGACAAAGAAGCAAGGTTTTGAAGGAGTAGCAAGGTAAACCAAAGGATGTGATTCCACCGAGCTCCTATCCTCCTTGGTGACACAGTCAGGGAAGCAGAACTAATGTGATGACCAAGTCCAGTCTGTGTGGCAGACACTGACAGTGTCATGAATGACCTCATCTGCCTGCCAGAGACAAGGCTGTGCTCCAAAATCAGAATGTCACTTAGCTTTCTGTAGGCTAAGTACAGGGAGACTATGAATCCCATGGGATTCATGTGTTTTAGTTGATTCAGGACTCTGCCAGAGACTGTCACTGTGATACCCATTACAGTGCTGACAGTGAAACGATTTTTGACATGGAGCTTCCTAGTTTCATGCAGCAAACAGCCTTGTTTGGTGTTGATGCTTTCTTAACAAGCACTTTGCTGTCCTTTTTCTTCTTGCTGCACTGTCATGACAGCACATTTAAGGGCAAAATGCACTGCTGATACCAGTATCTGCAACTGTGGCCTTTACTGTTCCAGCTGAGTTCAGAGCGTTTTCTCTGATACGTACAGTGCATCGGTGTTTCTTGATTCTGAAATCTTGTATGCTAGCCATGAAGATTTTGAGACCTTTTCATCCAAAAAGTCCTCTGCTACGCAGAAACGGCTCAGGAAGGTGTTTGTGTAGTCTGCTACCATGAAAATGGGTGTAGTGAGACGGATATGTCTTTTCTTGGGTTGGTAGGAAAAATAAAAGAGCTCTAGTAGTCTTTCACTGTATTTATTCTGACTCTATAGCTGTAGAAGCTCATGAATCTATCTTGAAGTTCAGTACGGTGTACTGAATTGCACCTTCAGCAGCAACAAGTCAGTCCCCTAGTGAAAGACATTGTACCTGTGCAGTGTCTTCTCTCCCATCAAACAGTAAATAGATTTCTGGAGAACTTGCTTCATCTTTAAAGTTTTTGTTAACAATGAATGTCTCCTTGGCCATTGTTTTGGTACCTTGAATGCTAACTCAAACTGCTCTTTACTGCTTGTTGACTTAACTGTCAACTAATGAAGCCTTCAGACTGATCGTTCATTTTACAGAATAAGCAGAATATGGGCATTGGGTCAAATCCCTGCCATGACTCAGGCATACTGGGTGACTCTGTAGTTATGCCTCTGCGTATATATAATGCCATAGGGCTTAATAAAAATTTACAGCAAACTTATTCTGGTATTTACTAGCTATGGAGTTCTTTAGCATGTAAAAGGTTCTCCAGTGCAATTTCTTTGATATAAATTATAATCAATAGTGTAATGCTTGCTCTGTCCCACTGCTGTCTCCGAACAGTAATTCAAACAGTGTTGCACTGTTGTAGACATGTACTCTGTTTCCTGTAGAAACTGGGACAAGGATGCATTTCAACACGTTTCTAATTCTGACTTTCTAATATTTACTTTACTTTTTTGTGTCTGTCTCTGCATGTGTTTGGCTAAGCATTTGGTGAAAGCAGCTTTTTTATTTTCCCAGAATTAGTAAGCTATGTGTATAGTTCACTGCAAGAATATATTAGAGTCCACATTTGATGAGCTGCAATAAAAATATTTTTTTAGTGAGCAGTATATAAAGAAGTAGGAGTACTGTTTGGTTTTATGTGGATAATTTAGCTCACCCTCAGTAGTGTGTCTATCCTGCTTTTTGGAGACCAAACCCTTGAAACCTTGCACATGAACACAGGCTTATTTGACTTCACTGCGGTTACTTACATTGGTCAAGCTAAACATTTTCCTAAATATTTGCAGTGTCAACACTGTAGTTGCCGAAATGGCCCTTGGCTTGTGTGGGTAGGGGCGGGGCAACAGGGGCCAGAGCAGGTTTTTGGGTGAAAAAAAATGTTCTGGATCTAGGACCATGACATGGAACTGGGAACACCATGGACAGGGTGGCAGCAGGGATAATATTTAGAAGAATGCCAAAGAAATCCTCAGAACCCCACTGCAATTTGAAAAGTATTCGTTATGTTGGGCAGCAGTGCTACTCAGTAGGTAGCAAACTAGCCTGGGATTAAGGAGGACTGGATACTATTTTCAGGTCTGCTAGCAGCCTGTGTGGTTGACCTTGACAAATTGTTTCACTCCGTGCCTTGGGCTATGGTCCCACATTCGTTATTACCATTTCTGTGCAGTACGAAATCACCTGGTAGCAGCACATTCTCATCGAATAAGCCAGGTCACACGATGCCGTGTTTATACTGGCTGTGTGCCGGTTGCAGAAGGACAGACGCTACCTGATGGAGTGCAACTCTGTGCAAAATTAGAATTGGCAGAGTGGGTTGCACTTAATCAGTGCGTCATGCAGCTGTGGTGTTTTTGATCTTGTGCGAGACATACTGAAACTGAACTTACTATCTAGCTCAACCACAATCTCAGTCATGTGAACAGCATCCCATATCTGTCTGTAAAAAGATTTCTCTTTTTTTCTACCTGAAGATTTCAAATCGATTTTGATTCAGTTTTTAAATGATTTTGTTTTAATACTAAGGATCGTAATTGGCAATCTGAACCGTTTCTGGAATTCCAGAAGGTCACAGCAGATAGAACTGAAAGTCTCTGTGGTTTAGATCCCAGCTTTTCTAGGCAATGTCTGCATTTCAGAGTCAACATGAGTTAACTCGGTCTGGCTTAGCTTAGCCTAGAGGAAGAAGATAAAATTATGAAATGTAGTGCAATTGGGAAGTATTGAGGTAGGGAGCCAGTGCAAATTAAAAGGCCATCTTCATCTCAAATCATGGATCGTTATTTTTGTTGTTGATGAAACTTATTACTGGAAACACTGGAGTTTTAGTTTCAGTTGATCAGTAGTGAAAATAGTCCTTTAAATTAACTATCTCATCTAGAAAGCTCCTGCTGACAGTCCAAGGATTTAAATGCTGGGACCAGGGGGCTGGGGGGGAGCACTGAAGGCTGGACGATTCTCAGCAGCAGGAGTTTTGACTTGAAATTAATTTCTTCTGTTAATTGAACACACCCAAGTTGATCGGTGTCTTTAGGAGAGGCAGTTCTGGAATGCCTTCCATAAAATGTCTCTCCAAATGTTCAGTGTTGTTTTAATTACTGTAATTGTTTCCAGAAATATGTGTATGTTGGATATTTTAATATTCCTCCCCCAAAAGTTTAAATGCTAAGTCACTCATTGAAAAACATTTTCTCTTTCTCCTAGTGTGCTTTTAAACTGACCTTATAAATAAAAATAATCAGTTACACAGATTTTCCCTCTGCAAAATTCTTAGCAGCTTCATAATGAATCACAGATAAAACATTGCTTACAGCATTAACTAGGTCATACTTTTCTATGGCTTCTACTACCATGAATTTATTTTTGTTAAAGAATTTTAGTTAAGAAGGAGTTAGTAGATGTTGCTACTCTCATTCTTGGCTTCCTCATAAATGATATTATTTGGGACTTTTTCTTGGTGAGCTGTCCGATATCGGGTGTAAGCAGGACTGTGCATGTAGTTTAGAATGTACCAAATTCTTGCGACTTCATAGTATGGATTGTTCTGAACGTTTTAGCTTTTACAGAACTGCATATTTAGGGCCTTTGTTAAAATGGAAAGAATTGAAGGCTTGTGGATCACTTCTTTGCTTTATTTTTTGATGTTGGGACTTTAGGAGCAGCTTTTTATGTTTATTTCATTAAGTTATATCATGGATTTCTCATGATTTTTAACAGATGCACTCATCCTGTTCTGCAAATGTCGAATTGCCTTTCTTTCTCACCTTTCACATTGCTCTTCCTGATGGAAGGTAGTGCTTTGATCTAAAAGCAAAGCATGACTTCTTTGTGTTTGTGATTTGCTGCAGTATGTAACTATGCCTATTTTATTGTCTACTAAGATTTAAAAAAAATTCCACTTAGTAGTACATATGCATTTTATTATCTTTCCAACTTGAGGTAGAGGTTTCAAAAAGACCTAAACCCTGCCAGAAATCAATACCAGATGTCACGGTATCTCCCAAATGCAGCCCCGTTGTTGATAACCTGCAATGAGTTACAAACACTGTGTTTGATAATAAGAGTTGGCAAGTTGGACTAATTTCTGGGCTCTCATCTTATTTAACTGAGCTAAGTGCATAGCTTGAGTAAGCTGATTGAACCAGCTGAAGTATTTCTTTTATCCTTAGTCTTCTGCATTAACACTGACTGTGAATGAAAAATATTTTAAAAAACTGAAGAAGCGTGTACATCAAATACACTCAAAACTTCCCTGTGAAGTGTAGAGTTCCCACATTAACATGTACTCACACATACTACGCCAGATAAGTTCCACAAAATCAGAGAAATAAAAGCTCAGTGATGTTTCCACTGTTAACTCTTCTGGCTCTTTTCAAATATTTCTGCCTTACTGCACTGCCACTGCTTCTGTGTGAACAATTCAGTGTTTTTTTCAAATAGATACTCATCCTCGGTTCAAAGCTGTTACGATGCTATTTTTTGCCCAGCCGTCTGTTGTGTGGGGAGAGGATGGGATGGTGAGGGCTTTGATGCGATGGTGAGTTTGCAAGGGTTGCTGGAAAGATGGCAACTCTAATAGGGAAAACTTACAGGGTGTGGTTTCGTGGTGTGTGATAATTGTTGTAATGATGAAGCGTGGGCTGCAGATGAAATGTTTCTCCATGGATATTTTTATGCTTAGTTGGAGGTGATCAAGGTGAAGGCTGGGCTGCACTAGAGGCAGTTTTGTCCAGTTCAGTAAAACTGTCTATTGGAGCTGGGTGTTTCTGGACTTGGCTGGTAACAAGCCCACTGGACACCACTAACCTGCAAAACAACCCCACTTTCTCCCACTGCTTAAATTCCACTAACTTCTAGAGCCACAGTCCTCAGCACCACCTCTTCTCTCTCCCCAGAGTCACATTGATTCTGTTCAGTTTGGTGGGCAACTCCTCTTGCTTCCCCTCGTATTTAGAATCCCTTTCTTGTCTTCTTTTGACCAAAACCAGAGTTTGCTCTTGTTAGTTGGTGGCATGCACTTGGGGAGGACTTAAGGAAGCATTGCCTTATCTCCCATCCACAGCAGTGCATTGTACCTCTTGGCAGACAAGATCTGACAGAATAGTGGAGATCCTGTTGAACAGTGTCTTAAGAGAATCTGGCCCATCAGTCGGATTTGCACAGAGCTGCCCCACCAATTATAACAACGTATGTCTCTGCTAAGCCTCTATGAGCTAATTAGGCCCGAGTGTAGTTATTCATCCTCCATAATCTACCAGCTAGGTTTGCATATGCCTGGCCTCCTTCATCAGTCAGGCTTATAAACATGTATAGAGACAAATCCCATCAACCAGGTTTATATGCACAGCATAGATAACTATAGTTGTAACGTCTGTTACAGCTCACAGGGAGTTTGCACTCAACCATTTCAAAATCCCACAAAACTGAAACCCAAACTCCTTATATTTGTCCCTCATTATACCAGTTTTTTCATTACTTGTCTGTTAAATTTTTAATAAAAAGCCAGTGTTTCATGGTAAGGAGAAAATCCAGGTAAAGCGAAAAGCACCTATAGAGGATGACAGGTGTGGCTTTGCTTCTTCAAGGAGAAACTGCCAGTTAATTCAGATAAGAGGTGACTGTAATTGCAGTGTGTACAGTCATGGATGGAACAAAAGTGCCTGTTCACAATGTGTCACATAAAATCAAAGAGCCATTTAATGAAATTATCCAGCAGCAGGTTCTAAACCAACAAAAGGAAGTAACTTTTTGCACAGTGAATAATTAAATTGTAGAATTAATTGCCACAGGATGTTGTAGAGATCAGAAGCATTAATGGGCTCAAAAAGCTACTAGACAAATTAATGGAAGAAAAACTCATTGCCAGCTGTTAGATGTAAAGATACAAATGCACACAGTGTCTTGGGAAATGCCTAAACTGAGAGTTGCTAGGAGTAGGGGAGGTATATGATGGGAAGTGGGAAGATCTTTCTATTTGATGCTTGTTATATTCCTGCTCCAGCTTTTTGCCTTTGCCACTGTCAAAGACGAGAATATGCTGGATGGATCTTTGGGCTGATGCAGTACTCCCATCTTTATGCAGCAGAAAATGAACTACATAGAAAATACAGAGTCCACAAGCACTACTGCAACCTGGAATTTGTGTTGACTATGTAGCGTTAGACAAATAACATTTACATTCTATTTCAAACCTATTTTGGAATGCAGTTCT
This sequence comes from Aegotheles bennettii, assembly GCA_013398125.1. Taxonomy (NCBI): domain Eukaryota; kingdom Metazoa; phylum Chordata; class Aves; order Caprimulgiformes; family Aegothelidae; genus Aegotheles; species Aegotheles bennettii. Next base: position 165,143 of record VZRW01011179.1, on the reverse strand, counting down.
ATCAAAAACTACCTTTTGCCTATGTAATTTTAATATTTGGAAAGTCTTCAGGATATCTAATAATTTATCTCTGTGTTCTTACTCTTACATTTGATGATTTAAAACATAAGTAAATGAACAACTCCTGCTCTGGGCATTGTTACATAACTGAAAAATTCTTCGTCTCAAGCTCACTTCAAATCTATATCATATAAAACCACACAAACCATATAATAATTAGGTACCAGCAGATAAAATCCTGCTTGAAGTTAGCAGAGCTACACCCACTTCTACCAAAGAAGGGAGGAATCTTCAGCTAGATCCTTGTCTTGGAGCCTATTTTCTCCCTTAATGCCCAAGAAAACCTTAATAACTTGCTCTCAATAACAAGTCCTGTTTGTAATATTGACGGGAGGAGGTGAACTACAGCTCTGGGTGAGTATCTGTTGGGACCCCTTATAAATGTGATGAAATTCCAGCTTAAGTACCTGCTCTGATCTCAACCACACCAAATGGGATGAAATGTTTTCCTAGGTGGTTAGGTACCATACAGTGTAGGTTTTTTACTTATTTAATAGATCAGAATCTGAAAGTTTTAAGATCAGTCCCTGAGATTCCTGGATTGGTGGCCATAAAAATGCCTTTTATATCCTCTTCAACATGCTGTGAACTAGAAAGGTCGTCCAAGTGGGATTATATATATGGTCAATTAAGTTGTGACTATGGGCTGCTTATTACAGGAGATACCCAATATAAGACAACAAAGCATGTCTTACTTTTTTAAAAAGAAAGCACTAAGTTGATTGATAGCACTGTCAGAAAAAATTGTGACTTTACATGTACTTTTATTTAATTGAGGAAAGCTTGGCTCCACTGTTTTTGTAACTCTTCTTCAGGTAGTTTTTGCCTCTCTTAGCCTCCTGTTTATCAGACTAAACAAGCCCAGCTGCTTCAAATTCTATCAGTCATGAGCCCGTGGCTCCTCCCAGACTCCAGTTTCTCCACATACCTCTTGAACTGGGGAGTGTGATCCTGGATGCAGTATTTCAACTGTTGCCTAATGCTTTATATATGAGGAGAGTAACTTCCTTCGTCCTGCTGGCCATGCTGCTCCTAGTGCAGCCAGTATCCAATTTACCTGATTAGCAGTGACAACATTTCCTCACATTTCGCTTGGCATCTACCACAACCTCCCTGTATTCTCAGCAGAGCTGCTACAAAGTCAATCAGTTCCTAGCACACACTGGTGCATGGGGTTACTCTGCCCCTAGAAAAGCTGCAGAACTTTCCTTCTTGTTGAACTTGACATTTCTGTTGTTTCAGTCCTGAATTTTCTCAAGGTCTTTCTTAATTAAAACTCTACTACTTGATGTGTCAAACACCTCTAGGTTAGCATTGTCTAGAAGAAGGTGAAGAGTGCATTGTGTTTCATCATCCAGGTCCTTGGTGAGGATGTTGAACGTTTTCAGCCCTACTGTTCACTGGCATACTCTGCTTGGGTACTGGCTACCAACTGGATGTCGAACTAATGTTTACTGTGTTACCCTCTGTGCTCAGCTGTCCTAGTAATTTTCAGTCTACCTACCAGACCATTTGATTACATCCACCACTCTTCCCACATCTGCATTTCAGGTCATTTCATCACACACAGCGATCAGTTTGATCAAGCATGATCTGCCTTTTGTAAGCCCATGTGGATTGTTGCTGATGATCTTTTTATTCTCCGCATGTTTGGAAGTGGATTCCCAAAGGATGTGGTATGTAATCTTTCCAGGGACTGAGGTGAGGCTGACTGGCCTGTAGTTGCCCGAGTTCTTCTTCTCGTGCCTTTTTTAAAGACAGGCATAGGCACTAGCCTCTTTCCAGTTTTTAGGGAATGATCGTGCTTTTTTTTGGAGGTGACGGGCAGGACTCGTGGCATCACATCAGCCAACTCTTTCAGCACTTTCAGATTAATTGCATTTGTCCTCATGGATTTGAATACATCCGGCTGCTCTAATTCATTCCTAACTTGTCATGCCTAGCTTGTTCCTTCACAAATCATCCTGGTACACCTGGAAATCTAGGAGGAATCTGCCTGTGAAGATTGAGATAAAAATGTATTGAGTACTTCAGCCTTTTCCATTTGAACAACTACTAGGTTGTGCCTCCTATTCAGTAACATCCCCACATTTCCTCTGAACTTAGACATTTTCCTCTTGCTGCTCTTTATATCTCTCAATTCTAAATGTGCTTTGTTTTTCCCAGTTTTTTCCCTAAGTGCCAAAGCAGCGCTTTTGTACTCTGTTTTCGCTGCGTGTTCTTGTTTCCTATATACTGGGTTTTTTTACATTACAGTGCATTGAGCAGCTCCTTGCTTAGTCAGGTGGGTCTTCTAGTGAAATTTCCAATCTTCTTGTACAACAGGATTATTTATTCCTGAGCTCTCAAAAAGTTTTCTATAAAAATTTACTAGATATCCTAGGCATCTTTTGTGTCAACTTCCTGGAAAATTCTAGAACCATTCTGGAACCATTTCCCGAATAACCCAAAGTCCACTTGCATAAAATCCTGAGTCCTAATTCTTCCGCTTATTTCCCAATCTTGTTGTTGATCCTGACTGCAATCAGCTTGTGGTCACTGCTCCCAAGCTACTATCTGTGCCCACATTTGCCACTTGTTCTTCCCTGTTTGTGCACAGAGGTCACACAGAGTATAACCTTTGTTTGGTCTCTCTAGCATTTGCATTAAAAAGTTATCACCAATGCAGTCTAGAAACATGGATTGCTTGCACAGTGCTGTTGTGCCCACATGGTTGGACCAACGCAGATAATTGGGTTGCTTTAGGTCGTTGTTTGTAGACAGCCTTATCCACTTTGTCCCCCTGGGAAGGTGATGTGTAACGGGCCCCACTGCTGTGTAGCCGATGTAGCTTTTGCCTTTGCTTTTGACCAGAAGATTCCTGTGAGATACATCTCTGGTTTCACACTGGACCTCTGCACAGGGAAGGAGGTGCTTTGTAAGAAGGTGCAACTGCCTTTCTTCTTCATTGCTCGTTCTCCTTGAACAGCCTCCACAACACTGTTCCAGTCATGGATGCTGTCCCATTAAACCTTTGTGGTCCTGATCACATCAGAACTCTCTGACTGCGCATGGATTTCCAGTTCTTCTTGTTTGTTGGCCAAGTTCTGTGCATTAGTATCTGGTAAACTTCTGCTTGTCCTCCTTTCACATAGAAATGTGTAACTTTCCCTTGTGGCCTTTTTCCACACACACTTTCTCCCCCACACGCACCCTCCCCTTCCCTCTGGGCCTCACCATCCATTCCCCAGTGAATTTAGTTTAAAGCTATCCTCACTAGATCAGCAAGTCTCTTCACAGAGATGTCTTTCTCTTGGTCAGGTGGCTACCATGTCTCCGTAGCAGTCCTGCATCGAATTAGGATTGTAATCAAAGAAGCCAAAGTCTTGCTGGTGAGAGCAGCTGTACAACCAGGATCAGTCTGCTGGCTGCATACGCCAGCCAGGCTTCTCCACCGACTACAGGGATTGAAGAGAGCACCACTGGGATTTCTGCCTTCTTGTGTCTGCTCTGAGCTCTCTGTTGTGTTTGAGCTGCTGCCCTTGGCTGTGTTACTTCAGTCCCACGAGGTTTAGCAGTAAGAGGTAGAATTTGGAAGGCTGAGGGAGTGTTGGCAGTTTCTCTGCAACATCAGTGATCCAGGTTCTGGCAAGCAACAGACACGCCTGGATAATAGGGATGGATTCTTCTGTTCCACAGAGGGGAGCATCATCAGCCACTAACACTGATGCTTTCTTTAGTACTGGTACTAATCCAAAGACTTGAGATACTCACTCAGAATTTTCTCCCAGAGCAGCCCCTGCTGTTCCTGAAACTGTTAGCTAGGCACAGGTGGAGGAGGAAACAGAGCTTTAGTTCTGTTACCAGAAGTCACAGGCTTCCAGCTTCCACCCTCTGCAAGTTTGTATCCTCTTCCTTGTCCTTTGGTCATACCTTTCTTCTTACCCCAGTGAGGCTGAAGTATGTGTCTTGGAGAAATTTCTTCAAAGATCCCATGTGCAGCAGCCCTGCTGCAGTGAAGCCCGCTGACCTCCTGGCCGCTCCTCACTGAGCACAACAGTGACTTGTTCAGAACACACCTCCCCAGCTCCCTGCCCCAGGGAGGAGCACTGGGCGGCCAAACAGTCCAAGTCCTGCATGGCAGAATGTGCCCTCAGCACTTTCATGGAGCCCGAGGTTGCCAGAGGACCAGAAAGGCTGTACCAGTAGCCTGTCCTGTGCTATCACCTTTTGGGAGCAGCTTCTGTTGGTGGCATCTCTGGGATTTCTTTGCGCACCCTGCAGTCCAGCTGCCATGTTAACTGCTTTGCTTTTGGTTTTGTGTCCTGATGGAACACCACATCATCTCTAGATGATTGGGAAGCTGATGCAAGTTAACTCTGTCCCCACCTGGCAGGGAGCTGCTCGTGCTGCTGCTTAGCTCGTTGGTTCCCTGCCCCATTGCCTGCCTGGTGGTCACATCATACATCGCTTCCTCTTGCACCACTGTTCAAAGCGAGGGCTGGAAACTGGGTGTGAGTTCGCCATGCTGCTCTAGGACTAGGACTAGCAGTCCTGGTTTCAGGATAGGCAAATTAAGGTGATTTATGCAGGATTTGGTTTTATGTGTTTTCCACCACAGCCATTCAGTAAAGTAAATATATGTTGTTATATTTTCTGTGAAGTATTTTTAGTAAATCCTCAGTGCTTGTTTTATTGAATGACTAATACATTTTGGTACATCTGAATTACATCTCTACTGAGTCATTTTGTTTTGTAATGACATATTTAAATGTTTAAATCTATACAGAAATTAAATATTGTAAAAGACTTTAACCTTTTGTTCTGGGGATTGGCTTGAGCCTCTATTATGTCACCACAGGCCTCTGCTATGGAGAAGAACTGTAAGCTGAAGACCAACAGAATGCTGTATCTCAAAAACATTTCTGGAAACCATAAATGAGCCAGTGTGGTTTTGCACAGCCAAAATTTTGCTTTTTTGAATCAGATCTTCCCCTGCTTGCTGGGTAATGTTGTTGCAGTTAACATTTCACAATACTGTTGCTGCGCTCTTTATTTTTCCTAAGCCACTGTTCACGCAACATTTCTAAAATTTTCCCTCATCTCTTCTCAGACTGTAGTTACTTTGCATTTTGAAACGAAGGCTTTGTTTATGGGGAAGGTTTTGCCAGTGGCAGAACTCAAGTAGTTATATCAGTGTTCCCTAGGTTCTTGCTTTGGGATGAATGGGGTTGGTTTTGCTTGTCCTGTGGATTTTTTTTGGTGGGGCTTTGTTTTATTTTGTTGAGCTCATATAGGACATGTAAGCTGAAATGAAATAAAAGGATCTGCAAGTTTTATACTGGGATAACTGTAAAATAAATGTAAACATTTATTGCTTGTGTAGATCAGCCTTCCTTGAATTACTTTGTCATGTGTACTACTTCTTGAACTACTTCTCCCCTAGTCTGCTATCTTTCTCTTATCAGCTCTCGATGCCCTTATAGTCCTTGAACAAATGCCTGTTATACCAGGCTGTCCTTATTTTGAAATACTTTACAAGCTTTCACTTGTGCTTCATTATCCTGGATTTGTAATCTCTGTTTCTCCTGATGCGTGGTTTATGTTGCGTCTGTTTGTGTGCCAGGTCCATCATTTACATTGCGAGCTTTTCAGGGCAGAGAGCTGTTCATTACATCACGTGCTTTCCGAGCCTGTACCATATTTTTAGGATCCAAAGAACGATCATCAATCATTGTGAAATACCAATACGCCTTTATTCTGCTATCTATGAATACTGTTTGAGGCTTCTCATTGCCTTCTCCAAGCAAGGAATCAAAACTTAAGAACCACAAAAAAAGTTGGTTTTGTGCTTGCACAAAGGGGTTGTATTGTGACAAAGGGTTTGAAAAAGAATACCTTCCCCCGCCCCCAACAAATAAACACTTAGCTTTCACCATTGAGCAAGAGAGTTGTTACTAGAGGTGAGAAGAATGGGAGAGATTTGTAGTGTTAATGCTGAAATGAATGTGACTTTCTGCTCTGTGAAGATTTGTATGTAAAATACAGATAGTAGGATTTTCAAAAGTGCCTCCTACATGATTTAAGAACCTTGCTGAAACAAAATGAGAGACTGAATCCACAGCTGATTGGTTAGGCAATAACCTGGGATGTGAGGGAGTCAGGTCCAAGTACTTGCTCCAATTATCTTTTAATTAGTTATACAAAGTGGAACAGCTTCAAACAGGAGGGATCAAGATGTCTTACCCCTAAATAACCAATAGCCTATGGGCTAGGACAGCTAATACAGGATGAGCAGAGATTTGGAAACAGGTCACTCACCTTACTGATGACTGTTTTAACCACTGAGATATTAAATCTGATAGTGTGTGGATTTCTCTCGCATTGTTTATGCGGAAGGATGTGCTTGTCTTAAGCAACTAACTCAAGGAAAGGGTTTGTGATGGAGGCAACCATTGCCATTAGAGGAGCAGGACTCCCTGTCACTTACACAATCTTTGCTTAGATGGTGGCTTTTGTGATTCCTGTTTTTTGACACTTAGCTTTCTCCATCCCTTTTATAGAAAGTCTGTCTAATTTAGGGAGAGTGCTGCAATTTACATCTCTGCTGAAACTTAGTCTCTTTGAGCATCTAGTTGTCCACCACAAAGTGGTGGCTTATAATGATGCTGACACAACGAACAGAAGGGTGCAAAGGACTTCTAGCAGGGCTGACATATTAAATAGCAAACATAAAGACACTAGATACTGTTAAAATGTACTTACTGCTAAAGGAGGAAACCATGCTAATATACTAATTACATCATCTTGAGAGACTGATAATTATCTTGACAGGATTTCATGAGTCCGCATCCATGTGATTTGCCCTAATTCAGAGCCCTGTTATCCTCATCTGCAATCTCTTGCCCAGATGGAGCATGGAAATCGACAGAAGCGTTTCTAATATGCAAATAGAGATCTGCAGTTCCACTTCAAAGTGGTAGCTTCTGAAGTGGGAGTTTTAATTATTCCATTTTGAGTTGGTGACTCTGCAAAAGAGTTTTTTTCTTCTGTCCGTCAGTTGGGTGTTCTTTTTTTCAGTTTTGTTACCCGGCTCTGCAGTAGGCATGTCTCATTCTCTCTCGAATGTGAACAATGAAATGGTTGACCAGTTAATGATCCATCTTACTGACTGTAATCCATAACTTCTTCAGGGAGTTGTTTGTCCTGTTCTTGGGTTCTTTTGCATGTAGTGTTATGTATAACAAGATGAGATTCCTCATTGCTCATCACAGGAGTCTGTCATGAACTCGAGAAACAAGGACAGATATCAACTGCCCTATATTTTGTAGAGATGAGCTGTGTCTGCTGTCAAAAATAAAGTCCCTTGGACAAGAGAAACTCTGGTGAGGTTGGTGGAGAAAAGCAGCTCATGAAAGCAAGAAATATTGTCATGTGATGTATGTTGCATGGCAGGAGACAAAAACAAAGGGAGAAGATCATGATAGAGATTAATACAGGAAATGGCCAGAATAGCAAGTGATGGGCTGAGAAGCAGCTGAAACCTCATCTGATTGTGAACTACAGGGTAGTGCCAAGTCAAATTTAAATACTTTGGTTTTGCCAGAGGAGATTTAGACTGGATATTAGGAAAAATTTCTTCACCAAAAGGGTTGTCAGGCATTGGACTGGTCTTCCCAGGGAGGTGGTAGAGTCATCATCCTTGCAAATGTTCAAAAAACATCTAGATGAGGCCCTCAGTGACATGGTTTAGTGGCAGACTTGGCAGTCCTGAGGAAATGGTTGGACTTGATGATCTTGAAGGTCTTTTCCAACCTAGTTGTTTCTGTGATTCTGTGATGTGTACTCATAGAGAAGATCCCTGTTGAAGCATGAGATGCAATTGCAAGGTTTAGTTACTTACGGTGAGTTATACTGTTCCACTTTGGATGGTGTATTTGTACTCTGTAGTGAGGCAGCTTCAGTAGGGCACTCACAGCTGAAGAAAGTGTGCAGCTGTAGCACTCTTAGGACAAAATATTCCTAGTTACTGGTGAGTGCCCTTGAGAAAGGGTGTACTGCAATACCCCAGGAAGAGGTCAGCGAAACCTACTGTTCCTGTGAGACTGGTGACCCATGCATGGAGGGGAGGAAGCCACTTACTCCATCTGCTCCCTAAATCCTTCATCAGTGACTCAGGAACTGGTGTTAGGGGAGAATGTAATATATAAAAGGAATGATGGAGGCATCCCATAATTAGGGCTAGTAATAAGAGAGGAATCAGTTTAGCGTATGATATACAGTGACTGAGTCAGGGAAATGAAGGTAAAGCAAGTTCTGTAGAATTATAAGAAGGAAAGTGCAGTACTGAAAAATTGTGATGAAGGTGATGAGATGATCTTCAAAAGAAGCTAAAGAGAGAAAGCAAAGTAATATGAGAAAGTGGAAGGACGATTTCAAAACCAATACAGTGTCAGAAGTTTGAGTTGCAGGGGAGGTGGCTGGCATAGGGCAGCTAGCTGTGCTAGCAGCCTGAAAGAATCGTGGGAGACAAATTTGGTAGCATTGCAGAAATAAGGAACAAGAAAAAAATGTATCTAGTGAGTTTGAAAATAACAGAAAGAAATACTTGCATACATAGAGTGATAAGTTTAAAAGACAATGACTTCTTTTTTACGCTTTTGAATCTTACGTAAATGGAAGTTTCTAGTCATGGACAACATCACATTTCTGGGATTGTCAGCCAGCGTAATGGGAATGTTTTTGATAGTCAAAAAAGTACTGAGATTTTGAGTATCATGGCCAAAGTCATACTCATTTGACTTCCTGTGTGAGTAAGTTCTTTTTGTGACAAGATTTCTACTCCATGACCTTTTCTTGGCAGCTGAGGCAATATTAAGTGTATTTAAATTTGAGGCTTGGCTTTTAATTTATTTTGCTTTTACAAACAGTATTTCATCAGTATATGTGAGGAGTACCCCCATTTAGGAATTCTCCTGTTTTGTGCTCCTTTTCTTCCTAGTGCCGTGTAGACAAACCCTCAGGTAGAAGTGACTCCTTCAGCCTTATCTGCAGTTGTGGACTCTTATTTTTACCCAGTTTCTTCTCACCCTGCTGTCACATTTTGCAGGCATGAGTAAGTTAATACTGCTGTCACACACCAGTCTCATTTACAGGAATTGTTATTTTTACTATGAACTATTTAAAAACAGTTTTAAATTAAAGTTGGATTTTAATTAGTTCCAACAACATGTGAAAATCAAGGGCTTATGTGTAATGGAGGAATCTACTGGCTGGAGAGTTGGAATATGATTTCATTTTCAGTCATAATTTGAAACCTGGATTGATAATTCACATTTAGTTTTTTAAAAAGGAATATAAATTGCAAGAAAGTTGCAAAACAAATGTCTTTGAATTTTTAAAAACTCTTCTTATGTGCTTTCTGTTCTACAGTCTGAGCTAAGATGTGGAAGTCCATGTAATGGCCTATAATAAAAAAGCTGTTCAGATTTCATCAGAATTCTCAGGACCCAGTTTTGTGAGGCTCTGTATAAAAAGGGATGCTCTGGAATCAGGAGATTTGGCTCGGCCATGCAGGACACGCACCGTTGTAGCACAAAAAGAGTCAGACAGTTGTGAAGGGATTTGTGGACAACATCATAAAGGAAGATGTTTTTAAACAAGGATTTGAAGAAGAATTAAAGATTTATTCCCAAATGTTTAGAGGAGCTTTTTCACAGCAGGAAAGGTGTGGATAGACTCCAAGGATTGTGGAAATTTGATGGGGAAGATGTGTAAGGTGGTAAGGTAGGCAGGATTAATCCAGGCTGCTAAATGGCATGTGGTGTCTTTGCAAAATTGTTGACTATACAGGAACATATAAACAGCTTAATTTAGCAAACTAGAAGCAAAGGCCCTTTCTTGGTACAGGCACAAGTGATACTTTTCTGTTAGGTTGCATAGGACACACTTGTGCCTGTACCAGGAAAGCACACAGTGTTTGCCAAGACGGGGGAAGAAGCACAAGCTCTCAGCCAGAACTGGTAAATCAAGAAGGATTAGAATGGAAGTAAATCCTGGGATTTAGTGGCTAATAATGCTATTGAGGGCTGTCCCAGTAGGAAGCTGGGTAAGAAAACATTGCTAGTAATAACTGAAGAATGTGATATGTGGAAAGGCTCAAGGGAGACACTTGTGTCTGAGACATTTGCAGTAAAGTGCAAAGTAAAGAGCAGTTCTGCCACAGAGCACAGACTGGGACTGTCACTTGGCTGAGCTGTTTTGCACCTTGCACCTACTGCAGTGTAAGTAGGGGAGGTTCTCCCAGGTCCTCCCTGCTTGGGGGGCATACTGCAGTTGAGCTCTTTTTCTTTTTTTTTCATATTTTTTTCTTTTTTTTTTTTTTTTTTTTTTTTTTTTTTTTTTTCTGGTTAGTGCTGCTCTGTACCATCACTGAATTCAGTATCCTGTTTTAAACGTGAAGCCGACCGGGGCAGAAGCATTGCCATCTCGATCTATGTATTAGTACAGATACATTAATTCAGTGAGCCTAGGCTGTAAGTGTCAGCCAGGATGTATGCTTTTCAACTAATGTAAATTCAAATAAAACATGAGTTTGTGCTTAGAAATCTTATTGCTGTTTCCCAAAAGTTTAAAGGTTACATGTAGTCTTAATGAAAAATGACAATATGACTCACATTGCTGTTTTGGAGAGTATGAAGAAGAAATGCTGTCAATGCTGAAGAAATTCTCAGAGACAAGAATTTCATCAGATGAATGAAAAAAAACTGAGAGTAAAAATTGAAAAAGTCTGCTTGACTTTCACTGGAGGTGTACCCAAGGAATACGGAAAACATCCCTCTGGAAAATCAGCTGATTTTAACAATACATGCTGTATGCAGTTCTCCAAAGGATAACTCACACTTTGTATTTGAACAGGGATCAGCTTCACAGCTGACATTAATCAACAGTGTTTTGTAGCTGCTGGTGAAGATAACACTAAATTGTACTTCTTTTAGGATTTAGCCCTTTATTTCCACACTATGGAAAACATGGGTTTTAAGCAGAGCTGTACAAGAGTAAACAGGTTGTTAATCTGAAATCACCTCCGGGCCTTCTTCTGCTCCCACTGAAATCAATGTCTAAATTCCCATCAGTTTGAGTGGGATATTAAAGAAAAAAAATGCTCTAATATCCATGTTAATGTATTTTCTAAATATGTGAATTAATCAGCAGCTTGGTAAACTGGTTCAACAGCCTGTTGCATTTGCTGAATCAACCTTGCTAAAACAGATGCACCATCTGCCTCACAGTTTCTAACATTCTGCTCAAACAAAGCGACATTTTTATAAGAATAGTTATTTTTGCTGTTATATGCCTTAATCTGTGCTCAGGCAAAACTGCTTAGAACGAGATGCTGTGTGTCTCTACTGCACCAAAAGTAACTTGCGCATAAACCGTTTGTGGCAGAACTTTAAAGTACATAGAGAAGAAGGGATTGATGTACTTGCTCCTCCACTGTGTCTTGAACCATAATTTTAAGGTGTTTTCATAAATCTCTACAAAATACTGTAGAAGCTTTTGCTTTGTTGCATTCATACTTCATGTATTGAAAAACTACATAGGAACAAGATGAAAAAAGACTTCTGTTTGGTTGAAATGATTTCGAAAATTCAGTTCAACCCTCATTGGCAAACCACAGGCAAGTTGGACTTTCAGAAATGCTGAAGGGATTGAGGTGCTAAATATCCATTAACTTTGTTCACTTTGGTACCTTGGGAAAACCTCACCTCTAATGCTCATATTTATTGCTGCCTTTATAAGCCAGTTTTACACTATTGGTAGCAAGGGGTTTCAATATTGGTATTTAAATAAGATCCCCTTTCATTGCTTCTTTTTATCCCTTCACACTTTGCAAAGCGGTGCACAAGAGGTCTTGGAGAGACAAAAAGATGTTCACAGTCCTCACTACTCACCATAGTGAGTAACTGGGGCTTTTTTCTGTTAAAACATGTGCAGAGTAAAGCATTGTACTGGAGGTGAAATGTCTGACAGATGGGAACCCCAAGAATTGCTGTTCAGGCTGTAAACCTTGCATTTGCACCCAGGCAGTTTAGTTTCTTCACCTGGTGCTCATTTATTTTTAATCCCACTCTGTTCCTTTCTAAACAGGAGAAAGCAAGCAAACAGGGTGGGCCAAAGTCCATTTGTAGCTTTACCGAAATGGCTCTGACGTGCCACGACTTGTGAGGAGTTAGTTTTGGATGTAACCCAGTGTACATGGAAGCAGCGTGTACCCCTCCGTGCCTGCTTTCTTTATAAAAAGGTTAAACATCTCCAGCTGCATTCCAAGCAGGGAAAGGAAACTGGAAGGTACTAACATTTTCATTTTGGGGGATACCTTAGCTGCACCCACCATATTGACGTGCTGCTTGTGAACCATGGCAACAGTCTGCGTCACCGTCAGACTGTTAACTCTGGCGGAGTTTTGGGATGTTTGGCATGTGCTGACAGTCTTTTTCTGTTGTGCTGGCCTTTAATAGGCAGTATGTGTCCTAAGTATGGGTCAGCCCTCATAAATATGCCTCTCTTGGCATTTCACAATTGTCTGTGAAGGTGTTACTCAACTCAGCCCCAGCCCTGCAGCCATGATGCACAGAGGTGTTGGATCTCCTGAATCAGATGCGGGCCCTTAGGCAGTCCTGACTGCAGCAGAGCTCTGTTCAAACTAGCGTAGCTCCGGCTGCTGAATGATGATATCCTTTTTGACTGCTCTTGCAGATGTTTCCAAGAGCTGTGTTTTATTTGTGCATCAACAAATGATCTGATATTCGCTAAGGGTTTGAATCCAGCCATTGAAGAATAATAAATGACTGTTTAGGTTGAGCTGAAATTTTGCAGCCTGATTCAGTTACAGTGGTGACTCACTTAGAGTTGGTTCTCACATGATTCACAAAGTGTATGGGTGACTCAACCCGCAAATTTACTTAGCTCCCATGTTATTTTCCCTCTCAGTGAAAAAAAAATGGTTATAATAAATAATCACAGCAAACTTTGACTTACCCTGAGGTAAAATAAATGTGTGTGTTGAAAGGCTGCGTATTTGTAATAATAAATTATTTAGTGAGGTAAGGATGAAATAATAGGACGTAGGAATCATTAAACAAGAAAGAAGTGTGACGTGCATTTTTGGTTGATTTTGTTGCATAGCAGATGTAAATAAAGGAAGAATAGGTTTTTTTATCTGATGGAGATGGCTCAGAGAGGCTGCACTGAAGTGTCCATACTTACTGCTATAGCCACTCAATTCTTGGCATTTGTTCTCTGAAATCAGTAGTTTTAGATATGTCCATGCCTGGGTCAGACATTTTAAAGTGATGTCAATTCAAAGTGTGAGGTACCCAGGTTCTGAACACTGTGTCTTAGTAGGATGTCTTAGGCTATCACCCCAAGTTCTGGAGTACTGAAGTTGTCTGTCTGAAAAACGCTGAGTTTCTTTTCAATATCAAATTCACAGAGATAATAAATTCTGTCCCAACAGGAGCTATAAGATACTAAGTTTTTCTTCAAAAGATGCAGCTGCTATCAGTGTTCCATAGCATACACACGGGCACATGGCTGTAGTGTAAATACAGTCTAAATTACTATGAGTTTAGCTGCAGACATCACCATATCCTTTTTCGGGTCGTCCCAAAAGGATATAAATATCTAGGTAGCTACATACCTCTGAGCTGCTTTGCACTAAGTGACTAATCACCCTCCCTTTCATAAACGAAACAATGAAGAATCTGAAAAATGAAGAAATTCTGCCATGTCAGCTGACTTGGTCATTGAAAAGGTCATTAGCAAGCAGGAATGTTACTTTGCCTCATAAATGCCAAATGTCAATAATATCCATAAATTAAACTGTAAAAGTCAGTATTTTGTAGGGATTAAATTACAGGGAACAAATAATGTATGGTTTGAAAGACTACAGTGAGAATTCTGAATTCTTTGGAAAGATAGTTCTTCTGCTGATTGTATCACTGGTTTGAGGAAACCTCAGCGTGGTTCAGGTGTGGTAAGAAATTTCTGAGAATTAAACTGAATGGCACTGGCAAACTCCAAAAAAACAAAGGACATAAACAGTAGCTCTGAGAAAGGGTACCTAGGAACAGCAGCAGGATTAAAAACATACAGCTAAAGGATTTCTGTGCTAGAGAGAGAGAAAGAAAAGGCTAAAAAATAACCATGGGGTGTCACATGCTGAACAACTGCAATGCAAAGTCCAGTGGAGCATTTCTGTGGTGCACACAACGCCGCTCTTTTATCATAAAGTTTGCCGAGCAGCCACAAGCTGTTTCGAGTCTCTTTGTAGATAGTGAACCGAATGCACGTGTTGATTTGAACTTTCCCTGGGCTGAAGGAGAAGGTAAAAGGATGGCTTTGTGCTCAAAGCACAGAATCGGGATTTATTTGTTCTTGGTTCTGCCACAGTCTCCTTGTGCAGCCTTAGGCCAAGTTATTCGTCTCTTCGTGTCTCCTCGTTTGTAAAAGGCACTTGATGATACATATGTCACAAGGGGTGTTTGAGGCTAAATTCTTTAATGTTTTAGAGTGTTAATGCTGGGAAGGACAAATTACTAAATGCTGCAATGCTACATGCAGAGTTATGCTGATTAGTGCCTTAGACAGTGATCCCTTATTATATGTAGACTAATACCACAAGCTGGTCCCATTTTAGTCAGTGGTATCTTTGACCTCCCTGGTTCTGGCATTGGTCTGGAAAAGATTAATTTATTTCCCTTTTGGTGGTTATGCTCATCAATGAAATAAAAATTCCCCAGACTGCCCTTTAGCATACCCACAGTTTGCAGTTGTCTTAGGCAGTGCAGGCTGGTCTTTCAAAAAGCCTGATTTTTGGAGGCATGGTGTAGCTGTTTATGCATGGAATACACACACTGTCAGTGAAAGAATCTACCAAAGGAAGGCTCATTATTACAGATAGGTGTTGGCAGAAGTCGAAGACCTGCCATGAAGCAGCTCATTTCATAAGCATTGCCCATCAAACACTGTAACCTCTTCGGACACAGCAGCTGTGACCTGGCGGTGTGGTGTGTTGCCATGAGCAAACGTATCTTTTGATAGGTAAGCCACAGCTATGTTTTTCTAAACAATTATTTTGTTGGTGTTTCTAATTGTGTTTTGCTATCAGCACTACTGGTAGATCATGTATGAGTATCATCAATTATCGTGTGTAATGTGTCTGTTCTCTTGTTGCTGAGCTCCCATGTAAGTACTCATGTTGTCCCTTGCTGCTGTGGAACTGTCACCGCAGATGCTTCTGCTTTTTCTATTGCTGTAAACAAGCTGTTGTGACTGATGCTTCTTTTCACCATATGTCCTGAACACTCCCAGTCCATAGTTATATGTCATTGCCAGGATGCTTTGTAGGGTGTGTCTGCCTCCACCCCATTTCAAAATCAATGTGACTCTCAATGGATTGGCTACTGGCTGCAAGGTGTTACTTAGCGTGATGGTTTTGGCTGACAGTGCTGCTAAACGAACAGTTGTTTGCTTAACATGTCTTTTGTGGTTCCCATGTGAAGTAACTCTTACTGACAAATTGAACATGCCAATGGCTTCAGGTTTGCTAGTAAGCATTTATCTGACATGCTGCTGAGACCAAAAGGAAGTATGACCCCAACTTGTTGCCCTGAATATTGATGATTTTGCCCTGTCCCGTAGCCATATCCTATGCTTGCATTGTCCTCATAGATTTTGTTATGCTGATCTCATCATCTCTACATCCATCATGAATCTGTGGAGTAGGAGTGGGTGGTGAGAATTAAAGAAAACTGCAATGTACCTGTTGTGCTGATGCAGTGTATAAGATGTTGCAAGTCTGTCGCACTAGGACTGATGTCACATTTTCTTTCATTTGTTTTCATTTATGTTGTTGGGTTAGATCATTCTCAACCCTCTTCATGAAATAGGATATGCAGCACCAAAGAGAAATTGCTTGTGTACTGCAAACTTATTTACTTGTTATTATAGTGGGTGGACATGCCTTGTTATTCACCCGTGGCGTGTTGACCTTCCAGAAGGTCTACCTGGCATTTCAGTAATAGCATACGTGATGGTACAGTACCGAGTGTGGTCAGGAATGGTGTCTCCACTAATCATTTTAATGAAAGCAGTCGCGTGGAAGTGAACAGAAACTGAATTTAAATTGTAAATGGGAAAGAAGTTAAACTACAGGAAAGAGCATTCTTTGAGCATCTCTCTCATCTGACTCTTCAGGCTTATATGTCAGATGGTTGCCCGAGCCTATGTCATATCTGCTGCATTGCTGGACTATCCTCACTATGTAGTGTGTTGCTATTGGGAATACATCTGGTGTGAGAGACTTCTTTTATTCTTGATAACTGGTGGAATTGTTCATCTTGCCTTTAGCATGCTAGCTCTAACTTTGTTAGGTATATGGCAGCAAGCTGTGTGATTATAGTTAGGTAGCCAAGGGAGAGTTTTGTAGAATTGTTCTTTTGAGGTTAGTACAGAAGTCTACATGGAAATTTTTGTATGTCCATGGTGGCAGGGGCAAAGCTTACCTATGTGCATATAATGCAGCTCCTCGAACATCTGTCCTTTTTGCTAGCATAACAGTGAAAGCTGCAGTTCCTGCTCTTTTTCTTCACATATGTGTAAAGCCAGTTAATTCTGGAAGCTGGAGTTGAGAGAACCTGTTTGAGCTAACACTGGCTGTGCCCTTCTCTACCGCTCTCTCCGAGGGTATGATTGAAGATGCTGTGTGTGTGGATTTCTGTACTCAAATCTTCCATGACTAAAGAAATAAAGAGCCTGATGTAACTGTATTAATGTGTAATGTAGTCCCTATGGAGAAGAAAAGATTATTGACATTGTCTTTACTACAGATGGATGTCCGTAATAAATGTCTATGTCATTTCTTTTACTCATTGTGTGAATATCAGCAACTTGGAAGCACTTCAGTTTTGGGGTTTTTTTAGTATACACAGTTGGATCTTCTATATAGTATCTGGCCACAGTGCTCTCAGGTCCTGGTGATGAGTTGTTATTTGGGCTATGCTTGTGAGTGTGGTCCTGTGTAATCAGAAATGGTGCTTACCTCCTTTGTTTTTTCAGATTGGCATGGTTTTGCTATGTGTTTGGCATAGAAATGGCCGTTGTCTGGTTCAGAAAATGCCAAGGATTTGACAGATGTCCACCTTCCTTCAGAGTTTTTGCTGTTGCTCATTGCATAGCACAGTCCCCACCACTTGTAAGCTAGTTCTTATGAAGACTTGTAAAAGGTGCAGTTCCCTAGAATTTAATGCTGGCTTGAGAAACAAGGGAAAAGTCCCACTAGACCAGGTTGCTCCAAGCCCCATCCAGCCTGGCCTTGAACACTGCCAGGGAGAGGGCAGCCACAGCTTCTCTGGGCAACCTGTGCCAGTGCCTCATCACCCTCACAGGAAAGAATTTCTTCCTAATATCTAATCTAAATCTACCCTCATACAGTTTGTAATGGTTCCCCCTTGTCCTATCACTCCATGCCCTTGTAAAAAGTCCCTCTCCAGCTTTCCTGTAGCCCCTTCAGGTACTGGAAGTCTGCTCTAAGGTCTCCCTGGAGCCTCCTCTTCTCCAGGCTGAACAACCCCAACTCTCTCAGCCTGTCTTCACAGGAGTAGTGCTCCAGCCCCTTGATCATCTTCATGGCCCTCCTCTGGACTTGCTCCAACAGGTCCATGTCTTTGTAATGCTGGGCATTCCAGAACTGAACACAGTACTCCAGGTGGGATCTCACAACAGCAAAGGGGGAGAGTCACCTCCCTCAACCTGCTGGTCACGCTTCTTTTGATGCAGCCCAGGATACCATTGGCTTTCTGGGCTCAAGTGCACACTGCTGGCTCATGTTGATCTTTTAATCAACCAGCACCCCGAAGTCCTTCTCCTTGGGGCTCTTCTCAATCCATTCTCTTCCCAGCCTGTATTTGTGCATGGGATTGCCCTGACCCAGGTGCAGGACCTTGCACTTGGCCTTGTTGAACTTCATGAGGTTTGCACGGGCCCACCTCTCCAGCCTGTCAAGGTATCTCTGGATGCCATTCCTTCCCTCAAGTGTGTCGACTGCACCACACAGCTTGGTGTTGTCAGCAAACTTGCTGAGGGTGCACCCGATCCCACCATCCATGTCACTGATGATGTTAAAGAGAACCGGTACTAATAGCGACCCCTGAGGAACACCACTTGTCACTGATCTCCACTTGGACATTGAGTGGTTGACCACAACTCTTTGAGTGTGACCATCCAGCCAATTCCTTATCCATTGAGTGGTCCATCCATCAAATCCATGCCTCTCTAATTTAGACACAAGGATGTAGTGTGGTACACTGTCAAATGCTTTGCACAGGTCCAGGTAGATGACATCAGTTGCTCTGCCCTTATTCACCAACTCTGTAACCCTGTCACAGAAGGCCACCAAATTTGGCAGGCACTATTTGCCCTTAGTGAAGCCTTGTTGGTTGTCACCAATCACCTCCTTAATTTTCCATGTGCCTGAGCATAGTTTCCAGGAGGATCTGCTCCATGATCTTACCAGGCACAGAGGTGAGACTGTAGTTCCCTGGCTCTTTTTTTTCCCTTTTTAAAAATGGGGGTTATGTTTCCCCTTTTCCAGTCAGTGGGAACTTCACTGGACCACCACGACTTCTCAGATATAATGGATAGTGGCTTAGCAACTTCATCTGCCAGTTCCCTCAGGATCTGAGGGTGTATCTTGTCAGGTCCCATGGACTTGTGCACCATCAGGTTCCTTAGGTGGTATTGAACCTGATGTACTCCTACCGCGTGTGGTTCTTCAATTTCCCAGTCCCTGCCTTTGCCTTCTGTGACTTAGGTGGTGTGGCTTGAGCACTTGCCAGAGAAGACTGAGAGAAAAAAGTCAGTGAGTACCTCAGCCTTCTCCATACCCTGGGTGACCAAATCTCCCATTTCCTTCTGGAGAGGGCTCACATTTTCCCTACTCTTCTGTCATACAGAATTCACAGAATCACAGAATCACAGAATTCTAGGGTTGGAAGGGACCTCGAAGGATTATCTAGTCCAACCCCCCTGCCAGAGCAGGTTCACCAGTACATCACACAGGAACGCATCCAGGCGGGTTTTGAATGTCTCCAGTGAAGGAGACATACCTATAGAAGCTTTTCTTGTTGCCCTTGATGTCCCTGGCCAGATTTAATTCCAACAGGGCTTTAGCTTTCCTGATCCCTGGCTGCTCCAACAATTTCTCTGTATTCCTCCCAGGCTACCTGTCCTTGCTTCCACCCTCTGTAGGCTTCCTTTTTTTATGTTTGAGTTTGTCCAGGGGCAACTTGTTCATCCATGCAGGCCTCCTGGTGTTTCTGCCTGACTTCCTCATT
The DNA here is from genome assembly GCA_013398125.1 of Aegotheles bennettii. Taxonomy (NCBI): domain Eukaryota; kingdom Metazoa; phylum Chordata; class Aves; order Caprimulgiformes; family Aegothelidae; genus Aegotheles; species Aegotheles bennettii. Next base: position 145,707 of record VZRW01011179.1, on the reverse strand, counting down.
GTTGGGATGCAGTGCTTCTGAGCTTGGAGGAGGTGATCCTTGGATATTAACCAGCTTTCTTGGGCCCCTTTTCCCTCCAGGGCTTTATCCCATGGTACTCTACCAAGCAGGTCCCTGAAGAGGCCAAAGTCATCTCTCCTGAAGTCCAGGGTAGAGAGCTTGCTGTGCCCTTCTTGCTGCCCTAAGGATCTTGAACTCCACCATCTCATGGTCACTGCAGCCAAGGCTGCCCTTGACCTTCACATTCCCCACCAGCCCCTCCTTGTTGGTGAGAACAAGATCCAACACAGCAGCTCTCTTTGTTGGCTCTTCTATCACTTGGAGAAGGAAGTTATCAACGCATTCCAGGAACCTCCTGGATTGCCTGTGCCTTGCTGTGTTCTCCCTTCAACAGATATTGGGGTGGTTGAAGTTGTTACTTCCCTTTTTTATGCGATGACTTCCCTTTTATTTCTAGCCATCTATTCTTCAGATCATTCCAGATGCAGTTACTGTAAACAAGTGCTTTTCAAGGAACCATGGTTTTACCTGCCTGTATGGCATAATACTTCTTGTTCAAGCAGCAGAAATAAATCGAGGTGGTTTCCTTTTACTTTAGTTGTCTGTACTGGTTTTGCTGGTGTTGTCACACCAATCATGCTTGTAGATTATAAGCTTCTGTAAAGCTGATTAAAAAATGGTGAGAGAGCGGAGGTTTTTAGAAAACTGTTACAAAAGTTTTTTCTGTTTTTCAGTCATCTTCTCACTTGTTGTGCAGTTGTGTTCTTTGGTTTCATTCATGTTCAATGTTATGCTGGTTGCTGTTAACACATTGACTGTTACCACTCACAGAAGTAAATCTTACTGCAAGGTTCCATTTTCCCTGTTAGTGTGAGAAATACCCTGTATACAGCAACTAAGCTAAACGACACTGAGAAGTTAATCTCTACCTTTCATAGTTACTTTTGCTGAAATCAATAATTACCTGGAGGTTATGGTTTCAGAGCAGGAAACCAAACTGGAGTCAAAAGAATCACAGAATCACAGAATCGCTTGAGTTGGAAGGGATTTTAAAGATGATCTAGTCCAACTGCCCTGCCATTATCTGAGATAATGTTCATGAATTTTTGCTTGACCTCTTTTGCTTAGTATTAAAATGAATTGTAATGAATAACATTCTATTTCTTATTCCTTACAGATAAAACGAGAAAAACCAGAAAATATACCAGATTTAAAAAATTTAGTAAAAGAAAAATTTACTGCGCTGGAGAGCAAGAACAGTGACTCAGATTTGCAAAAGAATGAAAAATATATATACTTTAAGGATCAACTTAAAGAGATGAGAAAACAATGTAAGTCTTATTTTTTTAAAAAATAGATTCTTTGAATGCTAAATGGCAAGATGTGACTAACTGCCCTAAAATATAGAACTGCCACTTATGGCTTCAACTAAGGTGAGTGTTCTTATTTAAAAACTTAAATTAATATCTGTGTAGAAAAAGCCAGTGTAATTATCTTAGTAATTTTATTTAGACTCCCACAGTTCCTGCCCTGCTTGAATACAAATATCATGAAAATGTTGCTTCCCATCCTTTTTTTGTAAGGTGGGCTTTTTCATTTGAAAACTTTTTTCCCCCTTAGTTTATAGGATCTTCTAAAAGGATTAAGTAAGCTGTTTTCATTTGTCACTTAAACAAATTGCTCCTGTTTCACAACTTAGGATGTGTTGCAACTCTAAGAAGACCTTTGCTTTAATCATAGAACTGTATTGTTGGAAACTGCTTACTGTGTGTGTTCTCAGGTTTACAGCTTCTATGCACGCACCATGCAACACTGCAACTTACTAAAATCTGTTTTTCTTAATTGATGTGATTTATCAAGTGTTAAAATTGTAAGTTAGTTATGCTTGAATTGCCAGAAAAGTTGGAGAGTGAACAGTTCCAGTATTTATGCCACACAACAAAACTGTATGTTTTTATTGCCCTGCACATATAGCAGCCATTAAAATATCAGTGTGATTACCATTGCTGGGAAAGTTCATGGGCTCTAACACTATTTATGCTGTTCTACCCCAATCATGATTATGTTTTGAAATCATATTATTCTGCTTGCTGTTCCTTGACCCCTGTACCTATTCCCTCCCACCCTACATTTTGATTTCAACATAAACTGGTATCTCAGGAACTTCAGGAGTCATAGATTAATGATTTATACCACTTGAAAATGATATTCTGGATGCTCTCCTGTAGCTCTCTATGAGTTTTGGTTTTTTGGAGCCCTATCCAAAATGCACTGAAACTAGCAGAAGGAATTTTCCCGCTGACTTCACTGGACTTTGGATTACTTCCCTATAGAGATTTATGAAGTGCGAGGACATGCTTGACAAGGTGAATTTTTGATCTGATACTTCAGGGCTCCCTAGGATTAGAGCCTGAGGGCTTAATATATTTGTTTGCCATCTTTATGGTTTTTAAGATTTTGGATTAGCACTGATCTCTGAGTTAAACAGAGTTCTTGGCACTACTCTAAGAATGAACCTACTAAGTTGCAGACCACAAAACAGAGCAGTTTTCTCTCCCTACATAACCATAAAATTATTACTGCCCCACCGTTATGTTGTAATTCCTGATTTCCAGGTGTTTGTAACTGAGAAGATAACATCTCGATAACTGACTTTGGATTTACTTTCCATCCTATAATTGCCTGAGGAAGGGGTGTATGCCCTAGTAATACATTCAGCTCATGCTATGGGACTGAGTTCTAACTGGTAGAGCTGTTGAGAAAAAAACAAATTAAATAAGCACAATAAGAGTTATTCATAGAAAAAAAAAATACAAGGACATCATTCTGCTACTAGTGCCTGAAGTCCAGATTTGTCTTATTATCCACTTGGACTTCTGTTTTGGTTCTGCACAGAGGTCACACTGTGCCCAAAATGAAATGCATGATGATGTTGGAGGGACTGCTGTGTTCAGTACACAGACTGTTGATCAGCTGGGTCAGCTTGGATTTTGTAGAATTCATGGTTTTCATGAGGTAAATCCATCACATTTGCTCCTGTTTCAGCATTTAATGCAATTTAAAAGGTTGAATGCAAAATTGTTGGCTTTCACAAACAGTCTTGGATGCAATATAATGAATGTGTGTTCAAGTGAACAGTCTGGTGCAGCCCACCTCCTTTTGAGTTGGATAGCTAAGTGTCACCTCAGGTCTGCAGATTGAAAACAGTTAGAAAATTCAAAGCTAAATTTTTCAAAGCAAGCACAATTCTGCTGCCTTAAGCTTGCATCAGCATTGTGACTTCTGCCTAAATAATCTGTTGATTCACCATTAAGCCACTTTCCTACTTTACTTTCCCCTTTGAAAGGTTCTTTTACCAGGAAGGCTCCCAGAAATTCTTGAGTAATCATGAGTAACTGAAGATCAGTGGAGTCTGTTTATATTTACATATGTAGATTTGTTTCTATATTGTACAGTGCCCTAGAACCAGTAAGACTGTCCAGTTTCTCTATTTATTGTAGTTACATAGTTTTCTTGCCATTGCCCTTATGTGTAGTAAGTTACTATGCCGAGATGTATAATTGAGCATTGCCAATATTATCTAAAATATCACATATGCCTTGTAGAAAGTAATGCTACTATAAAGAAAGAGTGGGCTCAGAGGCAGGAGTTTCTGGGTGGCAATACCAGCTGAGCTGAAGGTAATAACATCTTTAATTCTGATAAACTGGTGAGTTACCCTACTGCACACCATGTTAATATTTTTAATTTTGTAAGGAGAACATTAAGGTCACCCTGTTAAATATTCACAGCCATGCTAAAGTCAAGTCATCTGCGTATTCTTTAGCTTGTCCTGTATGAGTTGGTGGCTTCAAAAGCACGGGTCTTACAATACTGGTCCCATAACACAGCATATTATAACATGACTGCAAATTTTGGGACACACTTTAAAACTACTTGATGTAAGTTGCATGTATCAATAACTTCATCAACAGCTACCTGATTAGTATTTTGTTTTCAACTATTAGTCTCGCCAGGTTTGGGCACAACTTGGTGTATAACTCCGGGCCTGTTTCAAGGACAAATATACAGTATGGTCTAATTTTTAGCTCTTTCCTGGGGTTTGGTTTTATTGCTAAATCAGATAAAATGTGAAAACTCCAGCCAAGTTCTCAGAGGGGCTTTCCAAGAGTTTTCTTTTGTCCCAGCCTTTTCTATATCAAAGGAGCAGATGCTAAAATAATTTGCCTTCCAGGATGAATTACCATTAAGCATTACTTTTATGCAGAGTTTGACATTTTGTATTCTAGAATAGCTGAACAAGAAAATGTTGTATTCTCATGTTGTTTTACTACTTAGAAATTAACTGGGATTCGGAGGAGAAAAACTTTGTGATACAGTTTTTAGGTATGATGCAGAGTGTGAAGCAGTTAAATATAACCTTATTTTAACAGAAAATAAACAAAGCTAATACGTTTTCTCTCTTGATATTTGCTGCCACCATGATGAAAGGGAGCTGCATGGTTGTTCCCTGCCATCTGACAGGTTGCATGCAGCACAGTAGGTAGCTCTGATACTCAGGGAGAAGAACAGTGCTGTATCACCTTCAGATTATCCTCCTCTCTAGGCACTTCTGCGGGAAGGAGACCTCCTTATGTCTGAACTTCAGTAGCAGCTAAGGTACAGAAATGAGATTGGGAAAGTGCATCTCTATGTCAGTAAGGATGATATCATGCCTCAGAGCAGTTTCTGTTCTGCTCATCTTTCAAACAGTATGCAGGCATTTCCCCTCAATCTGAGAGCCTTTATTATGCAGTTACTTTAGCTGGAATTTGTGCAAAATGATGCAAAATCTCCACCTCTGATGATACATGTCAAAACAGTGTCAGACAGGTTTTATGTGAACAGCAAGTAATTCTTCTGAAGTCTGTTTTCAGAGCTATCTTACATTCCTAAATTCTCACTTGTTTTCCATTTTCATTTTTCTATTCAAACCTGCTTAGAGTGTAAGCAGTAAAAAAGAAGTGTTCATTTTTTTGTTGTGTTTTTTTTTTTAATTTATTTTTGACCATTGTACCCCAAAATAGCCACATTATCTTTTCCAAATAATTGAGCACTTGGAGGGATGTTCACTAAATCTGGTAATATCAGAAAGTTCTAAATGATTGCGTGCGTGATTTGTAAGTAAAAATTTTTGTGACATTAATTGGTGCTCTCCTTACACATAAGGGTCTTGGATCTGCAGAGCACTTAGTGATCTCCTTTTGATTAAGTGAAATGCTTAAGCAAGTTACTTAAATTAAATTGCATGAGTAGGTCCTTTGAAATGAGTGAGATTGCTGACATGTTTCGCTTCCTTATTGGAGTGTAACCACAGTACAGAACCTTGCAGGGCTGAGCCCAGAGGAACTCACTCTGGATTACTGCAGGAATTGTAACTTTGCATTTTGTATCTTCTGTAAATTTAAAATCCCACTTTCTGTTTAAAGTTGTATTACCAAGTCTTTTTATTTCATGCCAGTGTGTATATATATCAAAGGCATCTTCTGGCACTGACTATGAGAATTTCGCCCTCACAAAATTAAAGTAAGATTTGTCTTTAATCTCTGTGTATCAGTTTAAATTTCTGATACTCTGTGAAAAGAGCTAATCAGAAGATAGGATCTCTACTCCTGTAACCCTGGCTGCCACTGCTGTGTTTGCTGAAGGTTATTTAGTTTCACATTCAGTGCACAAAGGATGACAGGTTTCATAGCCCTTTTATAGCAGCTGAAAACATGCACTTTGGAATCCTTGATAATTGTGGTCTGTATGAACACCCAACAGATGCAGTAGTCATTTTATAGAAAGTGTTAAGATTTGAGTGAATGACAATAGTGCTAGTTATGCCAAACAATTTAATGAGCCAATTTGGCAATTGTAGGAAAGGCAGTATTTTTTTGATAAGAAACAAATATTTTTGAGATGCAGTAGTAGTTTAGGCAACTTTTTGTCCTAGGAAACCAGTCATTGTAATGTAGTTTGGGAAGTAGCAACACTGTGGCTGTAAAGGTCTTCCTTGCCCTCTCCACTGAAAAAAAGTCTCAGATGTTTTGAAAGGAAAAAGTATGTATCATGATTTAATATTTTGCTAGGACAGATTTATAGTCATTATCAATAAACAAATATTTAGAAAAGAGAAGATTTTGAATTTAGTACTTAATGTCCAAGTAGACACTATTATGCCCTGTTCGTATATGTCTTTTAAGCCACGCATATGCTGAGAAATAATAATGTAAAAATGCAGTTTGGGTCAGAAAAAATGGCACTGTGAAAGGAATTCTCTTTACATTTGTGAAACAGTCTATCTGGAGATTCCAGGAAAGACTAAGCCTTTGATTTGCTTTTAGTAGGATAAGAAAACAAGCTGCAACAAGACACTATGTAGTATAATGCTTGACAATTTTCATCCTATTAATCCTCACAACATTGCACTGAGGTAGGCAAGTTAATTTTGTTCCTCACCATATAACAGAGGTGAAACTTGAGTAAATAGTTGAAGTTGTGTGGAGTCACATAACTGATTTGCAGATCTGGGTTTCTCTTCAGTTGTACCCAACTTCTTAGTTGGTCTATTTTCATCTTTATACCTAGCTATGTTGGCAGAGGATCAGCTGAAAAAATAACGTTACTGTATTTTTCTTTGTATTTTTAGTATAAAATAATAATTTAAAATCCCTTTACTGACTAATTATGGGAAAACAACTTCAGCACAAAAGTTGAAAATTCTAACTGAAAGTGGGATTGGTGTTATGACAGTTCAGTGGTGTGTGTGGGATATGAACTTTTCATTTATGTAAAGCTCCTTATAGACAGCCCTTGACTAGTAAAGAAATGAAAGATGATCTAGCACTTAGAAAGGTCACAAAGTTTAGGAAACCTCGGTTTAGTTCTTTGCTTTGTTACAGTCTGCTTGTATTAGATCAAGTCATTTGCATTCAGAACAGAGCACTGGGAGTTAGGTGCCTAAAATCTGTATGGGTCTGAACCTTATGCCTGTGTCTGAAATTCAGCTATGTATACATTGTGTTTGTGGGCTGTGCCAGGAGAAACTAATGAATGTGGACTGGCTTATATCCATCCTGCTCTGGGCTAGTACCCTATGGTGCAAAGTAGCCATGTCCACTCTGCACTGCAAAACACTCAATTTCCCTGCTTCTCTTGAGGCACTAAAACATCATCATTGTTCTTGGTGAGTTTTTCAGTTCAGAGCACTGGCAATAATAACATAACTGTGTTGTAGTCTGCCAGAGTAATGTTTTCATGACATGATGCTGAGGGAGCAAATTGCAGCCCCCAAGGAGCAGCATTAATATGTTTAGAGGCATTTGTGAATGATATCTGACTTTTGGGTAGAGTTAAAGGATAAACTTGGCATGGTTTTGTCCTTTTGGGACTGTCCTGTCTGGTTATTTTCTGGAAGGAACTAGTGCTTGCTCAGGAGTGAGCTAGCCCACTTACAGTTTTGAGGATTAGGAGACCAGGGCCTGGGAATGAAATGGAATGAGTTAAAGTGATGATGATTATGTCTGACATACAAACCCTCTACTTCACAGAGTATTGGGAAGAGAAATAGGCTAGAGAAACAAACTAGATAAACGGGATGCTCAAATGCTATAGCAACGGGAGCTATACAGTACCTAAGCTGTACATCTGAATCACAAAATTACCATCACAGCTACTGTCCTTGCTAGTCTGCAAAGAAGGACCAACTCTAGAATGAATGAAACCTTCAGAACTTTTGCAATCTGTGACAATTTTTCTAGGTCAAAAATCAGCTTTGTTGATAACAGGCAAAAGTTTGCGTTAACAGTAATTCTGTTAGGGGATTAATGAGGAACATCAATCACCAGTGGACCTGGTGAGGGTTTCTTTGGTGAAATGGTTGCTTCTCTAATGTTGTTGATCAAAATAAGAAGTTTCTTGCTTTGGCATTTAGAGCTCTGACATGGAATTCGTAGTTAAAATGAAAGAGGAACCAATGCACCCCCTCAAACAGCCCTTCTCCATTGTGAGTAACCTGGAGTACAGGAGACCTGGGTTTCAGTCTCATCTATTTAAAATCAGAACTTGACTGACTCTGGGCCTGCTAGGTGATTGACCTGTAGGTCTGGAATCAGTCTCCCCCTCTCTCTGTTCAGTGTATATTTTACTATATATAAAAATGGAAACAACTGCAGAAGTCAATGCTGGGGGACACTGACCCCTTAGCCCTGTGGTAAAGGCATTCAGCTGAGGGAGGTATCTAAACCAGAAAGAGCATCAGATGTAGGTCTCTCCTGTTACTCACTTCCAATCAGTGAATACTTGAGGGTAAACTCATTTTATCTCTTTCTGTGTCACTGATCTGATCTATACATGAATTTTTAAAAAATCTAAATTTTATTCCATTGCAGAAGTCTTTGTAAGATTTAATTCTTGCTTTTATATCAGCCTGGCTTTCAGATCAGCACTGAGTGTATAAAATCTAGAAAGGAAATTGAGTGTTGCATGAAATAATTATTTATTATTATTATTATACACTTAGGGATAATACTTTGGGTGATTTATTGTTACTGTCATGAGATAATTCTCTCTTAAATGAGCACATTGATGGCCACCAGCATGGCATTTTTACTGTTATAAGAATGTATAGGTCAGGAGAGGAGCTTCTGGATGCTGATTCTGTTCCCTTGATGTTGCAGTCAATCACATTATCTAATAAAATGCCATCTTAAAATACATTGATTTTTCCCCCTGTACTTCTATTGGAAGAGTGATGAAAAACCTTAGAACCTTGCTCAGATGGTGAGAAATTTTCAGGCAAAGCAAGTCTGTGACCAAGTTTTTGCTCATTGGTTCTTGTGCCAGCACTGCACCCTAGTTTATACAGATGCTCTCTCTGTTTCTCTCTGTCTCTCTCTGAACTGTTCAATTAGTTCCTGTATTTCTTGACTCTGTGGTAATCCATTTATGCAACATAGAAACTTATAAAATCTCAGGTCTTGTGACCATATTTGAACTCATCGGAAAAGTTTTATAAATTTCAGATGAGAAAGAAGCACAGAGATAGATGCCAAAGCTTGCTTGTACCTGAAATTCTGAAAACTTCAATAAAATGATTATACTGTATGGAAAATTTGCTTTCTGGTAATAAAACGTGACCAATTTCACTAGTAGTTTTCATTCACTTGTTTCATGGTGTAATAATACATACTATTTTTCTTGTAAAAATCTGAGCAGTGAAAATGCAAGGACTGCGTCTGCCAGCTCAGTACAATTTTACTCGCCATTGTGTCTTTTACATGCTCTTCAGACAAATTTGAAAGATAGAGAATGGAGGAATTCCATTCTTATGCCATGGGCTTACAGCTTAAACTTATGTGTGATCACAGGAAAACAGGTGAAGAACAGTCGGAAGAGAAGGAAGCAAAGAAGGAGGAAAGGGAGAGCATTGCAGTCTTACAGTTTTTCAGTTGAGATGTTCTTGTTTTGAAGTTAGGATGCTGAAGAGGAAGGAGGAAAATAAAGCTCAGTGGAGTTTGTTTTATTTACTCATTTTTTTCTGTTACTTGAGTGTTTATCTTACTCCTGGAGGGACAGTAGTTGTTTTTTTACTCGTATTAGATGCTCATTTTGATCATTTGTATGTGAGACTTTGTACCACCACAACGCACATAAATCAAAGGAAATACTGCTTCAGGTAGGACTCTGCTCCTTTGGATTGAGTGCCAGCACAAAAAGCATTTCAGGAAGAACAGGGAAGCAGATCAGAGATAATGCTAACTAAATAATAATCCATCAGTGCATATCACACTGCCTGGTAATTTGAGATTGCTCCAGTTCAGAGAAAGAAAAACACTTGGTGTTTTTATGATTCCTCAAACTAGCACTTTGGTGTGTATTTCAGAAGAGCTGCAGGTTGAGCTAGATCTTGGTTTGGTAAGCATCTGTGTAGCTTTTGAGATGAACAGAATTTCCCTGAATTATACCTGCAACATACAGTAACATGCAAACAAGTAATGTACAGCAAGAGTGACAAACATCCTCCAATTCCTTATCAGAAGTTCATGTGCATTGGCTGCTTATGATAATTTTTTATATCCATACTGTTTCATTTCCCTCTCAAAATCCATACGTATCAATAACCTCATGGTAAAGGATGATTTCTTTCCAACTTGAATTTTTATGCCGTTAAATGTACTGGAGATCTTCACACTATCCTATACCTGTTAAATAAGTTAAGCTGAAATGGAGGAAGAAAGCTAGAGGAGTGCTAGAGGACTGCAAAACCCATCTTCTAGGTTTGTGGACCTCAGACTGGAGATGTTAAGTGCCTTGGCTCCCACAAGGAGGGTTAGGGCACATCTATGTGAACAACTTTGTTCAGAGACAAATCCATTCTGTCAGCATAGCGTGCTTTACATCTGCACATCAATGACAGTATTGCATAAGATGACTAAAAATGTGCCAACTATAAAGTAATGCAAAGGGAATGAATCAGGGCTTTTTCTGTGAGGCTGAGCACGTGTGCTTACATTATGTATCTGGAGACAAGATGGACCATGGCTCTAATCTGTGGATTTGGGAATTTCAGGCACTCAAACAATTACTGGTCTTATCAGGGAGGTGAAGCGGTAATTGTGTGTACTGTCTCTTAGGGGTAACCTAAGATATGTTTCTTTTGGTCACCATTAGCACAAAGTCAAAGAAGTTAAATACCATTGGTGGCATTTACACTCAATCTAAAACAGGCTTGAAGCATTGAGATGTTCTGTCACAACTGAGGAGTGGTTTAAGTTGTCATCTTTCAGCTGTTACTAGCTCTCATTTGAGATACAGCATCTGACTTTACAAGTGTTGATAGGTTTATCCTGTCTTATCATCTCAAATATGGATGCAGATTTGTTGTGTTACCAGACTTGCTGTGAATGATCTCAGGATTAAAGGCAAGTTGCTTAACAGGTGTTCCAGCAGGCACCAAAAATACCTCACAAGGCAGAGAAGTGGAGTTATGGTGAGAGTGCTTATGTTTTATATCATAGCATTGTGTCTATGGCGGTTGCCCAGGAAGTGATGCAAATAAATTCACAAATACACATCTAAGAAAGATCCCTTACGGGGAAGATGTCACTTTTGGCTCCTCTCTGGATCCTCCAAATGCCCCTGATCAGATTACTGGAGGCTGGACAAGAATACTGGGAAAACATTGCTGTAGGCTTTCCCTGCCTCATGCTCTCTGTAGGAGTTTGCTATTATTCATCATCAGAGTAAGGCTGCTGGATGAGATAGACCTTAATGTCTGATGGCATACAGTTGCTCATGGGCTTTGAAGCAACCCGTCAGCTGTAGGCTCAGCTGCACAGGGCACTCTTCAGCCCTTCAGTTGAAGCAAATTCTTCAGTGTGTGCAGCTGGAAATGGAAGGGGGCTAGGGAGGATGCGAAGAGGATGCATGACTGTGTACTCCAGTAGTTAACTCCCTCAGCAAGGAATGTGAAACTGGGTTCTCTACATCTCCATCATCATTTTTCTTCTTCCACTTGGATGGAGCCATGCATGCTTTCAAGAGCCAAAGAGGTCACAGGACAGACAAAGTGTTCCTTGTTACTCAGGCTCGGGCAGCTCTGGGCAAGTACAGAAGTCAAAACTTAAGATCCTTGGAAAAGCCGGGAGGGACTTACCAGAGTTAGATGCCTTTAGGGTTAGGAGGCCACTGAAGAGGATTTTTTCATAATTTTGGACTTTAGTGTCCGAAGTTTGTTTCAGTTCTTTGGACCTGGCCCAGACTGAAGTATTCTCTCTTACTCCCTGTTTGAAAGTTTATGGGTCAATCCAAGACTTAATGAAACCAAAAGAAGTCTTTCCAGGAAGGCTGTTCATCAGGATCTATCTATAAACTTCCAGTATAAACTGAGTGGCTAGTCTGTACTCAGATAGGAAAACAGGAGAAAAACAAAAACCTTGCTTATCTCAGCGTGGAAGAAGACTTCATGAAAAAAAGCTAAAGAGCTGGGGATTTTTGAGGGAAAAAAATGTAAAAGCTTCTTGATTGCTTTATCAGCCTCTACAGTAAAAATAGTAATTACTGCAATTTAAGACTAATGAATAAATCACCGTATTAAAATGTGAACAAAAAAGTTTAACAAGCAATCATATGTAATCATTTGGCAGCTCTGTCATTAGTGTGGGCAAAGTAAGGTGTTCTGCTAACCTTCGCTGCAGCATCCATCGCTTTGGGTTTTTTATTGTTGGTTGTTTTGTTTGGGTTTTTTTCCCCTGCAAGCCAGATTAAATTCTCCCTTCCTGTTCTCCATCAGAGTTTTGTCATGCCATGTCAGATGTCTACATAGCTGGGCTCATATTCCTGAATTTCACAAACACCTGCTTACCTAGGACAGCATGGCTGTGCAGATAGCTCCGTTGAAGTCATGCCGGCATATGGGTTTTGTCACATCACAGCTATGTCATGGAGAGAGATTTTGCAGCTCTGTCGCATTCTCTCTACCACTTCTCTCATTTTACCCAACTGCTCCCCAGCCTGAATCAGCATCCTTCCTCGTTTTTCTGCAGCTGCTTTCCCTTTTCACATGATGCCACAACCTCCTTCCTCCCTTCAGTGCTCCTCTTCAGCCTTCCTCCCTGCCAGCTCCTCCTTAGAAGTGTCACAGAACATGGTACCCGTTATTGATTTACTTAGTTTCACTAGTGAGGCCCTCATGTCAGTCTTGTTTTGTCCTGAAAAAAATATGTGTAGCTTCATTATCTTGATAAACTGTTTGGTTCATTTACTGTGCTTTTGACTGCACAGTTACTCATGTGCCGGTATGCTTCCAACTCAGTTGTGTACACAGCACAAGCCATAATTTGGAGGAAAGTAGTGGCTATTGACCACTAACAGTATGGTTGGTGGTGTGATAGCTATAGCTTTACATTTTTGTTAGAGGTGGAAAATCTAGTAGCTGAGTGAGTCATCAAACCTAATGTAGCAAAATTCAGTTGTAAATGAAAGAGGAACATTTCCATATTCTTCATTTGGCTTAATTCCTGTGCCTAATGGCTGTGTATATACCATAAACATTGAGAAGGAGCAACCATGGAAACACTTGTTTTCTTGCATTGCTAAATTTACTCTGGGTTGAATATTAACACAGCGCCTGGCATTACTTTAAAAGCAAAAATAGCTAAAGCGTGACTCACTATGAGTCATTTACTGCTAGTCCTGCTATACTGCCTAGAGCTTGACATTGAACAAGTTGGCAGCCTGTGTTGCTACATTTTTTTTCTAGGAACTTTGAACACATTTCATTCTTGTGAATTCTCTTGTGCAACAATATTAAACACAGCAATGTGTTTATTTTGTTTCCAAAGTCGAATGAATCAGAAAATGGTGAAACAAAGAGTATTTTTCTTGGAGATTCTGGAAGAGCTATATTCTGAGAATTATTTTTTATCTGCAATAACGAAACTATTGCATGGATGTTAAAAGTTAATTACATTTTATCCAGATTATTTGAGATATATTCTAAACATTTAAAAATACCTTTCTTTTAAAAAAAAATTAATTGCATTTTCAGCAAAGGAGTCAGAAAGCTAAGCCTGTAGGATGAGAACATTTTCTCTTTGGTTGGCAAAGGTTTTATGATGGGAAGGCAGTCAACTCTTAAGGGGCAGACAAAATGAGGCAACTGTATTCCTATTGGCCTCTGTATTTAAAAGGCACACCCTAAAAATGGTGCTTGGTATCTGACAGCGAGTAGCTTGCTGGCTGACTGTGGGAATGCCTGTAAAAGATCAGCTGATTTCAGTCAGACGGGAAGGGGTAATGAGAGAGGGCTGAAACCAAAAGCAACTTGCTGAGGCAACCATGTGATGATATCCTGAAATACACTGCCAGGGCCAAATGTCACTCTTCAGTATGCTAAAATTTTGGTTCCAGTTAAATGTAATTTCTAACTGAAAGCCACTTCTTAGAACAATAGGTAACAAAATCCTTTCATATTTTCCATATTTTTTTCTACTTTTTAAAAATATTACTATGATAATTGAAGAAAAATTTTATGCTATCATCATGCAACCTTCTGTGTGTGTTTAAAGGAGGTACCATAAATCAAATTAAAATACTAATAATGTAAGTTCAAAACATCTACAAAAATAAAATCCCACATACCTTGGTATGGTTCAAAAGCTTGCTACATATCTCTAACTACAGAAGATGGAAGTAGAGACTGTAGGGTACGTTCGTCTGTACATTTAGTACATGCTGTTGCAGGATTTTTATAAGCTAAATCATTTTCCCTGTCTAATCTGTTAGAACACCAACTTCGAAAATTTCGATCATGAATTGGTTTCCCTATTTAAAAATGTCATTATGATGACTCAAGAGAGAAATAAGCCTGATTAATTAAGTTTGACAGAGGCATCCTGTGCATTGTCCTGATGTACACTATTCTACATTATTTGAACATGGATTTGTGAATAAAAGCACAGACGTAACTGCACTGAAGAGACTTCAAATTGTTCAGTTAACTAAAATAAGATCAAAGTAATTTTTCTTTAAGTTTTCCTGTCTAACAATCATACTAATAAATGATACCATGTTATTTTCCTAAACCTAGAATAAAAAATTGATTGTGTAATATCAAACAGTGTAAAGTGGGACAGGGTTTTGATTTTTCTTCTGCGTTACCTCTCTGACAGTGACCCCCAAATCACTGTTATTAAAATGGTTTCAGTAGTTACTCATGGCATATGCTCTTTAGCAATCTCTTCATAGCTACTGAATAAGCTGTACCTCAGCCACACCTCCAGACATGTTATGCAGAATATAGACATGAGAATTTGTGTTAGGAGTAAGACTGTGCCTTTTAAAAGACAGCTCTGTGTAGGAGGTTTTTCTGCTCTGAGGATCATCAGAAAGATTGGAGCTGCCTAAGGCATGCTATCTCTTGGGCATCTCTATACACGCTGTGTAAGTAATGCCTCTATTAAGCTATAGCAAATTATTCCCGTCATGTATGTGTGTGTTTCTGTGTACACAGTCACACATATTGACACAGAGAGTATGGGCAGGGCAGCAACGTGGAGTCTTTCTCTTTAGAACATAATAGAAGACCATGTGCTGAGCTCTAGATTAAGCACAGGAGCATGATAGCCTAGTGCTGAATGTGAACTTCATTACAAGGTATTAACTGTTTTCCATAAATACGTAAGAAATCCTCTGTTGAACTGAAACCGACACCCTGTTACATGTGCATCCTAAAATCACAGATGAAAACTTTCAGTTCTCAAATAATTTTCTGTTCCAGTTATGAATCCAAGATGATTTTCTTTAATATTTTCATATGATAGAACAAACAGAAGACAGTATGTAAAACTGTAAATCATGCACAGTGCTGAAAGAATTCATATCCACTTAACCACTACAGGCTGCGAGATTATCCATCTTGTTGCATCTTCTGGGTCTTGACGTATGTTTGGGGTGCAGTATAGGAACCAATGTGTGCGAGTTGTCAATAGAAAAGTGATAGGAATTTTGGAATAACGAATTGTTTTCTGTGGATGTATCCAGTTTCAGCACTGCTTTCAACAGCAGCATGGAGCCTTTTTTTTCTCCGCCCTTCAAATTGATTTTATCAGGTACATCTAACCTGAGGAACTCTTTTTCATATATAATGGATGGGATGTTTAGGATGTGATTCTTTATTCCCCATGAGTTGTGAATAATTTAGTTATTACTAAGCAACTTTGCCATTAAATGTAGTACTTGCATAGCATGAGCTACAGATGGCCAGAATATAAACTTTGTCTGTTGCACTGTTTTTAATGTGACTGTGCCCTTATAGAACCTACCTTATGACTAAGGTTGTCCTGTGAGCCTTTAATCTTAAAAATAGCCCTTTTTGCTGCAGTTTGTCTGAGGTTGATTCACAAGCATAGTCATACAAGATCCAGTAGCATCATTGGACTGTTAATCACTGTCACCTTTTGAGAAGAAATGAATGTTAAATTCTCATTTCTAAACAGCTGCCAAATTATTTTCTTTTTCAAAAGTCTTTAGTCTAGCAGATTTCACTGCTTTGGGTTTTTTTTTTCTTTTTTTTCCACACTTAAATTCTATGGCAAGCCTTTTACACTTACAGTGACAGGTGTTTTTGTGAAGTATTAGTGGACAAATTTGCTCTGAGATTAACTATAGAGCAGAAACTGCAAACAGATGTTTGCAATTTAAAAGATCTTCCAAGTCGTGAGAGTCCTTAGTCCTAGGGGAGTCGAGTCCCCAATGATGATGGGAGTGAAGAGGCATGCTTTTCACTAAGCAAGTTAGAAACTCCTACTTTAAGGCGTAACTAGCTTGTGTATTCCAGATCAACTGCCAGTTGAGAAAGTTCAGATACTGAAAGTGAACTTTCTACATCAACACTGCACATTAAAGTCAATTTCCTAAATCCATATTTAGGAATCTAAATCTGGAACCATATTTTTAGTTTATATATAATCTTGGAATATCTCTTTTTAGCTCGCGGATTGAGAAATTTGATTACCATCTTTATTATGTTGCCCTCTGTATATTGGGGAAAGTATGCAGCTCAGGACGAGTGTCTACAGACATGTGCAGACATATTGAGCTCCTCTGCCTTTGTTGTCTCTACATCTAGCCGGTTCAGTGCCATGCAAATGTGGCTACACAAATTCTGATTCAGCACAAGCCTCCATCAGTTCACCCAAGGGAATGGGCGAAGGAGCTCTCTTTACACCTACATATGTAGATGTGCCCTCAGATTGTCCAGAATTCCAGAGAATGAAGATTGTAATTAGAACAATGTGCTCATGCTTCTGCTTATATAGATGTCTCTACATGTGGGTTAATTTGCTTTTACTACTTGTTCCTCCTGAACAGAGGTCAAGCCTCTGCTTGAGCCATCAGCATGATTAATATTACACTGGATAATCTTGCACAGCATCACTATTGTACTTTTTTAAGCAGGTAAAAATAGGTAGCAAGAACTGAGAAGTCTTTAATAGGCTGTGAACCTGTTGACATACCTTCTCTTTGAGGAGGAACACACAAAAAAAGAAAACATTCTGCATGTAGGATGTATGAAGCTTATTTCAAAATGGCTTGAATAGAGTTGTTTGAAGAAAAGTTCATGTTTGCAGTTCAGGTATTGTTTTAGACCTTAGTAAAATACTACAGAATGTGAATCAGTCGATTGTTATCTGTGATGAGCAGGTAAACAAAAGATTTGTTTCCCAATGGGTTTTTCATATGATGGTGACAAACTCCATTGCACAACAATGGTCACATTCCAAAGCTGCAACCAGGTTCTGGAGGGCTTAATTTCACAACTGCTTACTGTGTCCTATTGCATTACAGTGACCTTTCAATAAAGAAGGGAGACTGATGGTTTGTTTTTTTGTTTTTCAACTTAAAAACTGAAGGATATAGTGCAAGTGCCCTACTTCTTCATAGCAAATTTTGTCCTTGACATTTTTGAACTACGTTCTGTAGTGAAATATTCAGAAGCTTTTATGTTTTCCACCTTTTTATTAATCTTATAATGTGTAGATCTACTTAATGTTTGCATTTACATTGGCAAAACAATTTTTTAAAAAAAGTAATTTCTGATCTCGAGAGACTGACATTAAAAGTATGTTTTCCAGGCATAGCAACGTATAGAACATCCTTGTGGCATATCAATACAACAAAATCATTTATTGTTTTCTTTATATGTGGGATTTTTTTTCAAGGTGAACTCATGAAGCAGTGATTTCTAAAAATCATTTCATTGAAAAAATAACTACAAAGCAAAAATAAAATTGTGTTAACATGGTATGATATAAGAAGTATATTAAAAGGTCATCTAAATCACAGAATCACAGAATCACAGAATCTAAGGGGTTGGAAGGGACCTCGAAAGATCATCTAGTCCACCCCCCCTGCCAGAGCAGGGTCACCTACAGTACATCACACAGGAACGCATCCAGGCGGGTTTTGAATATCTCCAGTGAAGGAGACTCCACAACCTCTCTGGGCAGCCTGTTCCAGTGCTAAATATAACTAAATATTATTTAGTTCTTGACTGTTACAATTTATTTTGTGATCATAACATTCCTACATAGTGAGTTATTTTGGAGTTTGAATTTTAATAACATGAAGAACTTTGCTACAAGTACACTCTTACTTCATAGTGTGAAACAGTTCTGTAATCTTCAAAATAACTTCAGTGAAAAATTACTCTGAAGCTGATAAATGAAGACAGTATCCAGCAACCTGAGAGAAGGGCCAGACCTGCAATGGAAAATGTTGTACTATTGGTCCTGGGAAGGCAAGGTAGAGGGAAGCCCAACAGACCCTAGCCATAACCAGGAAAGAACAGCTAGTTAGATAGTTTCTTACAACACTTGGGTCTGAGCTCATCTGTGTCTGTGTTGTGTGACCATCACATTTAGATCTGAGTAGGCATTGAGTGAACAGTATATACATTCTGAAGTTTGAGTAAATGCCTATTCAAGATAACTGAATAGTAGCTATTAACCCATTCTCAGCTGCAGACTTGCCCATCATCCACATTGTTTATACTGGGTGTGTGCTCAGGTGCCAACTTAGGTCTGACTCTGGGAGATGCTCTCAATGAGTAAAGCTTGAAGATGCCAGCCTGACCCCAACCTGCCAATCATGTGGTCTGATCTGATCAGGTGCAAGTAGATTTGAGCACCTAACAATCACAGCTCCCCAGCAGATCGCATAACCTCTGCTGCTTGCAATTATAAATTGGATGCTCTGAGTCTGAGCTACAGCTGTGCTGGCAGCTGGCAGCGTGGTACCAGCCATGACACCATGAATACTTTGCTTTCAAACAGCTGTTAACTTTACAGTACAGACAAAGGCCAGGAATTACCCCTGAGATTCAGTGAGAATTAAATTGAGTGTACAACAGTAGCTTGAAAGTGTTTTGTATTGTTAGTACCAGTAGATGTCTTCAGAAGAATCCATAGCTGCAATGAGCTTCATAGCAGAGAGTAAAGGTCACTTCCACAGCGAGTCTCCCCCCCACCCCGATTTCCACACCAGACAGAAGCTTTCTGTGGTGCCAGTGAGTCTGAAAGCAGTGTACGCAATTAGCAGGAAAGAGCCTGAAAATTCCATCACAAGAAGCAAGAGTAGAGAGGCTTGGGATTGTTCAGCCTGATTAGCCCCACTGACAGAGAGGTGATGTATGCTAATTACAGCTCCTTAACCTCCTTAGAAGCAGTTGCATAAAGCACAGAACATCTCCATGTTGAAACATAAGACACTACAGCATTCCCTGACTTCTCCACGTTGGTATTGTCAGACCATCTGTACAATCCATTGACCTGCCTGGATGATGCATAGAAAGGTGTGTCTGTGAGCCAACCTGTCAGTGGCTGTGGGTGCAGGAACGGGAAAGTTTCTCATTAGGACGTGTAGCTGAGTAATATAACCTCTGATTCTATCTCTTTGGGTCAGTCAGCCTTTGAGAGTGGATCATGAAAACTGTGGTTATTAAGTATTTAGCCAGTGCTCTGTAGTGCAGGTCTGATCCAAGTATAAAGAACAGAAAAGAGTTTTTTGTGTAAAATGTCATTTCAGTTTTACCAGGTGATGTTTTTTACTTTGGTGTGGTTTTTATGCTGACTTCATTATAACAAGAAATAATGGCATTTGATCTATAACAGGCAACAAAATGAATTCAGTATTGCTTGGAGAGGGAAGGTGAGATCAACGTGATATTCAAATAACTCTTTCTAAATACAAAAGTCTCATCACAGATAATGACTGTCACATTTTTTCCAGGAATTATAATGAAAGGATGTTTTTCAACTGTTTTTCAACACATTTTTTCAGGTGGTTCATGAAGTAGATTGTTTAAGACTTAAAATAGAAAAGCAGTCTTTAGGCAAAAAAAAATGTTTTAAGATACTGTCTTTAAAATAAGCAACCAAAGACTTGAACAAAAGATCTCAATTGAAATAGTACATTCTGTTCTGCTCGTTTTCTAGGCAGTTCTCTTTGAATTGATGGTAGTGTTGTAACACCAAAACGTAATTCCCTTATAGAATTTAATTCATAAACAATAATTAATAATAAGGGATGTTTCATAGATGTAGCACTAGAGTTTAATCTGGAAAACCTTGCATATTGTATGGGCTAAGGTTTATGAGACAATATGAGAAAATATGTGCCACAGCAAGCACTTCACTCCATCATAAAATTTGCCTTAGTTTTTATGCATTAAGTGCTGGGTCAAGTCCTGCAGTGACCATGGGTACAGCTCTAGCTCATATATTTTGCATTTTTCAGTGTTCTGGACAAACTTTGAATTAATTAACAGTAAGTTCAAGCTCATTGCATGTGTTTCTAACAGCACTTCTAGTACATCGGTATTTCTTTTGATGTGGGCTTAAAGGACTTATTTCTGAACATAAAATTCATACATCTCATCCATGAACAGCCTGACACCAGAGCCCTCTGAGACATCCAGTCTGGTTTGTCCTCACTGAGGATTTGGATATCCACTGCCTGTGTGGTGTGTCACCAGGTACATGGAGGGCCACACGTCAGCGTTGAGTTACACTGAGAGATTTCTGCTGACAAGTCCTATATAACCTTGCTCTTAAATCCTGCCCGCTCTTGAAGTAAGAACAACAGGAGGAGCGCTCCAGGTGATTTCTGCTAATTCAGCTGATAATCCAGCAAGGCTTTTTAGCTCTTCTCTATGAAGCCTACAGTAAAAGCTGTTTAATGTGCAATCTAGCTTGTGTAATAGTAAATAAATCAAACTGCTTTGACAGTGTATAGTGACTGCATTGGTTTAGAAAAAAACCCCGCAGTGGATTCAAAAAACCTGCTTTAAAAGTTAGGAAAATATAAAACACAGAAAAATGCCTTTGGTGCTATTTTTATTAATCTTGTATTCTTGATTTACTTCTGTGAATGAATTTTCCTGGAAATTGATTTTGTGTTAAATCCTCTTGCTCACCACCACTTGTGATTTTTCTGAGTTGTTTTGATTAAGCCATATTCTGATGAATATTAGCTATTCAGAGATTGCATGGTGAGGCTGCCGAGCACGAGACACACGTACTAGAGTAGTTCCTTTTATTTCTCAAGGCCTTACACATCCTTGCCAGTGCTTCACTGTAACTAAGTTTCCTTTAATTTCCTTCATTTCCATCCTTTTCAAGAGTAGTCTTATTTTTTCTGCTTTCAGTTTTATTCAGTTATTTTTCATCCTTGATCAGTATTTTTGTTTTGGGATGCTACAAATGCAGACATGCAGCTGTGACAGCTGTGAATTTGCCTCAGATTTTGTCTTAAATATGGCAAATCTGCTGCTCCCAGTGCCTATTGTAAAGCTGTGGTTGTCTGCTGCTTGCTATGGGGTAATGTTTGCAGTCATATTTTGCAGCCGCTCAGGGTATCCACCCTTAATGTGGGCAAGTAGTCTGACTTTCTTTTTAAGAGCTGGTTTATCCGTACAGACTTTTGCAATACTGAGGCCTCAAGTTCAGTGAGCTGTTTTTCCTGTCCTCGTAGAAACTGAAAATGACTTACATTTCCAGAAAGAAGGGACCGTGTAATTGTGTAAAGGACTGTACTTACAGAAAACGTCATGGAATGTAGAAAGTACTATTTTTTGCATCTTTATATCCAGTAGATATGTTGCAATGCTATAGTAACTGTTTTTGCTAAACCTGAATTTCATGACTATTTAATCCATAGCCCCTGCTCACATAATGGAGTGATTTATTAAAATGAATTGAAAATGAAATCTCAAGTTCTTCTTTTCAGAGTGAGTTGAAGGGCACAAATCTAGATACACTGAATGAGTTCTGAATCTACAGATTTAGATGGTTTGAAGGTCAATTGTTCATGACCATCCTATTTCAACTGTTTAAAACAGCAGTTGCTAGAGTAGGTGAAAGCAGCAGTTCATGAAGGCAGATCGTGTATTCTGATTTCCTGCCCTGAGAGAGACAGACATACTGTTCTGGAAGAAAGGATAGAAACCCAAACAGGGATCATTACATCTAAGGATAAAAGATATATTCCTAACTTCCTCATTTAGAGAGGTTCGTGCATAACCCTGAAGAAATACATTTTCAGTTCTTTTAAATCACTGCCTTGGTGTTCACACTTCCAATAAAGGCGTTTTCATTTCGCTGCAAATGATCTCAGTGCATTCTAAGAAGTACAAAGCAACTGTTCAATGCCAAGTTGAGGTTATACCCTTTCAACTATGATAGTGTAACTGGAAATAGCAGTTCCCAGTCCATTATAAATGAGAAGTAAAACCAGTTAGCTTAAACCACTGCGAAGGTGACTTTTAAAGAATGTTCTGATTGTGTGTGCAAAACCTAAACAAGCAGAATAAACCTTTCTGACCATTTAGCCCTTTCTGTCTGTGATCTGTTTTCTTACTATGTCCTCGTCACCTCCCTTTGTTGCTGGTGTCAGTCTCCCACTTCTCTTTGGGCACCTTTATGCTTTCTCTCATGACATCTTAATAAGTGTAGGAGAAGCTCCAAGACAAAGTCCTGTCCTCTTCCAAGTGTCTCTTCAAAACTCCTCTGCTGTACTGCATGGAGAGAGCTTTAATCTAATTATGGGTGGGCAGATGGCATGTTGTGATTGTTCTTCCTCATTGGCTGCAATTTCTGTGAATCCTATTATTTGTTACCCCGTCTTTGCTGCCACCCCCAGACCAACCCTCTTGTTTGTCTCCTCCACCTGATTTCTCTTGCCTTTTAGGTTGCATGCTTCAGAGCAGAGATTGTTATTCTACCTGATATAATGCTGCTTTGACCAGGCTGGCATTCAGGCACTACTGCACTATATATACTATAGAGTTGTAATACTTCTACAGAGATGGAACAAGTGTTTTATATAAAAAGAGCCTCATTCTCTTCCAAGATGCACCACATGCAAATATTTTGTGGGCTTAACTATGAGCAGAAGCATATATCATATACATCTAAATAGAGCTACTTTGGCAGACTCTCTGTGAGAAGAGCCAGCATTCTATGAATATAATTTAATCAATGAACTGTATTTAAACCACTGAAATTTATTCAGTCTAAACAAATCCAGACTCTTTTATGACAAATGTTTAATCCTCCAAGATTGCATAATTGGGGATTTAGGGATTAGTTAGCTTTGAAAATGGGTCATGGAAAATATCTACATTTGGTTAAAAGCTAATCAGGTGAGGAAATAAGTAAAATAGTATAAAAGCCTTAGAAAAAGTCTTTTGCAAAATTAGTTTTATGTAATGGTACAAATAATATTTTCTATTTATATAAGAGATGCAGAGCCTCGTCTCCCCTTTCATTTACACTGCTAGAATTCCAGGCAGACTCCACTAAACAAGTGATGCAAGTGTGTGCAGAGCTAGGAGTTGTGGATGCTGTTTCTCCTGTATCCAATGCTTTGGAATAACTTCATGTAATTTCATAAAAGCTCCAAATTACTATTAAAAGCAGTGATTTGCAAGTATGGACACTATCAAAGGTTGCAGTGAAAATAGGGTTGTAATCTTAGAAGTGGGGTTATGAAAGAAAAGTTTAGGAATCACTGCAGTGGGGCTGTTGACCTAAATCTAATAATCTCCTCAGCCACTGAAGTCTGAATTCCTTCTTTCAACTACAATTCAACTTTTCTTCCTCACTTCACCTCTTTTACTGTCTAAAACAGGCTGTCTGCTTTCTAGGGCTGTCTGGCATCATGGAATGGGCTTGTATTGTCAGAGGTTATAGTTCTATCATCTGCATTCATGAGGGTTTTGTTCTGTCAAGTTATTGGAGAAATAAGTTCTAAAATGCCCCACAGGCTGGTGCTCAAAATTTAATCAAGGTCTTTGTGATGCATAGAGAAAGAGTTACTGTCTCTGAGATGCACTGTGTAAGTCTGTGTAACTTTGTGCTTTTTTTGTAAGAAGCAAAAAGCACAGAAATATCTTCAAACCTGCAGCACGGGTCACAACACAAAATGTGCTCCATGAGCAGGGATTGCAGACTAAATTTTTTCACCTCATGAAATTTCTGTATGATACATTACAGCATAACATCAGCAAAGCTAAAATCAATCATAGCAGTAAATCTGCACAGTCTTCTAGTCAATGAACAGCTGAAGAATATTACAAAAAAATAATAAAAGTTTTACTGGCTACAGTAAGTGTCTCCATCTCCAACATACCCCAGGTGAGAAAAATGAACATTCTCAACCACTACATAGAATTTCTGTAAAAGCTGCTATTGTAATTCCTATGAATGCAATTCTTGCAACCTTATCCTTTCTCTAACGAAACATACATTTGCCCTGAGTAAGGGCTGTGGGATTTAGGCTAACAGGGTGTATTATTGTTTATTTGTTCAAGGATTTGTAGCTTTCTAAAATTTCATCATTTCAAGGTGACATGAAGGTAACTAACCAATTTGTCTGTTTGTTTAGACAGTTGTCACTGGAACACATACAGTCTTTTATTTTCTACCTGAGAAAGAGTTTTAGTAAATGCCAGTTTATATTGCAAGCACGTGACATTGAGGTGGCAGCTTTGTTACAGAAACACGGAAAAGCATGCCAAAGGTTAGCTTAAGTTGAGCATTCAAACTTAGGTAAAGTAATAGTGAAGCTTCTTGCTAGGCTGGGAGAATGAGAAAGGAGTAAAAAAACACCCAGCAATGTGTGAATCATTGATGCGTGATCCAAAATTCAGCATTAGAGTCCTTTGTAGCACTATGAAAATCTTCTCTACTGTAGTTCTGTAGAACTGATTTCCTCCTTGTTCTTTGCTGTTTTCAAATCTTATAAAATAAGGTATTATTTTCTATACCGTGCTTTCTCAGTTACCTGATTCCTCTGTTAACCATCCGATCAGACACTTTTTTATCCATCTGTTTTCTTGTTTTATTTAACACTGTACATTAAATTCTCATTCAGCTGAGAAGCAGGAAGATAAATGACAAAGGTTTTGATTCCCAGTCCTAGGCTCAGCTCTGAACTGCCCAGATGTTGTGAGGCTGTTGAGGCGCCATAGGAGCAGCAAAAATCAGTGGAATACAAAGGTGGCCTGTGACACTGGTCTCCTCTTGAGCCATGCAAGTACTTCAGAGAGGAATGGTGGTGTTTTGAGCTTTATTAGTTGAGCTGTAAAGTCTAAAAAACATTGTGGAGTCTGCACGGATCTAAGCTTGACAGAAATACGTGCAACTTTTTTTATTTAGAGCTTATTTTAGAACTGGAATTTCATTGGGTCGTAAATTCCATCTCGTTTCTTTTGTCCTCATGCTTGACAGATATGGTGAAAACAGCCAGCAATAGGATTTTTGTTTGCTGAACTGATTAAAATAGAAAATTTCCTATGGATTGAAAACTGTGAAAATACTTATTAGGAAAAAGTGGACAAGTTGTTGCTCTGAAATGGTATGCAATGTCCCAGTGTGGACTTGAACTGTGATGTTTTTGCTTGTGTAACTGCTATGAAACTGGCAGGAATGGCATTTCCAGATTTAAGAACCCTAAAACTCCTCTAATCCAACCACTCTTTGCAAAACCTACTTCCTACTTCTCTGACCTGTGATATTCCAAGACTTCAACATCTGCAGTCCCTTGTTGGGGCAGTCAGAGTGATGGCAACAGAGCCTTTCCTGCGCAACATGGCTTTGAATTAGGCCTTTCAGCTTCCTTGCCTCTTACTGCCACAAAGTCTGGCAAGACAAAGATCTTGTGGGCCTTGCAATGGCCAGATTTCAAGTCTGCAGCAGGAAGTTTGGGACATTGAGTACAATGAGACTGTTTTGTGTTTGGAGAAGTTCCTTTTCCCCCAGGAACTCATCAGAAAATCAGAAACATGCTGGTGACATGAAAAAAGGTGTATAAATCCACAATGTTTTATTGAAACATATTAAATTGGTAAACTTTGTGTTTTTCATCGTGGAATTCATGGCGAGCTTTAGTTGATAATCAGTTGTTCTTGGATTTAAGACAGGGCATATCTGGAGCCATATTTGATTTGTGGGACTTTCTGCAGCATCTGTTGTAAGCTGGCAGGAGCTACATGAAATTGCTGGGTATCAGAGAAACAGAGAACTGTCATTTAATACAAATGTCTAGAAGACATTTAATTTCTGCTATTGGGGTTTTAATTTCAACATCTATACTCAATTGCTGAATTTAGAAAATTCCACTGAGAGGCTGAGATAGCTCCAGTATCCGTCTTTGTCTTTATTTTCTGGAGTTCACCAGTCAAAACCGGTATTTTCTCAAGACCTTTAGAACTTAGATTAATTCCAAGCATTAGATTTAGTCATGAATCCCCTGGTATAACTGTGTACATAAAAATGTAGATAATGTAAAATATTTGTTTGTTCAGGACAAGTGTTGCAGAAGCCAGCTGTTGGGTCTATGACATGGTACAGAGCAGAGTCCCTTACAGGGGTGTTCAGTTGGAGCAGTGTGGTTTCTTTCATTATGCAGTGGTATATGCTTTTGGTGTTGACTTTCATATTCAGTTGTTTATGACCCAAATTTTGGTTTCAGCTTTCAGTTACTGCAGAGTTCACTGTGTCACCTAATGCGAACTAACATAAAAGAACAGTACACTAGTGAGGGAAAAAGAAGCAACAAGCTGGCCTTCTTGATACTTTACAGTCTAAAGACAAACAAATCAACACAAACGTGTTTGATACACAAAAGAAAATGTTTTATGCTACAGTCAACAACCTGAACTGCAATCCTCAAGCCAAGCTATAGCTATAACTGTTTCTCTGTTAACTTGAGCAGATACTTGTCCTTTATTAGCCTCTGACAAACACAGGAACACAAGCACAATGACAGGTCAGTCATAACTAAATGCTATTCAGAACATAATAGTCATTTTACAGTCAACTTCTATTTGTTGCGTCACGAAGATTTATTGAAGAGATAAAAGTGATTATGGAAAACACTGGCCAGTAACTATGGCAACAGTTATTTGATCTCACAATAATTAGCTTAGCATTTGGTTGCACAATACTTTCACAATACCTCCTTGGTTAGTTCATTAAACAAAATTAGCTTTTGTTTGAACTTTCATCATTTGTTGTTTTAAGATTAGTCTAAGCTCAAAAGAATTGGAAAATATATTTTCAAGCTGCTATTTTACATGAATAATTCATGCTATAAGTGAAATTGTTAATGTCATTATGCAGTAACACTGCATATATTAGTTATAGCTGTATTTTATTGGTTTAACTGAAAATTGCTTAATATATAGATATAGGTGTACACACAGTGTCAGTGTGGAAGATTTGTGAGTGCCTGCATGAACATCAATTTGTGCACACACATAACATGGAGTTAAAAGAAAATGATGAAGACTACAAAGGCAATCTTACAAACTAAGTGTCTGAATTAAAATTATTATTTTATCCCCTCCTTCTCCTCCCACCCAAGCAATCAGATACCCTTTAAGTTACACGGTCGCAATTTAGTTTTTCCTCTCAGTTCTCATTCAGTATTTTTTATTCTTTACCTTGTTTGCTGTATGGTCATTGCCTTTTTCTTACTGCTGTTACAGGTATTGCTTACAGTCTATGAGTTATTAAATACCAAGGCTTCATTCTGTTAAGATACAAACATAGACAGAGAACAAAAGGCCCATTCGTTGTTTACTGCAGACTAATCAAACCCTGTTCTTAATGCAGAATTATTACTTCTGTTGTGCTTCTTAATGAGACTCATTACTACAGTATCTGCAAGCATTAATGAATTTGTTTGTACATTACACATATGAGAGGATTATTATTATTCCCACTTGACAGATGGGAAACTGAAATTCAGAGAGATTAACATAAATGTTTTTGGTACCTTTTGAGAAGCCTGGGACATGTTTATCAGAGTTGTTGTTTTATGGCACGCAGTTCCCACTGACTTCAGCATTTATGCAAAGCAGACTGCAGTCTTACATCAGGCTTCCTCGGTCATCTTGAATCACTCCTTTTCTAAATTTGGAATAAGGAAACTTCCTAACTTCCTTTTTCCTTTCTCTATTAGTCTTCTAGTTGTGTCCCCCTGCCTCAGACTCCTTTTCCCTATCTTCCTCTTTCCTCCTCAAGGCTTGCATCTTACCTCATTTTGATCAGAAAGCCTCTTCCTCCATTTAGTCCACTTAGTTTAGGCATGAGAATGATCATCTTCCTTTCTTCCTTGTGGACTCATGCCCAGCCTAGAAGAAATCTCAGCATTACTAAGCCCAGAAGAGAATGTACAGATTTCAGCTTTTCAGAAAGTTATTGTTGGGTAAAATGGACAGATTCTTACAGGAAAGGCAAAACTTGTTTCCTCACACAAGGGATGATTTGAGCTTAACGTTAAAGTCCCTGCTCCAGCAGAAAGGGATGCTGAAGCTGTCTGAAGAACAAACTGTCAGAATTACAGAGGTGAAACTGCATGGTTTTCCTTAGCTTTGTGATTTTGGTGCTCTGGATGCACTTTTTTTGACTATAGTTCAGTCAGTTGGTTTCAGTCCAAGTGAGTACCATTAGGCAGAATTACAAGCCCTATGTTACTGTATTACTAACACTGCTGTTTCTTATAAAACTGCTGAATGTGGTCTGTGTATATGTTTGAGAACAAAAATATCATTAATTAAACTTTGTTAATAGCTTTGTCAGATGGCTTTACATTGGGACATGAAATAAATGTATAGATCTCATTTTCTTTAGTAATTATTCTTTCATTAAATTGCTACTATATTGTTGCATTATATACAACAGAGTGTTTTAGCTGCTTTTGCACAGATACAACAGAAAAGTGGCAGAAAAACCTGAATATGCACAGGACAGGCAAAGTCTTGCGGCTGATGCAGAATATAGTTATCCACTGTGATGGCATGTTCTAGGGTTGATCCTCTTGTGGCACTTGCAAGAGTCCAGCAGCAAACTATAGAAAGATTACAGGTCAGAGTTTATCCGTATTTTAACAGTAAAGAATGTTATATTTAGTCCTGTGTCAGACAATTTGTTCATCTATGCAACTCTTCCATCCAGATAGTATCACTGATAGTATTGACAGGACGGCAAAAATAGTGCAGAATTCTGCTTGGTGCCCTCATACCTTAACAGAAGATATTATAACTGGCAGAAATCATGTACTTTTGGGGCATCAGGTCTGCTGAGGCCAGAAAGAGAAAGCAAGTTTCATTTGTAACAAATGGTTGTTTACCTGAAAGTACTGTAAACTGAAATCTTATCGTGTAGTGATTCATAGCTTCTGAATTTGTGGGCTGAATTGCTATCACCAGTTTTGTTTGTGCTGGATGAGAAAGATAATGACATTAACGGGGTTTACTAGAAAAATGTTTTCCAACTTTTGTAACTGAAGCCAGACTGAAAAGAGATGCACATGTACATTGAAGGCAAATTCAGAGTAGTGGCTGATAGCTGTAAGAACAGAGATCTTTCCCCAGTTTTGGAAGCAGAAAAAGAGAAGGTAGTCAAATTTTTTGACAAGAAGTTTAGACCATCTTCAAAGACAGCTTGATGAGCTAGTAGATCCAGTAGATGGTATGGACTAAATAATGGAGAGCATTAGGGGAAATCCAGGACACTTGGAATTTCTTAAACATCTTGTTTGTGGGAGGGCTGGACTATAGATCCTGATCCTACCAATATTGGTGTGATTTGTCTATTGCTAGTGCAGTAGTTGCTGATTTCAAATGCAGGCTCTGCAGAATGAAGGTTTGACCCTTAGAAAACAAGCCTAAGACTCATGAAGATTAGTTTGCTTCTCTTAAACCTTACAGTCTCACAGACTGAAAACCACTGACCTGCAGCTCATTAACGAATGGGGCCTTACCTTGCAAATCCTTGGAGACGGAAATGTTAATTTAAAAGTATTTTTAAATGGCATGGATGCACAAAGCACCACAATAGTGAGTAGCATTTCAGGACTTGTATAATAAATGGTACTAAACTGCAGAGGGAACTTTCAGAATTCAAAAAATCACAAGTGCTTTACACAGCATAAGCAGATATATAAAAAAAAGACCGTTATATTTAAGATTAATTGTCCAAATTAGTATTTTGGGATTTTTAAAGGAAAGTTACATTCTGTACTTGCTAATTGCCTACAGTTTGGCTGTCAACTTCCCAGGTGTGCAGACACCTATTGTTCAAAAAGTTTGCTTCTGCAATAGCTGTAGATGTAGCAAAATACACTCAGAGTTGAGCTCTTTCTTAAAAAATGCTTTTGATCATGATAGTATTGGCCCAAAACCTTTCAGAGAAAGGATTCATAACTATATATATATATGTATGGGAGTTAAAGGTATTCAGCTCCCTTGGGGACTGTTTGGGTTTGAAACTTAACTTAGATGCTGCAATTCTGGCAAACAAATGGTATCAGAAGAGGTATGAATTCAGGAGCTGGTTGAGAAGGAATGGGTTGAGAAGTGCAAAGGGGGTGTGCTTAAAGCCACAAGAGCAGGAACACTTTCTTTGTGTAAATTAGAACAGAGACTGATTTTCTGCAACTATGTTTGTAGGGAGACTCGCATTTATACAAGAGGCTGATTTCACAAGATAAGCAATCATGGATTTACCTGTAAATCAAAGAACATTGCAATTGGTACATGTTATTTTATCCTCTTAGCAATCTCAGAAAAAAATAACTGGGCAAAGGCACGTCGTAGTTTGATCATTTCAGTTGGATTTTCTGCTCTGGATATGGAAGTAACTCAGGTGAAAGCTATTAAACAAAAAATTTTTGATTCAAAAACTTACATGCAAGGTCAGATTTTTTTGAAACGTTTATGCCCAGTCTGGTTCCTCCTTTCTTGTTTTAAATTGCATTTCCAAAATATTTTCCTTTTGGATTGGCTTCTGCAGAGTTGCATATTGAAAGCGTCGTTGTGGTCAGCAGTATGGGAGGAACAATAGTGCATAAAAGATTTTGTTGATGTTTAATGACTTTTACTATTTGTTCTCAAAGATCAGTTTTCAAGTTAGTTGTGAATTTGGGCATCTGGAAGATTTTAACTTCCTCTTCTTGAGTTTTAAGGAAGTTTGTACTTATGTTGCCTTCACTTTCTAAGAAAAAGAATAATAAAGCCCAAGTTCACCAAAATGTGGCCTCCCAGTAGTTACTGTTTCTGTAGCCTCCAACAAAATCTTTTGATTTAAGAAATGTTTTTGCCCTTTATTTACTGTAGAATTTATGAATGTGAGATATATCTCAGAATGGGTCCTGAATACATTATTCTGAAAGTTTTTCCAGGTATTAGGCAGGTAGTCTAGCTGGAGGAGACTTGAGATTTTTTGATGTGAACACCTGTTTAAAAATTAACCTCAAACACCAGAAACTATTGTCCTATCATTTACATTAATGTAAATCACAAATAAATAAATAAAATCGTCAGAGTAAACCCCATGTAATTAGTTACATTATTTA
This sequence comes from Aegotheles bennettii, assembly GCA_013398125.1. NCBI lineage: Eukaryota > Metazoa > Chordata > Aves > Caprimulgiformes > Aegothelidae > Aegotheles > Aegotheles bennettii. The sequence goes on along the minus strand of VZRW01011179.1, from coordinate 114,258 downwards.
AAATGGGATTTTGCTTTCTTTTCCTTAGCCTCTAATTCACAGGAGGACTGTAAAATTGAATCTGCCCTTTGGAACTTTGAAAAGAAGAAAAAGTCTTAAATGCAGTTCCTAATGTACATAGTTCTTATGGACTAATTCACAATGACAGATCCCGGCTCCAAGCAGCTTACAATACAAATACTTGATGGAATGTGATGTGCAAGAGAAAATGTACATTGTTTGCTAATTCTGGAATATAAGCTTTTGTGCATTTATATAGGATTAGCTATGGATTCAGTATCCACACAGTGTAGTGTGCATTTTCAGTCTCTTCTTATAGGACTCTGAATAAGCCTCTTATTTGAAGCAAAAGTGCTTAATTGAATTTTCTATAAGCTAGATCTTTCTTCTATTGTGTTTCCTTTGACTGGGAACTTTTCTGAGAGAGCACAAGTAAAAGTTTCAGGTAAAACACCTTACACCATTTGGGTGCTGCTTTAGTAAACATAATGCTGGAAAGTAACAAATAAACTCACAGAGTGATCAGAAAGTGTTTCAACTCATAAAACATCCTGGTGAGAAATGTTACCTGTCTGTAATCAAACTCAATCTGTAGTGCAGACTGTGGTTGGCAAGATAATGGACTGTTCATCAAGTACGCTTACCAGGCTTGTGAGCCTCATACTTGTTAACACAACAGAAATTGGAGCATAAGCATATTCCTGACATACTCAGCAAAGCTGAATGTCCAGCTATGTGTAATCACAGAAATATTTGTATTGCCCTATAAATCATGGAGTTTGATAGGGGAAACAAGGCACTGAACTTACATACTTTGCTGTGCCACTTGCCTAGGTTGCTGATACCTTTATGTAATTCCTGGCCTTGGTCTGTTAAGTCACCTTTTGCCTCTGTGCTTGGTGCCTCATAAAAGGAGTGCAGACTTCTAGGGCTAAACAGCAGTGATATAAGCATTGAGTTATGGAAGGGCATGCTGAACATCATAAAACAGTTCAGCAGTGCATGTCGCTTACTCTTGATTTCATTATCGTTTTTTCTTAAGCTTGCTTTTTTCTGTGGTGGAATTACATGTTTATTCAAGCTATTGCTAGCTGAAAATGGCTTCACATGATGCCAAGTGCATCTGTGAAATAATCTCTTGACAGCTGACTTCTCTGTTCCTACAATCGTGTTTCTTAAGCAGAAAGCGGTAAAATACTGAAACGATCCAAAGCAGCTTCTGGCTCACTAACAGCTGCAGATGAGGAAACATGAAGAGCTCAGACTGGAAAAAGGCCATCCTGACAGGGGAAGTAGAAAGATTGTCATTCTATTATTCAAAATGTAGATGAACATGGAATCTGCCTCAATCCAATAGGAAAACTAAACAGAGATGGTGGGATCCTGCTGCACAGTTGATGACTGTTTTCAGTATTACCCAAGAGGAAAATTGCTTGAAAGCCTGTCAGTTAATTTCCTGCAGATGAATTACAGGCACTGTTAAATGGAGAGTTTTGCTTTTGACTTCAGTAATACCAGGATTTCATCCATTTGGAAAAAACGAGTAGAGAATTGTTTGAGTTTGCCTGTCAGTGGCACTTGGAAAGGTTCTGGACCAAGTTTGGCTTTCCTCTGTGTTTTGTACTAGGTTTGTTGGTTGTGCATTAATTTCTTCACTCTCAGATCTAGATTGCCTCATCATCACATTTCTGCTGAATGTGGAAAAAAATGTTTGATTGTGGTTTATTGCTTTGGTGAATGAGGAACATTGCTGATATTTTGGAGGCTATTCTTGCTCTTCACTGCACTTTTGAGAAAGGGCTTAACAGGTACTGGCAGACAACTGTACGTCATCATCAACTGTTTTGAAATACAGCAGCCCTGAAGGCCATATTCTGCTTCCCAGGTAATTTAATATGATGTCTTGTAGAGCTACCACTTCAGAATTTAGAAAGGAGACTCATCAGTATGCTGGTGAAATACAGACGTGTCTCTCTTTATTCAGAAGAACCTGGAAGCTCAGCATCTCCCGTGAAGTAATGCTTGGATGATATTGCCAGCTGGCTATGTTAAAGGTACCTTATTTTCAATCCTGGTAAACTAAAGTGCTGCTGCTGAGTAAAGGTCATTGATATAAGGAGGTTTATTCTACCTTTGTCTCCCTGTTTATCCTGGCTATGTTCTCACAAGTAACAAAGCCAAGCTTAAGATCTCAGAATCTCTTAGGTCCATGTCCTTCTCACAGAAAATCTTCTGTGTTGGAGTATTAGGGTGTCATTTTTCTTACCACCTGGTTTGTGCCATTTGTGGTTTATTTTGGTTGTGGTTGTATCAGAACAGCAGCATATGCTATATTATGCATCAGTGCTCGCAGATGGGCTTTTCTGTTGCCCGTAACTCGTTGATTCACCAGCACAGCTGCTCACCAGTTTGCGTGCACCTTTACATATATGACTCCGTTTTGGATTCTTACATCATTTATTTTTAACAAAGCAGATTCTGGCAGTGTATCTGCTTCTTTTGAGCTCTTCATACTGATATCCATTACCTTCATATTAGTGTCTCAAATGCATGAAACCTTCATTAGCTTCACCCATGGAGGCATGTGTGCTCATGCTGCTTGCTGTTCAGGCAGTCTCTTGTGATGTCTTCTTAAATCATCTGCCTGATCACAATTCTAGTGCACTGAGACAGTTAGCATGAAATACATTCAGTTGACAATTTAATAATGAAATGAGAGGCCTAAGTCCTGAAAAGCCCTAAACTAAGAGGCTTTGGCACTGTCACAAGCTTGCTATGTTTCTTTGAAAAATTGCTTGGGCTTTTTAAATTACAATCTCATAGCCTTAAAATTCCAGCTGTTCAGCAGATTATTGAACACCATGCATGGTATTTCTAGTGTATGTTACTGAACTTATTTGAATAACACACACATTTTATTTTCTAGCAGGACATGGAATCTCCAAACTCCAAAGTATGGCTTTTCAAAAACTCTTGGTGTCGTTGAACCTCAGACACATTTTACACTATTAGATTGTAAATAAGTTGAGCAAATGACAATGGCTTTCACCAATGTGAGAGTTCATACCTAATGAGATAACTCGATGCAGCAAAAATGTCTCTTAGCTTCACATCTCTGTGACATGCTTGGATGCAGCTGCACTGTCGATTCATAGTGAGGCACTATGAAATAGGTGCTAAAAATAAGCAAAATGTGACTCAATTCTGCCTTGAACCTCAGATCCTATACTGAAGTGTTGATCCAAATGAATTTGATAAGTATTTTCCAATTAATTGTCATGTGTAGGACTTTATTTTTCTCTTTAAGTGTCTATCAGTAAATATTTACTATAAATAGCCATGACAAGCAAGCTGTTGGAACACTTTGTATGATTTTGATTACATGCCTGCTGGAAAGCAGAGTTTAAATAAGAACAGCGGGAAGTGGCAATAAATCAAAAGCATGAAACTTAATGACAGCAATATTTTGGCAGAAAATCTTTGATTCTGTTTCAAATATAGAAATGTTTCCTCTTTCTATTAATTTTTGAGAGGAAGGTTAGGTTGCTATACCCTTGCTAGTTATCTTTCTTTTTCCCATGCTAGCAGAGCCACTAAGGTTTTTGCTATTCTGGAATCTTCCTAGTGCAGCAGTCTGTGTCAGAGAAACTGCGACTGCTGAGACACAGGGACTGTTTATTTTAAAGAGAAGTACAGCTTTGGGACTGAAATGTACTTTTCTAGGTCTCTTTTTCTCCTGTCTATTTGTGTAATATCCCACACAGTCAGTACAGTCTTTACATTCTTTTATACTGTGGATACTAATATGGAATATGTGAGCTGCTTCGGAAGAAATGCTGTTTTGTAGTACTGCCTGTTTTGTGGATGGATACTGGAAACACAGAAAAACAAGACGTACTGCCACAAAAATATTTTGGGGGCTTAGCTCTCAGGGGTTTCAGTGGAAGTTAGGCACATCATGCTCTTTGTGGGTCTGGGTTGGAGTGATTCGTACAGGAGCTTTCAGAAAGGCTGTCAGAAAATTGAATCCACTTCTCCTCTGTCACAGGCTAATACTTTTGCTTCCAGATCTTCCTTTCTCAACCATATCTTTCTTTATTTTCCCTGTCAGTCTGTCTCTGTACACACCTTAAAGCAGAACATACCCCTGGAGAGTATGTGCTGCATGGTATCTGGCCATAAGCAGCCCTGGTAAAGTGCCTGCTCACCAGGAGTAAAACTGTGCAAATGAAACTGGTCCCTAATGAACAGAGGCATAATTTCCAGAATTAGAGTGCCAGAACCCATAAAGCTTTCAGAAAGCCTTTAAAGTATTTCTGTTCAGGTGGTGAACAAGTTAACATTGTTGAATTTTCTAAGCATAAGAGTAGAGTGCTATTGAAGTGTGGAATTAGTCTGGTCTCCTGACCTGTTACACAAAATCTGAAATTGTTGTGGATAATAAAGTCTTTATCAGATTTGGAAAAATTAAGTCCCTTTCTATGGCACATGAGAAGCCTTTTATTTCAAAAAACAATTAAATATGGAACGGGAGAGGATAAAATAAAGAATAGGAGTAAGTACCACATTTTGTCATGAAGGAGGGTAATTTTGAGGTGATTTAGAGGTCCATTCAGAAAAATGTTTGTAACACAATAGCTTGTTTTATTGAGTAAATTAAAAAAAAAAAAAAAAATTAGACCAGAGGAGAAAAACTGCATGAACTGTGGCGAGCAGTCACGTGAGAAGGGTTTTTTTAAGGGCATAATGATTTTAGTCCTAAGTCTATGATGATAAATAGCCAGATGTTTAGACTGAAAGAGTTCAGCGTAAATACGTGAAAAGGAGAGTCCTACAAGTATTTCTAGTAAATATTCAAAAATTAACACATGAATGATTCTGGGTTGCATTTGAAAAGATAGCTCCATTATATTATGAGATCTACCATAAAGGTAGACCTCATTTAAAAAGAATTGTTGGAGGGCAGTGACACAAGGGAATTACTCAAGACTGTAGTTAACATCAAAACTGTTGAGAGAGAAAAAAAGCATTCTTCTATAGTGAATAGAGAAAAAAGTATTTTCATCTGTAGTGAATAAAGATGACCCATAGTTCTGGCACAGTTAGCAAGGTGCGTGTGTGCATGCATTCATACACGCAGGGCTGGATTTAGTAACAGGGTAATGATCACCCCCAATTCAGTGATGACTTCTCCATTGCTCACAGAAAAGGAGGTAGAAAGTGTGCAGCTGCAGCACGGTTGCAAAAGTGCTCGATGTCCTCTCAGTACACAGAGTAACAGGTTCAGATGACGTGCTGAGTCACAAGTTTTACAGGAAATCAGCAAGGAAATAAATGAACCTTTAACTGACATTTGGAGATGTTTGCTGCAATAAGAGAACTGTTGGAGGGTTGTAAAGAGAAAAACAACATTGTGCTTCCGAAAAATCGGATTTCACCTATAAACTAAAAACAAGGGAAAACAATTCAATTATCTTGATTTCTCATGTGAATCTGCAAATACTATATACGTTTGTGCTGTAGAAATGCTGCGAGCAATGTCACTAGTGCTGTGGACTGCACTGTTCATGTGTGTATTTGTATATCCACTTTGCAGAAGCTAAGGCCACCTACCTGTGTTTTGAAGTCTGCATAGTTATTAGGCAAATCTTCAGTATTGTTTTGAGGGTTTTCATGAGTGATTGTTTTGTTGTTCCTATTGCCTCTATTTTCGAGTTCCTCCCCACCCACTGATCTGTTCCCATAGCTCTATTCATATTTATGTATGCATTCATTATTTTCACAGGAATAAATTCTATTCATCTCAATTAAGATGCGTATCCCATCAGACTGGGTGCACACATACACATAATAAGAAATAATCCCTAGATGTAGAACAGACAGTGAGAAGTTCAGTACTATTCCTAATTTCTGTAAAAGAAAATCCCTAAGATTACATGTGATAATGCCCACATCTTCTGAGTCTCAAAATATTCCTTTTCAAAAAGACTGATGCCTGCTTTGGGATGCTCCTTGAGAGAAATATTGACAGCCTCTATGAATTTTCTGTTTTGTTTTGGTTTTTTCATTATTCTTACTTTACAATGGTTGAAGGAGGAGATGGCAATGAAAGGGGTTTTGTTTGGTTTTGTAAGTAATTCGTATTTTACACTTTGAGTTCAATTTTGAAGTAATACTCTGAAAACAAGGTGGAAAATGGTGAATGGAAGATCCAAATCTAAATCAACCAAGAGAAAGTATACTGTAAGAAATTGTAGAGCAGTACACTAAGAGTCAGAAGTAATTTCTCAATTGAAGTCAACACATTACATTGAGGAGTTTATCTTAAAATAGAGAAGCAAAGCATGATCATGTGCTATTTACTCATTTTCAGCAGAAGTTTCATTAAGCATGCTTTATTTCACAAGTACTTGGAAGTGAAGTTTCACATCCTTTCCGAGTCTTTTGTAATATGAGCTGTCTTTGACATGTTTAAATATCCAGCAGTCTCTTTTTCTAGCAGCAATTTTGTCATTTTACCCTGCAGAATTAGCGCTACGGAATATGTATTTTAATGCAGATCATCTTCTATAGGGGTATAATGGAGGGCATCTGTGTAATCTTCCCTGGGTGGCAGCAGGACAAGTTACTGCTCTTCCATTCTCTCCTGCACCTTTGTCCATCACTATTGCCACTATGAGATTCCATGCACCGATGGGCTTTTTGGGATGGCAGCCTTCAATAAACCCCATTACTTGGTTATTTTCTTTCACTGCTACTGTTTGCATTTTTTCTTTTCATTGTACATACGACTCCATAAAATACATTGAATATATTTTGGAGTTTCTTTANCTCTTTTTCTAGCAGCAATTTTGTCATTTTACCCTGCAGAATTAGCGCTACGGAATATGTATTTTAATGCAGATCATCTTCTATAGGGGTATAATGGAGGAAAGGCTGGAGAAAAACTAGTAAAATTAGTTTCTTGCCAGCAGAAACACTGAGAACACTGAACAGATGATGGATGAACTTGCAGAAGCCCAGTGCTTTTAGTATCCTCCTTTACCTGATGTTTAATTTCCTCACTCTAACCTAGTATATGTCAGCATCTATACAGAAAATAGCTTCTTTGATATTCATGTATTACCAATATCACTGGTCATTATTATGGGTACCATTGTGTCAAGACTGGTGGGTGTGCTGGTGACTTTACAGGCCTGTGCACCTAAAGTACAAGATAACTGGCTTTTACTTAGTTACTACTGCGTGCATACCTTGGTTTTAGTCACTAGATCATGTTGTGTTTTACCAACAAAGGCGCCTCAAATGAGGAAATTCAGACACTGCAAAGGAAAGTGATTTCCTGGAGGTCACCCCACCAGTCAGTGCAGTGTCGGGAATACAGGCCAGTGGCATGAGAAAGCCTAGGAAGATATGGATCTTTCTGTAATTCTGGTTTTGATGGCTCTAATGAATGAGACATTGAACCACACACTGAGTCATGATGATAGAATGAAATGTTAAAGACGGATCTATTTATTGCTCTGCAGCTATCTTGTGCTGTCAATAACACAGACCTCACGTATTATTTTTTTCAAAGTATGAAACTGTATAATTAAAGTACTGTTTTGTAATGCACACATGGCAGCTTATCTGCAGGAAAGAGCGATGTTTTACAGATGTTTTTTAAAAGTGGATGTGTAACTCTCAATGTCCTCCACTGTGGTCCTTCAGAAGATGTGAGTAAACCAATTCAAAATTTGTAAAACAAATATAAAAAATCTCAGTGCAGAAAAGAGAGAGATAAAAAATATACATTACAGAAAGAACAACCAAAATATTTTTTTCTGAAAAGATAAATAAGAAATGTAAAATAAGGCTAATATAAGCGAAGGAAGCTAAAGTATGGCAGAAAATGAGGCTAAAAGTTAAATTATTGACTTAATAATTTTTAATAAAGCTTACATGGAAGTTTTTAATATGAAAAAGCCAAAACAAAACACAACCCGAGAGGATAGTTGTGAAACAGCTGATGTATGAAGTTATGTCTAAGGCATTTAGAACATCAAAACTATTAAACAGATCTTAAGCTATCCTTGTAGGAGATGATAGCCTTGTCCAAGTTAGATAGCTCTTCCCATTCATCTGTTCAAAATGGTTGTGAAATACTTGGATTGTAATGGGAACAGAGGACTGGAGAACTCTCATGTAGTGAATACAGTGCAGCTATTATTAAGATTTATTTGATGTTTTACATCACTGAATTTTAGATAAGTAGTCATTAAAATCACAGGAAGAAGAAGAAGTTAATTGAGTTTGTAGTTCTCTTTGTAGCAACAGAATAGATTCCTCTTGCTGCCTGAGAGTTTTTTGATATGTAGAAATACTGTTAGCAAAGAAATTAAGTACTTTAGACAGTTATCCTGTTAACAGATATTCTTGATATGATCTCTCCTACTCTATTCTTTGGATTTCAGGACTTAGGAAAACGTAACACAGAACATAAAGATAGGCAGTATAATGAACCATAATTTGGGCAGAAAGTAGTTTATGTTGGCTACTTGGGGTGAATAGTGTCTTTCTAAGAGAACATACAGGGGTATTAAGGCTGGTAGAAGATTTATACGAATACTTTCTTAATTGCATGTTTTTAGAATGGACAGGATGCAAGTGGTGTCAAGGAGTATTCTAGCAAGATGTTTCAGAAGCATATTGCACAATCTCAGCACTTCAAGGTGGAAGTATTTAATCACACTTGTTATGAAATATTTTATTATTCAAGTCAAAACTATAAATATGAATGGAATTATATTTGGATGTTGCTAATCAACTTAGAAGATTTTTAGTTTGATGTTGTCTTGAATAAAGACATTTATTTACTTAGACATGAGGTCAAAAGGGTAAATTCTAAAGGCACAGAGAAACCACAAATTTATTTACATAGCTCAACATTTTTAATTTTCATGGTTTTTTGATTTTGCTTTCAGTAGAAATCTCAGCTGTATATGTTATAGTAACAATGTTTTTTTCTATTTAGGAATACTTTTTATTAAAGAGTACATAAGCAGCTTATAGAACTAGATGAATCACAGTTTTCATCAGAGCAAACCTGTTTTCCTGGTGAGAAAAAAGTGATCGATTCTGTCATGTTATGCCTGACGTTTTGTATTTTATATCTACAAGCGTTTCTTCTCTTTTTCAATACCCATTTCTTTTCATGCCAGTGCTAAGAATATCTGTGCATGTAAGGTGGCTATGGTGAGTTTATTGCCTCCTGACACTAGTTACATGTGCAGAGTGCAGCCTGTTGAAGTCTTGCCTTTGCGGTTCATATGGTCAACAGAAACCAAAATGAAAACATACCCTTGTGTCATAACGTTATACCTTGTAATTGGTACATCTTGTGCAATTCCTTCAGCAGGGATTTCCCTTTCTTTCCTGTAAACTGAAATCTTTGATGTAAGCAGTATTTGGACATAGTCTTTTGTAAAACTGATCTTATCAAAATTATGCAGAGCTTCCCACTTTTCTACAGGAGTCAAGGAGTGTTTGCCACAAATGGTATTGGTACTTCAACTGGAAAAAGGAGATATTTTCAAAAAGAGGGGCTTGGTTTAAGTCATAATATTTTAATTTTATTTTAAATGGAACAAAAACTATTGTATTTCCATGAAGAAGTATACTGAGTAGCATATGTGGAGTGAGACAACTCCCTCTTAGGGATGTAAGGAATCCCTTGTTAGTTTATTATCCATTATTGCAATAGCTTATAAACAGGCTTGAGTATTTTGTAAATTTTATTGATGTTAGAAATGATTCATTGAAATGTCACAGAAATAGCCTTATAAAACTTCAGAAATATGTGTCATTGTTATGCCTTACTCTTCCCTTCTTTTCCACCTACCAACCTTCTGCTAGCCCACTACCCCACTTCATATGTGTTGTCATGCCTGCCAGAACACAACAAAATTCTTACAAGACTTGCAAGATGAAAATTTTAACACTTAAAATTAGGAAATACAAAAATATGCATAGTTTGTTTGTTTTTTGTTTGATTTTTTTTTAGGGGGGTGTTTAGTATTAGTTTTAGTATTATCATGTCAGATATATTAATATTAGAACTGGTTGAGCAAAAAAATCCAACTTTTTATTCTGAGTCAGAATGAAAACTAGCAAATTCGACTTGATTTCAGGGTGGGTGATGAAAAGAAATGCGAGAACACTTTGAATAATTGTATTCCATTATAAGAAATTAGGCAGAATGGTGCAGTTGGCTTGCCCTCACCTCTCGAGAAGATACCCCTAAACCTGCTGTGAAGGGAATCAAGAACTGTCAAAGAAATTCCCTTTCATTGTGTTACTACAGGCAATTTAGTTCACATGGAACCATACAGAAAAGATTGAAAAGGTAAAATTGTATTGAGCCTGTATGTTATGAAGTTATTTGGAACATCCAAGTTTTTAAGGTGTCTCCTGCCACTAAGGTAAAGAAATACCAGCAGAAGCAACAGTTTATGTTTCTGTTTTCTGTCCAGCCACTAGTGAGAGATTTTCCCAATGCTGAGGTTCTGGAATTTCAAGTTTAATTTCAGACTCAAGACAAAAGTGCTGTATTTGTAGAAACTCTCCTATTGCAGCCGTGGATATTTCTCCCTGCTACTCTTTCCAGATTTTCCTGACACTGCAACCTAGCCCGTGCTTGTGCCTCTCACTCCCACTTTTTCTCCTTCAACCCAGCTACTACTAGATTTTTCATTTTACCATCCTGATTCTTGCCCAATTCATCCACCTTGTGCGTTTCTGCCACTTATCTTACTAGTTACCCAAATCCGCCTCCCTTCCCCTTCCTTCTCCTGTTCCTGGCTTTCTGTTTTCATTCACTCAGAGACTCTGCAGACCCAGATTCTAGGCTACAGAAGAGTTTCAGCATTTTTAGCCTCTCCATGTAAAGCTGTTTGTCTTTCTCCTTGATCATTATGGTTGCCCTTTTCTGTACCTTTTGTAGCTCACTTTGTCTTTGAGTTGCAAAAAACAGAGCTGCACATAGTACCCTAAATGTGGGTGCACCAGTCTTGCATGTGCAGGCAGGAAGGCACCCAGTGTCATGCCCTTAATGCCATTCCTGGTGATGCCCAGCAGCTTCTTGGCTTCCTTGACTTGTCCTGCGCATTGAGCTGCTTCAGGACCGGCAGTGGCAACTCAGAGACCTCTTTCCTGATTTGTAACTACAAGGTCTGAGTTCAGCACTGTGAAGGCATGGTTTAGTTTATTTTTCCCTAGATTAATCACCTTGCATTTGTCTACACTGAAGCTGTCCTGTCACCTTTTTGACAGAAAGTCTTAATGTAGTTCCTCAATTGTCAGGGCAGCACTTGACTACCTGAAAGAGTTTAATAGCATCCTCACACTCAGAGACTTCACTGCCTTCTCATAATTCATAAAAGATTCACTTTTAATTTTACATAGCAGGTACCCAAGCAAGGCATTAATATAAAGTTAGATAAAGCCTCAAGACTGACAAAGACAGGCCATAAGCTGGGTTGGTTTGTGTGCCCTTGTAGTAGCAGCTTCTGAGGCAGAGCTAACTTTGACCACAGGATTTAGAGTTATCTCAGTCTATACTGATGATTAGTATACATCTTCAATTAGCAATTTGGACTATTATAGCAAAGAACCTTCCTCACCATCTAAATTTCCTTACCAGCTCTCCCAGCCCACGTGTGCATGCTGAGGAAGGGACCCACACTGCAATTTGTGTCCCCAAAAGAGATTCACACTTGCAAAAAACTGGTAAATCCTTGTAAACTGCACTGCATGGCAGACTGGTGTACCATTGCACCCCATAGTAATTACAGGCATGCTTGAAGCCAGACTTTCATAAAACTGAATGAAAAGTATGATTCATTTCACAGGAAGACCCACCCACCCATTCAGCCATTGACATGTCTGTCGCCTTCTTTTGCTTCTTTTTTTTTAAAGTTTCAAAGGGAAATAAAATGTCTGAAATAGAAGACCTGCCTGAACATATTCCTCTTATGTATTTAAATAAATTTGGAAAATAATGTTCTGATTATAAGGTTTCCTAGTTTCTCAAATCTTAATAACTCTCTGCATTTCCACCCATCTATTTGTGTACTAATCACAAGTATTGCTCAATGGATTAAATTTGATGTTAGCCTCTGATAAGGAAGTTTCCATCATTTCAAATCATATTTGAGTATACATTGCTAGTATTGGTTAAGTGCTCTATCTCAAAAAATTTACATATAGCATTAGAGCTTATCTCAAGACAGTTAATTCCTTTTTGAAAGAAATGTGTGGTATTGTACTGCTAAGATTTCAGTTATAACTGGTTTTTACAGTATTCTAATGCTCGACCCACTTATAAATGTTCAAGCATCCAATAACGATCTTTACGATGTTGCATATTAGAAAAGATGCCTGTGGCTACATATGCCAGGCAAATTTGCAGGATTAAAGCAAGAGTACGGTGGGGTGGTGCTAATGCTACTGGTTTATACCAGTTTTAGTATGTTAGCTCAACCTGGTTTCTGTACCTTTTTCAGTTTTACATCAGTGTGAGCAAAATTCTAATTATGTTCTTCCAAATAAAATTTCCCCTGCATCTTCAAAAGCATTTTTGTGTTATTTGATATTTATAAATGTATTTGATTTTTCATGCATGGGTATGCTTTAAGTGTTACTTACAGTCTAAATAGTTAAAGTCTAAATTTTGCGTGATCAGCGGACAGGACAAAATTCTTCTCAGGATGTTAGCCATGACTGCAGCATATGTAAAGAGGGATTTCCATCCTTCAGAGAGCTTAGAGACAACAATTTGACTGTTCAACACAATTAACAAGACTGCTGGTCCTGCCCTTGTGGAGCTCATGGTCAGGATCATAATACAGAGTCAAATTGCCGAGTTTAAAAAAACAAAACAAAGCAAAAAAACCTGCATCCATTTGTGATTTGATTGGAAAAGGAGAAAGTATTTCATAAGATCCTTAGACATTCATACTTGTCAAAAATGAAAAGAGATAGAGTAAAGCAATGTACATTGTAAGATCTAATGGTGGGTCAGCAGAATGCACTACTTCCATGGCAGCATAGAATATTGTATATGATCAGTACTGGTCTCTCAAATGCAGCCTCAGTTTACCAAATCCATCAGATCAAAACACTCAATTAGTCAAAGGTGTATTCTTGTCTCTGGGGTGAACTTTACTCTTGTGGAGACCTGATTAATGTGCTTTGGAGACCTGTAATGAGGGGCAGCTTAATTATTCAGATTCATCAGCTTGCAAAGGTTTTGGATGATCCCACATAAGCCTGCTCAATCAGCATTCCAGAGCATGTGCAACCTGCGTGTTTGTTTAACAGTGGTCATGGTTTGTTTTAAGCATACACTTTAAGGTTAACCCCAAGATTTTTGGTAATGTTTTTCATTAACTGAAGAGAGCCCCTCTTCTAGACAACTGATTTTTAATGCTTATTTGAGAAGTTTCACTTTATATACCAAATGAATTATTGTTAATGATGCATATAGTGCCATAAAAGCACTGCATCTTTACTATATAAAGACGTGTTCCCTCCCCCAGAATCCTTGTGATCCGAGATAAGTGAGACAAGACAATGAGAAAGCCATACAAGAAAATGAGGGTGTGAGGTGAAACAAGAGACAGATAAGATGGAAAAAAAAGAACCTAACAGATAGGACTCATGCAGGAGTAGGCTCTGGGAATGCTTTACCCATGAGGACCTTCAGACTGCTGCCGCACCCAGCTGTGCACTGTGGGGCTTGGAGTTGCCCACTTCCCCTCTGCTTGGGCAGCACTGCTGACCTCGATTGTCAGCTTCCCTTATTTCCCCCTTAGCATGCCTTTGCTTTTTCTTGTGCCATCTCTTACAGGAGAAACACTCTCCAGAAGGAAGGGAACCCTGTAAAATAAAATTGCCTTCCCTCAAACCTTCCCTTTAATGATTTACGTTGTAGAAATACTAGTAATCCCTGAGCCAGTGCTAAATGAAAGCTAATGATATCTTTTTACTGATTAAAAGAAACTAAAAATATAGAAACTGTATGCCCAGCTAATCTGTAGAAACAAACATGCTCCTTGTACACACCATGTATCTCACTCCACCATCTGTTTGCTTCACATACCTATTATGTTTTGTCTTTAGTCAAGTTTTTCTTGGCTTTTCTAGAGAAAGTTGTTTTTAAACTTACGCAGCTTTGTAGCTGGACACAGAAACTTGTAGCAGTGAAAATTACGAAGAAGAAAAGTGCAAAGTTCTTTTGATAGAGACGTGAGGTACTGTTCTGAGCCCAAGAGAAACATATCCCAAAGTAGGCAGCAGATTTGAAAATAGTACCAAGAAGACTGAAAGTTGGAAAGAGGAAAGAAAGCCATTTTTCTGATTTTGACAGAAATCTGGGAATAATGAACCCAGCAGCTCCTCTTTTGTGCAATCCCCAGTCGTCAGCATGAGCCAGAATTTCCATTTCTATCCACTAAGTAGCTTTCTGTCTGAGGAAAACCGGGCAAAATTCTCATCAGCTTTTATCAGTGAGATTTCCAGTGTACAACAAAGAGAATTCAGCAGTCCCCTGTGATCACAGGCAGCGTATCAGGGTCAGAGAGCTGAGGAAATGACCTGCTCCTACTTTTGAAGAGCTCTTGCAACATATCAACCTGCACAGTCTTTTACAGGAAAGTAGGCTAAAGCTTTTGATGTCAAAAATATTAATAGAAATACTAACCTATTATTCTGTCTTTGACAAAATAATGCCACATCTAGGTTTTAGCATGCTAAAGTGTGTTGGGATAAAAGAAGCTGCTACAGACACCATTTCTAGCTTTGGCTTGTTTTCTATATTTTGTTACAATTTTCTATATTCTGTTCTTCTTGACATGACTGCAGTAGTTCTCCAACAAAGGCTTTCCAGGGAAGATGTTTAAAGTCCTATGAATGCCATCAAATCCAGGGAAAATGTGGAGAATGTAGATGTTCCAGAAAGAACTTGTGGACTGCTGAAAACAGTGCATCTTAGGTGTTCCACAGGAACAGCAAGAGAAGTACTGAAGCAACCACATATACATGCAAAGTAAATAGTTTGCTCTGCCACTGCATTAGCAAGGAAACCACTTCAAACAACTCTCTCTACCTGGGGAAAAATGTAGTAATAATAAGCAATAGCATAAGTCTCCACTCCTTACCCCAGAGGTTGTCTACTAATCCTTAGGAGCCTTTGCACTCTGCAGGCTTCCTTTTTCTATCCTCATTTGTCACTGGAAAAATATTTGTATGGGTCAGAGGCATAGTGCAAATAAAAAAAAATATTAGAGAAAAAATGAACAGTTCTTCTATGAATCCCTTTATATAGGAGAAGTAAACAACAAACAACTTATCTTCTCCAAAGAAAACAGAAGCTTGTTAAGGAAGCTAGAAATCCC
Source organism: Aegotheles bennettii (assembly GCA_013398125.1). NCBI lineage: Eukaryota > Metazoa > Chordata > Aves > Caprimulgiformes > Aegothelidae > Aegotheles > Aegotheles bennettii. The sequence goes on along the minus strand of VZRW01011179.1, from coordinate 98,821 downwards.
TACTGCCTGTGAGTCGCTGCTAGCCCATTGTGCTGATGCTTCTGAAAAGAAACTGAATGCACTTGCGAGGGTTTTCTTCTCTTTCATTTCAAAAGCATTCTCTGGTTTGAGATCTCCCATAGCTAATTAAAACAGAACAGAGCACGACATTAGTTATGCATGAGAGTGGGAGTCAGAAGATGCAAGTTCAGTTCCCAGCCCTGCCACCGACTTCCTGGGTGACCTTGGGTAAGCCTCTTGATGTAGATTTTCAAAAGAACTCTGGGCCAAATTTTCATATTGAAGTTTGATTTTCAAAGGAGCTCAATATCTAGTGATTTCCATGATGTTGATTATGGCCAGAATTTCAAGTGAGTTCAGCAACAAATATGCTGAGCTCATTAGAAAATCGGGTTCTTAATCTTTTTCTGCCTCAGTTTCCCATCTCTGACAGTGCTGGTGAGATATTTTCCTTGTCTGTCCTGATTGTTTAGACTGTAGCTCTGCAATGCCAGAAATTGTCTTTTCATTAATGTGTATACTGTATTGTATGATCTTGTTTGATCTCTATTATGGTTTTTAGGCACTACTGTAATGATTGCTACAACAGTGATCTGTTTTAGAAAAAAAGAAACTGTAATCAGAAGAAAACTTAATTATTGTGCTTCTTCTCAGATCTAGGTGAAGATCTATACAGATTTCTTTAGTTTGCTTGAGAGAACGTTATCTGGAGAACATCAAAAGCTGTATTTAAAATGATCACATATATGTTAGGTGACTTTTCTTGTCCAGTATGGACAGTTAATCTATCAGAGAAGCAGGTTAGATCAGTTTGGCATGATTTGATCTGGCAAGAAACATATTGACTGACTTACTACTTTGTTATCCTTTGGCTGCTTACAGTCAAATTGTCTAATAATTTGCTGAAGAATATTTTCAGGCCCAAAGTGGTGTGGAATTCCCTACACCTTCCTGCCCCCCATGGTAAATAATGTGATACCCTTTGTAGTTCCTACTGCACCAGCTCTGTTTGCCCTTTTCCCACACTGCTTGCATGTTCTTACAACATCTCAGAGCAACATAACATTCTCTGCTGGCAAAGGTATAGAGTGCTTCTCCACTTTATAAATGCTGTTTGCTTCCCGGGACCCACTACAACCCATTCCTGAAATTCCAGATCAGCAGTGTCAGTGATAATCGAGCTCCTGGTTTCAAGCTCTGTGCTGTACAAGCCAGAGGCCAAATGTAGTAACCCAGGAATGTGTGATTGCAAAGACTGTCACTTCCCAAGGAACTCTGCTTACTGCTAAATGACTGCCCTTTCCACATACCTGTGGGTGCCACTAACACGGTGACTCTTCCCTGTTAGGTTTGTCATGTATGGGTGCACCTCCAGCAGCTGAAAGTTTTGAAGTGATCATTTCCTATGTTTACAAGATTGTCATGCGACTCGCTGCTGTTTTTCAGACTCCCCTGTACTCCCTGGCTAGAATTATTTATTATTCAAGTATGTGCCCTCTGAATAGCCCTTTTCATACTTTATGTGTTTTCCTTTGTATGAAATGCGATGCTGAACTGTGATCAGCTTTGCAATGAAAGAACTAGCAAGACACCTCTAGGAAGCGTATGGTTGCGGTAGTTTTTCAGTTATGGCTGAGTGTGTTTTGCCATTGGGAGAGCATAACTGTGTCATTTGTCTGTGACTAGTGTTTTCTATTATTGTGTTTTTTCAAGGATATAGTCCCTTTATGAGACATATTCCACTAGATCAGGTTGCTGAAAGCCCCGTCCAACACTTCCAGGGATGGAACATCCACAGCTTCTCTGTTCATTGTCTCACCACCTTCATAGTAAAGAAAGTCTTCCTCAAACCCAACCTAAGTCTACCTTCTTACAGCTTAAAACCATCTTCCCTTGTCCTGTCACTGCAGGCCCTGGTAAAAAGTCTCTCTCCATCTTTCTTGTGATCCTCCTTTATATGTTGATTCTGTCTTCAAAGGTTTTCCATTCCTTCCAGTCACTAAACCCAATTCCCACATATTTTTACTAGCTCTAGCCAAATGTGTAGAAACGGAGGAATCTTAATTACCTGCACAAACGAGAGAGACTCAGTAACACTGACCTAACCTAAATTCTGGGTTGCAGGGCTGTGCTTGGTTTCTGATGTGAAAGGAGCATTGACAAAAACAGTTTGTGCCTCATCATCATTGTTTTGAAATGGTGATTGCTTAGTGTAGCTCTGTTCTATTCAGTTTTGTTTTCTTTCCTTAATTAGTGCAGTTTGATAGTTTAACTTAAGCTGTTTATTTCGAGGTATAAAATCTTGATCTTTCTCAGCGTACATGTGTTCCTGCAAGAGCAGATGTGCCAGCCAAAGAGTGCAAGGGAAGTAAACACTTCTTAGAGGACAACTATAATGTTACTCCATCCTGGTAATAAATATAAGATTGAAATAGCGAGCGTTAACGTTAACTGCCTTGCTAGGAAGATGAAGACTGTGCAGAATGCAGTGTCATTTAGATTGTGCTCGTTACCTTTATTATAAAGCACAAGTGATGCTGCAACTGCCGTCCCATCAATTCAACAGTAGCTTCCCTTGCTCTGCTTGTCCTGTTTAGCCGTTCTTGTTTCTGCTGCTGCGTGCATCTGTGCTGAGGGTGTTCAAGTCCTTCCTCTGTCCCACTTCACTACCCTGTTAAACCCGATTTGGAGAGAAAAGAGTAGACATAGAGAGACCTTGAGGGTTTAAAAGACCTTGCCTCATGCTTGACCTTAGTTAAATCCTCACAGTCTTCCCAGCACGTTTGCCATAAAACACAGTTGTTTCCAGATTGTTTAGTATCTGCACCATGCAAAAATGTCAAGGTGAAGTCTGAAATGTAAGGGTTGCTATATAAATGACACCTATAGAATGGTAATGATTTTCTGATGCATATAGCATTAATGAAATGCACCCTGCCAGTTACACTCCTGGCAAATGAGAATCTGCAGAGATTTAAAATAAATATCGATCAGATTTAAAATTAACTGCTAATTACCATCAGAAGCTACTAGGCTGCTGCAGTTATAATCCATGAGTATTTATAGCTCAGGGCTCTAGCATTAGATTTTTTCTACTGACTGCCATTCAAGAAGCCTAATCTTACATCACAGGACAGGTTGAGAGAAATAACTGTTCAGCTGTTCCTAACTGATGTGAGCATTATGTTTAGCTGCACAAGCCCCCTGTGACGTTGTTTTGGAAGATGCTGTATAAATTTGGATTAGCAACATTTTTTATTTCTTTTAGGGGACAGCTTGCTGAGGATTATGACAGTGAAGATGTGCTCAGTGTGCGCAGCATAGTTTATGCAGAATGTCTTAGCACACACACATGCAATGTGTCACTCTGCCTTAACCTAAATGAAAACCTTGCAGTTTTACAATTGAGCAATGGCAGATTTGTAAGTTCCTCTTTAAAAAAAACCAAAAACTGTGATTTTTACTTCTTAACTTGTTTCGATATAATAATAAATGTTGAATTTTTTCCTTCTCTCATGTAGTTTTGCAAAGAAGCATTATTTTATAAATACAACTTAGCCAATGACTTACCAAAATGATCATGTGTTCTTCAGTGCAAGTGTTAGTTTTCTCAAAATAAACAACCAGATACTGTGTGATTACTAGAAGGTACTGGTTTCTGTATTGTGTTTTTTGCTTTTAGTATAGAACTGATGCATTCACTAAGAACGTATTTGGAAGTTGTTCATAGCCTTAGTTACTCAGGGGAAGGCAGTGTGGTCTAATGAGAAAGACAGTGGTCTAGCATAAAGTGTGCTGGTGGCTCTGGATGTATTCCTGCCCTGTGCCTCAGTTTTCCACGAATGAAACAGTCATGGTAGTAAAACTGACCTTTTTTGTAATGCTTTGTGTTCAAGAGAAGGGGTTGGGTATTATTACTTCCTCAAATGATTCATTGCTTTAGGAAAATTCCTCTTCTGAGGAGGTTTTTGGGGCTGTAGTCTGGTGACCAAAGTCAGGACCAGAGCAGGAGATGCAGCCCTGAGCAGGTACCCAGCCAGTGCCCAGAGCAGGGACAAGCTCTGAGATGGTGCTGGAATAATGACCATGACATGCAGATGACTGGGTCTTCTTGCCCATCCCAGAGGCCATTTCAGCAGAGGCTTTTCAGACAGTGCAAAGCTGCAGGATTCAGAATAACTGGAGTAGTAAAGTTTAGATGTAAAATATAGGATAAATTAATTCCTATAGAAAAAGCTTGGGAAACAAACACAACTTCTCTCTTTCTACATCTTAATAATATAACTCCGACAAGTTATGGGGATATACAGTGTGCTTCACTGCACATTGAACTGCAGTCACTTGATGCATATATTTCTAAATGAAGTACATTCATTTCTGAAGTAGTTAAGAGTTTTAGAAAGCGCTCTGAAGGATTTAAATGCGTCACTAAGAACAGAATTGCAAATGTTGCTCTCTTCATTAATATTAATTCTAAAAATAAAGTATCTCACTTGAAGGTTTCTCTCAAGTCTTTTAACACTGGGCTTTAGGCGGTGGAGAAAAGAATATTTTGTGCCCACCATTTCAGTTTCACTTTTTCTTATATGTACTCATGTCTTCAGTCTCAGGCAATATAGTACATCTGTCCTTGTCTGGTGAGGAGAGGTGGATCTGTATCTCCAGCTTCCTCTGGGTGAGGGGGCAGTGGAGCTGCTTTGCTGTACCACAGACCTGCCGGTCTCCCAAGGCGAGAGATTGTGCTTTCCTGTGCTCTCCCCGCAGCTTCAGACAACTGCTGAATCGGTGCCACCCTCGCCAATCAATCACAAAAGCAACAGGTCAATGTTCAGGGATTATAGTCTTGTGAGGAGAATGTGAAGAGGCAGATTGTAATGATAATCAGAATTATAATCTTCTACGGGCGTGATCATTTGGACTAGCGAGGGGCTTTTCTGCTCCCTGGTTCCATAGCAGCCTGTTGGATGGACTGCTAGGAATCCACAGCTCCTGGTCCGCTTGCCTCATCACTGCTCTTTTGTTTTCTGTCCCTCTGTTACCCTGGAATGGTTCTGTCCAGGAATGTTTTCTAGCAGAAGCTTGTCCCACCTGAGAAATCTGTCACCAGTTCAGCTTTTCAGAAGTGAATGACTACAAGAATGCACAAATGACATACTGAAATGAGCAGTGACCTCCAACCATATAGGTTACAAGCCCCACGATGTTACTTTTTGTTCAGAGGTGTCGTAGACATGGTTTCTGCTTGTGACCTGGTATGTAGAGAATGATGGCATGGATTGTTCTGAGAAAATTTGAATTAAATTTACAGAACAGACCTTCCAAAGACTGCTAAGGTCTCATGCATAAACACACGTGGCTCCAAACTGTTGTCAATACTGACAGCTTTCCACTCACTACTCCTGTCCAGCATTAACAGTGCCTTTCTCAAGTCTGCTGTGGAAGTGGATTAAGCTAAACAGCCAAAAGGCACTCCTGGTGCAGATTAAGAGCGTCCACACAGCGAGTTGATGCCAAGTAGCTAATGCATTCTACATTCACACCCTCACTTATTTTGCAACAGCTTCCCTGTGTAGGCAAGCCCTACATGTTCATGTCATTTGATGGTTAGCATTGCATCAGTGACATTCCAGGTTCTGACCACAATGTTAGTAATGGAAAGTGGTTCATCTTCTAATGAAATGGTAGGGCTTTTTTTTTTTTTCCCTGATTGCATCTTTTGCAACTTTTTCTTTCATGTGTCTGGAGTGAATTTCTTAATTTTTTTAATGTGTATGATATTCTTCTAATCTCTGATATATAAAATGATACTCTAAGCATGGAAATTGCCTTTGTACAGTATACTGTGTGAAACAGTGATTGTTCAGCCTTTTTTCTTCTGAAGAGCAGGAGAAAACCCAAGTAATAAAAGCATTTTTTACATATATTTGCAATTTAGTAGCTTGTGTCTGATATATATTTTTCCTCATAAGATACCCCAAATTTTCTCTTGTTTTGCTCATACTGTGCCATCCCTAACACTTTTGCTCCCTTGTCACATGCCTGGCATGCTTTCATGTAGACCTAGAGTTTCCGTGTCATTTAAATAGTCTGTTTATCAGTTAGGTTTATTTTCAGCAAGCCTTTGGTGTTTAAGTTGCTTATTAAGTTTACATGCCATTGTGGGTGATGATAGTTAAGATGGAAGAATATAGCCTTCTTCGATTCTCCAGAAATAGTGACTCCTCTGAGCTTACTGATGAGCCTTCATGAGTTCTTTTTAGGTATCTTCATCTCCCCCTGGAGCTTCTTCAGACTGCAGTGATGAGGAAACTGCTGTTTGAAATGTCATCCACGGTCTTTGAAGTGTAGTTTTTCTCATGTTTGTTTGCAATAACAGAGGGAGCAAGAAAGCTGCCTTTGTGTGTTTGCCTTCCAAACTGTTCAAGTCGCGTGGTTTATAATCAAAGATATCCTTTTTGCTCACATTTCTAAGGACACAGCTCCCACTGCACAAGAGTCTGAATTTCCCAAAATATAAAGGCAAAGATAATGTCTTACTTCTCACTTAGAATAGTGTGAATTGAAGCTTTCACAGGACACCTCTGAAGTTTTTGGTTTTTTCCTAGGTGGGATTTGTAGTCACATTTTATTTATTAATACATGAAACAGAAAATCGTATCTAGCTTCAAGTGTCTTTCTGTCTCCTTCACTTACATTTCTGTAATGAGTGTCCCATAACATTTCCATCAAATCATAGTCTTGCTTCATTTTAAGGTCATTCTGGAAAACTCCCATCAACCAGCTCTACCCTGTAGAGAAAGGATAAAATGGGAACAGTATTTGGAATAGTGGGAATTTTAAAAGGCCTGTAGCTTAGTGGAACAAAATACTGCAAAATATGCAAGTGCTGTGAATTTGATGGCATTAAAGTAGTTTTTAGAGGATTGTTTCTTAGTGCAGGATGCTGTCCTTTCCTTCCCCACTCTTACTATGTAAAGGAACTAACAATTTGCTAACTTGTTCATCTAATTTGTCTTTTACACTCCGGGAAAATCAGAATGGCTTATATTTACAGGATTGTAATTTTATTTTGGATTGACCAAATGTACATTTATGTACTTCTTACACAAGTATGTGTAAAACAGGGCACTTATAAGGGACTTGTCAGTAAATTACCAGCAAATTGCTTGGCCTGGGCAGGAGCAAGTAAATTTGCAATTGCAATCTGGAGCAACATGTTAGAGGCCACCTTCCTTAGATCAACTCGTGTATTGCAACACCAGCAAGTAATCAAATTGTAATGTACTTTAATGCAAAGCGTAGTTTGGCTTGGTTGGCAAATTAAACTATCGCATGCCTCTGGCAAAAGCAGAAAGCCTTTGAACTGTTTGACTGCAGCTGTAGCTTGCACACCTTATTTTCCCTCTTAAAAATCAAATTAAACTGTAACCTGCAGCCTCTGCGGTAAGTTTCAAGGAAAATTAAACTGTTGCTAACCTTTCTAGCAAAGATAACTGTCTCTAATCAAGCTGAAAAGTCCAGGCCCAAATTCCCCTCTCCAAGTTCAGACAAATTCATATTGGAGGAAAACTCCAGGGCTTATTAAGTACGCAGATAGTACGTCTGACTCAGGAAGTCCTTGGCCACAAATTGCTAGAGACTGGGAAGGTTTGCCAGGAAGGCATTACTCTGTGCTTCCCCTCTTCTTTCACTCCTTCTGCAGCATTTACTGTGGATCCACTGCAGGGGCAGGACACTGGACAGTTGTTCTGGTCTGCTGCTCCGGATCTGAAGTCTAGCCCGAATTCAGAGCACTAATGGGAATGCTGACCCACTCCTCAGCATTGCCCATGGTGGTCTCAGCAGTGTGTTTCATGGAAAGCAGTGCTTGGGCTCACTCCCTCCTTTAGACTTGTCCTTGGACCTTCCTCACCCCATGCTAGCACTGCCCTGGACTCCTGACTCAGAATACAACACTTAGATGTGAGGATATCCTTCACCTCCCCCACCTTTCGTTATTTTTTTCTGTGTCCTGCTGGCAGGAACACTTGGCATTTGACTTGCCCTCATAACATTCGTGTTTTTCTTGGAGCTCTGAGAGATAGGATTTTTCCCAGCCTGGATGAGTTGCTGTTATTTCTATAGAGTCAGCGGTACAATAGACCCTCTTGGGAGCCAAGACCTTGTCTGTCTAGTGGCTCAGGCTTACAAAGACTCAATCCTGCATGCTTAGCGCTACCCTTTGATTTCTGGGATTAGTGTCGGACTGATGGCAGGTGAGGAGGCAGAACAGCGCAGCACAAAAGGAAAGAAATCAATTAAGCTTACATTGCAACATGTACTCATTGAGGGCCAGGTTAGAGAAGCGGGACTTGGGTAGAGGACGTTGTTGGCACTGGAAGCAGTGAGCAGACAGCAGTCTGTCTGTCGCAGAAGTGACAATGACAATGGAGAGGATCTTTCTTCTAATGCTTTTTTACTCTGTATGCTATCCGTGCTTAATATAATTCACAATGTAGCAGTTAATGTCTCAGCACTATGGTTTTCTTATTTTTAAAAGTTAGCTTAAAAGTTCTCAGTCTCTCTCAGCAAGTAGGTGAAAACTGAGCTAAGGCATATTAGTCACATTTTTATCAAGAGATGAAAGTGATAGAGATATAAAGTACTACCAGTTTTTAATTAAAATTGAATAAGTAAAAAACAGTTGGCCGTTGCAAAATTCATTATGATGTGTTACCAAAAATAGATACCTTTATGAGAATGCAGTTTTATTACAACAGTGGGCACTAATTAGCTGTAAACATCATTGCTGAGATAGCCAGATAGAAAATGTGTTACTAATACTCATACGAGGTTTCAATTGGCTCGAATGGAAAACTAGAAACTCTTAAGGCTCTTAAAATGTAATCTCTCAGACTACCAAAATAGATGTATGTACTGCTGTTACTTAAGGCAACATCTGAATTTCAGGAACAGTAACTTAGTGTTTTCTGCATCTGGTTTTAATTTGCAAGGAAAACTCAATTTTACAAAAATGTAACCTGATTTAGCTGAAGTATGTGTGACCTCAGGTTTTTATTTCTTCTTCCTATAGAATAGTCAGACTTGCAAGTTAGATCCTCCAAACTTACACATTTCATTTGGCAAAAAATCCCTTTGACCTTAATAAAAACAGCTTCCAGTATGAGTTTACAGGTATAGATCTATGTTTAGAGCATTTTACTGTCCAGTTTGAGACGTGTGTGTGTGTGTCTTATGTAATTTCTGCAAAATTTACTGTAGCTGAAAAAAGTTATTTTCCTCTCTCCTCCTGTAACCTAGAACATCAGGCAATAACAACAAATCTGTGGGTGGTTTATCTGATTTATGCTAATTTGCTATTGACATGTTTGAGGTATCACTTGCATCATCCCGGTTTTGTATATTTATTATTAAAAATATGAGCTGCTTATGAAAAGGAAGTATTTTAAATAATTATTCATTTGTGCCATGATAACCTCATGAAACCACGGCCCCACTCAGGTAGACTGTGTATAAAATCATTGCAAATGAAGTGCAGCCTGAAGTGTTTAAGATAAGCTTGCAGCAAGAGGATGATTTGAATCCAGGAAGATTAATATATCCCACCTACAAGGAGTGGGTCTCAACTCATCGAATTTCAGTCATTAAACATGAGGCACCTAAGTCACCTCCAAAGCCAGTATGAGAAAGAGGTAAACCCAACCTGTGATTTAGCTCACATAATTTAGAGACCTGAGGCCTTCAGAGGAGACTCAGGCACAAGTACCCAAGTCTGAGGTCATATTTTCAAACTTGGATGCTTCAACATAATCTCCTAAATGCTTGTGTCAGTACCTAAGTAAGCACATGCAGAAGTGATGAATGAAGTGGTGACTCCTTAGCAGAGTTAGAAGGTGCTTTGTGAAGTGAACACTCTTCCAGAAGAGGCCACTTGCATGCCTAACTTGGACTGCTGAGTTTTAGAACTAAAATCGTAGGCACAAGCCCAATATTTTAATACTTTACTCACCTCCTTGACATCTACATGCGGAAACAAAAAAGCCGTCATCCTTTGTAAACAATCACCTGTCCTAGATCTTGGTAGTACCTCTGTGTTCTAACTTCATTGTGATCATAGAATCATAGAATCATAGAACACGTCCAGTTGGAAGGGACCCTTCAGGATCATCAAGTCCAACTCCTGATGTGATGCCCTGGTACGCTGGAACTACATGCCAGGTTCATGAGTTGAAACAAATTACAACATAGAAAAATAGGAGTTTTCAGATATTTTCAACAGAAAAGATTAGATCTTCAGTATGTCAAAATTTGCAGATATGTGAATTTAAGGACATTCTGAATCTCTTGTTCTTTGTTGGCATTACTCATAGGAAAAAGATTGGTATGGTATTTAAATAAAGCAGCCCATGCCAAAGTGGCACCTACCAATATTTGCAATATTGTTTAGCCTTGCTGACTCAGTGGGGTTTCACCCATTGCTTTGTATTTTAAAAGCGTCATTAGAAAAACCCACTTTTTTCCTCTCAAAGTTGTATTTTGTTCAAAATACTGTGTTTATGATAGAATAAACCTTATATATGAACAATCAAGAATAATGTGTGACAGGTTTTCTTTTCTGAAAATTGGTAACTGATGCAAGTCTGTTCTACTGTCTATAGCATAGCAGTTTCAGTATTTACAATTATATTGTGCCCACTTTCTCCTTCTGATTTGCAAGTGTTTACTTTCATTAGGGTGTCAGTATCTGTTAAAGGTATGTTAATATTCTTGGAGATGAAAGCCTTAAAATTACTATTAACATTGGACATTTGAGCTCTTTTCCCCCTGCATCCACACCCTATTAATTGAATGAGCCTTTAGTAACAGAAACAGAAATACCCTTGATGCTTGCCAGAGTATTGCCTGAGTATTTGGAGGAGTATCTGGGTTAGAAACATTCTGGAATACTTGGAAAACTCTTGGTATATTGGAATGAAGAGAAGGGCAAGTTCTGCTAAGGAAGAAGGAAAAATATGCAAATAAACCTGGCATCCTGAGAGGTGCTGTGGTGGAGCGATGGCTGCAGTACCGATGCCAAGAGTACCTCAACCAGCGATGTGCTGGCTCACATGGCAGTATGCTCAGTCTAGACTGGGTGTGAGAGATTGTGATTGCTCCAAGAATGATGTCTGCTGTTATCATCCGGAAGGTGATGGTATTATACAGGCATGCAGGACTGACCAAAAGTTAGGAAACACTGGTCCTTAACAGATGTGGAAGACTGAATACCAGGGGTGCAAAGATGCAAAGATGGGCTGATAGTGTGCAATAGCAGCAAAGGGAGCCAAGGCTGAGATTTTTTAGAAGGGAAGCCATGAAGTAACTCTAAACCCTCTGTGTTCACTTGTGTTTCTCACTGTCCCCTTGGCAGTTAAAGCCAACATAGACCATTGAAGGATTTCATCCTCTCCAAACTCTGGATTGCTACATTGCAAACTGGCTTGTGCAGTTAGGGAGAAAAATGTTCTGTTCAGCTCAGGACACCTTGAGGACTGCACCCCAGGGCACTACTGCAAAAACATTGCAGAACTACCCCAAAGGAATGGAAAGTTATGGCAGGTGTTCAGCTTGCTATTATTACCAGATAAGATTTAAAGATAAACAAATGCATTCAACTAAAAGCCTAGATTCACAATAACAGAGCAAAGTTATGAAAAGATAAAACCACGTGTATACATTTATTAAGGTTATATTTAGCAATATATATCCTCCTTAGCTGCTTCTGTGTCTCAGCTTTTGATTCTGGCTAATTAGTTCCTGCGTGGAACCCTGGGCTGGTGTGCCTCTGGGTACACAGAGTTGCTTACACCTTGCCTTCTTCTTCTGGTAGAGGTGGAGATCTGCATCTTCTCTAGATCAAGGTGGATTTCTTCTTGTTTGCCTGCCCCTCATTCCCTGGCACTGGGCCATCAGGTGTTTTCTGGGAGATTTCAGTATTTCATTCTGCCCCTCTTCTTCCTTCAGTAACATTTCTGTTGTCCATCTCAACACTCTCTTGGGTTTTGTTTTTCACTACTTACAGTCTTGTTAGAATACAGCAGCATCACTTTACAAATGATGCACTATGATAAATAGCACAAATTCCTCTTGAAGTATATACTGTGTATCTAGGCTATACAGCAAACCTGTTTATGACATTGAAACCTAAGCTGATCTTGAGGGTAGGACTGCCAAATCTGCAAAAGCTTTACCTCATCCTTTGTTAGATTTTGGCGACTTATCTGCATGTTACTGGTTTTTGGTGAACTTGAAGTGAGAATACCAAAGGTTTTGCATATATTCAGGCTGGCCCTCCTTTCTAGCATTGGCTATAAATTGCCACACACACAAAAAGCGGTTACCCTTTAAAAATCCACATTTTTTAACAGAGACTATAGTGCAGTATTTTTTGCAGTATCGTGTTCAGGGAGTCTTACAGAAATATGTTGTTGCATCTTATATATCGCTGTGAGATAATGTTTGGCAAATGCTGTATTTTATTTGATTATTTTAAGTATTGGCTATCTATATTAAATATTAAATTAAAATTGCCTCGTTTCCTTTTCAGTTTGTCATCCATCAGATAATGATAATGAGGCCATTGAACAAATCGATGAAGATATAGCCGTGACTCAGAGTCAGATGAACTTTATTTGTCCCATTACACAGGTATGCTATCACTGCTACTGTAATCTATTGGGAAATAGTTACTTCATATTCTTCATTGGGTTGTTTATTACAAATCTGCAATACTTGTTAAAAATCAGGCATTATAAATTACAAGCATTATCAGAGGAGAGCAACATTGCTTGGGAAAAAAACTCACGTCAGGAGGAATGTCATTTACCATGTGGGACCTGACCCTGTAATTTGAGTGGAATGCCATGTATGAATGGCAAACACACTTCCTGCTGTTTTACATAGAATCTCATAAGAATCATTTTCATGGGCATTATCAGTTCCTTTAAATCACACCTTACTGCTTACAGATGGAAATGAAGAAGCCAGTTCGAAACAAAATCTGTGGACACACTTATGAAGAAGATGCCATTCTAAAAATTATACAGACTCGAAGGCAGCAAAAGAAAGAAGTCCGGTAAGCTAACAGGAATGTGTGGAAAAGCTATTTGCTTTGCTGTGTAAGTGGAATTTTACTCCACTTGTTCTAGGAAATGTATTTGGATTGGCAAGGCTGCAGGAAGTAATACCTCAGTGTCTGCCCAAGTCACAGTCTCCTCATTAGTACTGTACACATGAAGGAGCTTTTCTTTTTAATGAAAACAATGTGTAAGGAAATATTCAGGAAGCGTGTGAGGAAGTTACAGCCAATTGTGGTACCTGCACAACAGAAGCAAAGAGATTTTGTGTAGCCATGAACAACAAAGAGAAACTTCAGCTTCCTAAAATGTAGTTGCTCATTTTGTCGCACTGCTCATTTAGCAAGCCCTGAAGTTAATGAAAAAAAATAAATATAATCTCTGTGCATCCTCTTTTGCAGTTATATTCCAGTACACTGAGAAATATTAAACACTTAAATGAGTACTAAAGTGAGAAATACTGAAACACAACATTTTAGGTAGTACAGACTTTAAGAATGTTCAGACAGAGCTTTTCACAGAGGACATATTTTTTTGAATAAAAAGATGTAACAGTTGATTTTTTAAACCTGAAATTCTCCTTGGAAAGTTTAAATTTAGGGTGGGTTTGATTTAAGTTAAAAAAAAAAGAGAAGAAAAAAGAGCTTAAACACTTTTTAGAGCAAGTTTAGAGGACACATAATTTCCTCATTAATTTCACATTTGTTTTTACACCATATATGCTAGAGCCACTTTGGGGTTGATGACCTCATGGAAACTTACCAGTTGTAAACTTTTTAATAAATGTGCAGTTTGCACATGCTCAGGGAGGTCTGTCAGAGACCAGCAACCTGATTTCCCCAAAGATAATGCCACAGACAGCTCACTTCCTCCACCGGTTGCTCTTGCATTTCTGTTAGACTCTACATACTCAGCCATGGGGATACAAAGGTGGAGAGGGGCATTTTCTTCCATGCTCTTTCCTGGCTACAAGAAAGCACAGCGATGAAATCAAGCATCGGTTGGGATGTCAACCACTACCTTAGCGTCAAAAGACCTTGAAGAAGAAGACAGAAGTATCCTGCCTGTGTTGAGGTCTAGGAAGAAAAAGTGGAGTAGGTGCAATATACTGGAAATAACAACAAAACCAGTGACATGGAGGGGCAGAAACTTGGCTGGAAAAATGAACAGGAGTTGGGAAATAGCTCACAGGTTGGAGAGAAGAAAGTGAGCATTCTGGAGATAGGGGCAGGCCAAGAAGCATGTGCTCAACAGCCCAAAACCATGACAAAAATACCTTCTGCAATATGGAACTGAATTTAGGACATTCATATCTAAATAATCCTCTGTGTTATTAAATCCAGAAAAATGTCATGGTAGTAGAGACTGTTGTGCTGAATCAAAAGTTCCAGCACTGCTGAAAAATTGATAGGGCCACATGATTGAATTCTTATTTTACCTTCTAAGAAATGAAAGACTTTGAGAAAATATTGAGTAAAAATAAATACCGTGTAAGCTGTACAACACTTAGCTTCAAAAGCTACCTTATAGCCAAACTGAAGTTATTTGTGCCACCTGAATCCTGGCAGTTCTTAATTTTGAGCTTTTAGCTTGCAACCTTACCACTTTTACAGTAGTTATTCCAGCGTGCTAGAAAAGCACAAGCATAGGAATAACTCAGCTTCTCTGTAACTAAGGCAAGAAAGGCTGCTTGGTTTTCCCTGCCCAGTCTCACTGATCTGCTGCAAAATTAACCTTTCTCATGAAAATGCAATCAGTTTTGAAAAACCATAGTCTGGTGTGGTGGGAAGAGAGGCCAGTGGATGTAGCAGGTTCCCCATTTGAGTACCCTGTTCCCGTGGTGTTGGTACTTGGCTGCACTCCTGCCAGCAATATTCCAGTGAAAGCAGGTATCCCGACAGAGCAGAGTCGTGGTTAGGGGGATCCTCTCTATGCTGACTCTGAAATCAAAGCTGTTGCTCACTCAGGAGTTCCAGAAGTGGCTCTTTCCTCACACCTGCTTTCCAGTTTGAGTCCTTGGGACCTCTCTGGTGCACTTGGCAGCGCAGTGGCTGAATGTCAGCTCTTCAGCTGACGTGTGCACAGCCACCGGTCTTGCGCCGATAGACACACTGTAGATTCCTTTAGGCTATTCTTACGTGTCTCGTTTGCTCACTATTTTCCACTGCCTGGAAGGACATACTAATACTTTATGCTTACAGGAAATGTGGGGAGCTTTCTGAGCACTTGTTATTCATTAATCTGGCAAGCAATTGCTCTTATAAGGTCATAAATGGGAAAACTGAGGCACAGAGCAATTAAGTGACTTATCCATGACAAACACAGCAAGCTGTGAACAAATCCAGAGTAAAAGCTGTGAGTACTGAGTGTAAATAAGTTCAGTGCCTCAGACAAAAGTTACTCTTCATAGAGGAAAAAATCAGGAAAAGGTACAGGACTACAGGTACCATCTGTGCATGTTTGGGCCACTGCCAAAGGAAAATGACCTTTTGTCCCTGAATCTCTTTCACCTTGCTTTCTTTATCTGGCTGTTTCAAGTAGTTGTAAGACATTTTGTATTTGATTATCATTTAGAGGCTGATAATTTGACCCCATCTCTCCTTTCTGTGCTTTCTCAGTTCATAAAAAGCCAGGAAAATTTTTACACCAACTAGATAGTCCAGACTCTCCAGTCAGCCTCTGCAAGTCTCATTCTCTTTTATCTGTTTTCCTAGTAATTAATTTCCTTATTTATCTATCAGTGAAGGTTATAGTTCTGCACTGCAGATTAATAAGGTAGGAGGTAGTTACCTGCAGTTTGTAGAGGACTGCAGAGAGAAAGCAACACAGAAAGATGTCCCTGAAGTGCTGGTATCGTTGCTGATGCAGGCAGCTTGTGTACATGAAGCAAGAAAGTGATTTACAGGTGAAAGGCTCTGTCTCTCACCGTGTTCCTCCCTTTCTTCAGCTGTTGTTTTCCACCAGTTAGATAAATTGATTTATTTTTCCCCACAGAGAGCTGGTGAAGAGGAAAAGAGGTAACAAGGAACTGACAGAAAGAGTGAATCCTAGATAAATACAATAAACCAGCAGATGTTATGAAAAAGCCTATATCTGACAAATACAATTCCTCCGATTTAATGGAGTCTCTCTTTTCTTTTTAACAGATGCCCTAAAATTGGCTGTAGCCATACTAATGTAAAAGAATCAGATCTTGTGCCAGATGAAGCACTTAAAAGAGCGATTGACAGTCAGAAAAAACAAAGCTGGTCAACACTGGACAAGTCAGCTGGATACTCTGCTTCCACAAAGAAAATTTGTTATTAGAGGTCGTGTGAGATAAGCTGCTGATTGTAAGTCGGTTGTGTAACTGATTGTTATTCAAAGTGTTTCATTTATAGGCAAAGTTGAAGGTCTCAGCTGTAACTGAAAGCGTTTTTTAAGCTGCCGAATGTGAGGAATTCCAGTTTAACTTGTTTTTTTTAACCGTCCTGACATTCTAAAAGCTTGCATTTGATAAATAAAATGTCTTTGCAGCATTTAACCTTCCTTGTCAGTGTGCTAATTTTTTCAGCATGTTAGAGATGCAGATTCTGCTGGCATGTAATAGTGAGTGCTTTGCTCAATATTGCAGATAGTTCTGTTACTGTCTTTGTAACTGCTGGCAGTTCTCAGGGTAGGGCACTCTGACCAAGAATTTACACAAGTCATATACTCTGCTTGGGAGCACGTCCGTGTTTTAATACAAACTTGAAGAAACTTTAGTAGAGCTTAATTTGCAGGAATTACCTCTCACCTGTGAGGATCTTGGCCTCGTTCTTATAATTATTGAATGCTCTGCCCTAACTTATGCTTTTCTTTTGAGATTCAGAAGCTTTTATTTCAGGCTTTTTGTGTTTGGAAGTCCCAGCAGGCTTTACCTTAATACTGTATGTTAGGAGACTGCAATTATTTACAAATTTATTCCAGTAACTAATTTGTAGATAATACAAACATATTGTAACCATATGCCTTGAACTGAAAAGCAGTTACTGTCATTTTAAATGTTTCAGATATCCATGCGTTTGGGCACAGATCAAAAAAAGGACTTAAACTTTGTGACACTCTATTGATCTCAACACAGATAAGGCACTATATGTATGAATTAGAAATAGCCATGGGTAAAAGGAGCTGCCTTGGTGGTCAGATGGCAATTATCTCTTGGCATATGTAAAGCAGAAAATATAGGTTTCTTTGAGATTTTGGATCCTTAGCTGGTTATGTGGTGTTTTCCTAGGTCATTTTTCTGAATTTACTGACATTTAGTGTAAAGTGCTGCTAAGGTACCTAAATGCTAAGCTTTTCACTTGGGGTTACTGTTTGCTAACAGCTTTCCTTTCGCAGACCATTATTAACCCCAATTGCACTGAAGAGTGCAAACCACTTCAAACTGAAATTGTTATTTTGTAATTGAAGATTATTAATCTGCAAGCTGATTTCACAGCTGAAAAAGGGAACTGAACCATTATTATTTGCACTGAGATTTTGTGTTCAAAGCACTTCATGGGAATTAGCTGGGTAATTTTCATAATGTGGTCTAACCCCAGAGGTCCCTCTCTTCAAAACTGAGCAGTGATATGTGAGTGCTTCTGTCTGTGGAAGCCCAGTTGAAATTGCTGAAGGAGACTTGGAGGTAGTTGAGCGGTATGGACTTGTTTGTATTTTTATGTGTAAAAAACAGGTCCCTTGTGAGACAACTCAGGTCTCAAACCTGTAGTTTTTAAGACAAGTCACTGATTTTCAGTGAAATACCACAAGGGAGGATGTTAACTATAGCATTTGTCAAAAAGAAAAATGGGGGGAGGGGGGGAGGAGCAAAGGGAATGTCTTAAACTGAAGCAAAACCAGCTTTTTGTTTCATCTTTAACTTTGTGGTTACATTTACTCCAGTACCATTTATAAGCAGAACACTCCTCAGAAACTTGTGTTACTTAAACAATCTCTGCGATTTTTGGCATAGGTGCATTCATGTTGTCCTCATGGGTCTAATTCAATCCCGAGTGGTAATCAGTCTCCCAGGTTTTCAGATGCAAAGATGTACATACATTTTACATGGCCGCAGTGTCACACCTCAGATTTAGCTCATGTAGGTGCCTGGATGCTCGAGTGTGCCTTCTGATAACACACAACATTATAAATACTAAACGACACCCAGATGAATTTGTACCGACAAACTGGTGGCAGCAGGTTTGGTTTGCTACGTGTGGTGTTTGTACCAGTATACCCTTAGATAGCTGCAGTTCCTGATACGGTCATTACCCTCATGTTCCAATGAGTAATGCTGTAAGGGAGATTACTGTCTTGGTTACACCTTGTTGTCATACGTTAAAGAGGGAGGCTTGACCCGTAGCAGTGCTGATGGCCCCAGTGGATGCTGCACTCAGCCTTGTCTCGGTGTTTCCTAATCCACAGGTAATAATGTCACTGCCTGCTTAGGTTGGTGCAGCTGGGAGAAAAACCAAACAAATCTGAAGCAACACTTAAAATGAGGAGAGAACAAATAGTCAAGCACTCACTTAGTGCTGCCCTAAGTGGAAAGGTGTTTTTGAATGTTCACATTCCTGCCTCAGAATACATGATCGTCCTTCCCTCCCTTGCTAGCCTGAGCTAGGCAGCATCAGTGAATGAGAGAGCCTGAGCAGCAAGTGGAGGACCAGCCGCAATTCTGAATCCCTTCTCAGTCTTTGGCTTAAAGGAATAGAGTGATTTTTGGCAGCACTTAGCTGCTTAGCTTTAATTACAACTACATATGAGGTGAAGAGGCATGTACAGTTAAATAGAGGTAGGGTTCTTTCTTTTATCATCAGAAATACCTCCTTTCACAGCCATGTTATTCAGGAAAAGACAAATACTTCACACATTTATGTTAGGATTGCTGACAAGAGTACTTAAATGAGTCCCATCGAAATCAGTGGTGCACCACATAGATTCAACTGCTGTATCTACTGAAAGCAGTAGAGTTCTCTACAAAATACTTGGCATTTTCTGGGTTTAAACTATATTGTAACATCCAAGGAATCCTAGTATGATGAGTGAATATTTTTTGTGTCTGAACTTGGAATTTGAGCCACCCCGTTCATTTTTCATGGCTGGTTCTCTCTTGTTGTTGGTTCTTACAAGTAATTCTGAAATTGAAATATTACAGGCTTGGTCATCAGCATGAATTGCAGCTGGCACTTTACTAGGTGGAAGGACAGAGTAGCCTTGGCAGTTGGGGAAAGCTGCTGTGGCCATCAGCTGACCTGGTGGAAGTGTTGAACTGCTACTGATTCACTGGGGTGGCTGTAGTTACTGACAGCTCTTTGCTCTTTCATTTGCAAGGTTTGGGGTTTGCTGTGCAGTTCTGACTTCTCTGTTCCTGTGTGTCCCGTGTCTCCCATAAACTCTGCTCTGGGTGGAAGTAGCTTGAAAGAGTTAAAGAATAAAAATGTGTCTGTGGTGAATAAGCTGATCCGTATGATTCACAGAAGTGGAAACTCAACAGCAGTTAAACCTTCAAATCTTAATCTGTTTTGGCTATAAGTTATCATATGTAAACAGGCATATGTTAACAGTTCACAGGGTAATTTGTGTCTCATTGTTTGACGTCAGAAATTTTGCAACAATATTTAAGGAAAGAAACTCAGAGCTGAGGTGTTTTTTTTTCCTTAAGGGGTGCTTTACAAATGCAGCAAACCTCAATGTAGCTGAGAAGAGTCTGTCACTGAAACCTGGTGGGAATCTGTCTCTGCAGGAGAACAGAAGTTCCACATAGTATTTTGAGTGATTAAAGAAACGTCTAATCAAACATTAAAATAAAAAAAAGGCAAGAGAGATCCATGTACCACAGCTTTCAGTGGTACCCTGAGGCACGAGCCATTAACACAGCCCTCTCACTTGAACAGGTTCTCCCCATGAAGCAGAATTCTCCATCTGACAGCTAGAGACTCTGAAGTTTTCAAATCAGTGGAGCCATGACGTGTAAAGATGAAAACTAATCAGGCAGGCATCTCATGGAAGATTTAGCACACTTGTGCTAAAAGGAGCGCACATCCCTCTGAATCAAGGACATATGCATCATTAGTGCTCTGAAGCCGTGATCTTATTCATTCTAGAAGAATCAAAAAGACTGGGCTAAGTCAGTGCTCCCTTGAGAAATACCCGGAGCAAAAGCAGGGGCTGCAGGAAGTGATACCGATGACTCAACAGCCAAGGCTAACACGCTGCCTTATTTTAGACAATGTCCTCTTGGACATACTCATGTTTCCTCATGAGTGGCTGATGACAAAGGTTTTACCTACCTGTGGTCACAAGTACCTCATGACGTTTTTCTCAAGAATAGCTTCAGTATTGTGGCCAAAACTAGCTTAGAAGTCACTGTTCAGCTTGATTAACTCACTGCCGTTTAAAGTAAATGTTAATCTCTGCCTTCTCTAAAACTCTCAATATATGGATCCTGAGGTACCGTGTGGTCCATTAACTGAACATTTCCATAATGGATAGTGCTTTGTTATACAGTGAAGAAGATGCACCTAGGAAAGGGGCTTCCCGGCATGGAGGATGCTAGAATATCCCAAAGACTGCTGATGGCTCCTCACTACAAGTACAGACTAGCAGTGACTGCAAATACCAGGTCTTCCATAAATAAAATACTTACAGTTAATACCTATTATTTCATACACACAACATGGTCACAGCAATGCTCAGAGGAGAATCCTACATGTAGGTGCCAGTGCATTCTAGGCTGCCAGCCAGTAACTACAAGAAGTAAAAACATTAGATTGATTGTTAAGCAAGTACAATTCTGTACAGTACAGCAGATACCCATGTCTGTGCCTAGCTTCTTGATGCACGGGTAATCTCAGTGACTTAGCAGGACTGTAGCAATGTGCAGGGAACACTGTGTTTCATCATACCAAAATGCTGCAGAAAATGCTGCGGTGGGCTGAGCAGAGAGTCTGCCTCACTCACTCAGTCCAGACACGAAGACAGAGCTTGAAAGCACGCACATGAATTGAATTGCATGGGAAGCTTACCAAAGGAAGTGTTTGCTTGTAAACTCAGTATGAATAGGATCTTCTCTGACCGCAAGGGAAATGGAAAGACACTCATTCACTGTCCGCTTGTGCAATCAACTTCTGAAGTAAAAACAGGATTTGAGGTTTAAAACCTGAACCTTCACACGTCTCTCAAGCAACAGAAGAAGCCTTCATGCTCTTCCGTTTGCAAAGGAACAAAGTCAGGAGGTGCTGCTCATGAGACTCCTTGGATTTGATAACAACTGGGTTATGAGAAGGGAATTATTTAGAGTACCTAGCAACACCAACTCTCAGAGCAGCTTTGTTCAGGCTTCAGGGAGACATCTGAACACCATTACACTGCACTTCTTTTGACGTCACTGCGTGCTCGTCATGTGTTTTGTATCTTAATAATGAATCTTCTGCTGAGTTCCACAGTGTCTGAGGATGGCTGCGGGCTTATCACAGAAGCCATTCCTGCTATAAAAAAACATTACTTTTATGTTCTTTATCACCTGGCTGCACAACTACTCTTTGAGCCCTGGCTGTACAGGGTGATTCTGTACACCACCAGATTATGGACCACCTGCTGGTTTTAAATTGCTGGCTTTCAATCCAGCTGTAGTTTTAAATTTCATTACATGTCTTGAGATAATTTGTAAAATAAAGATTTTTTTTTCATGATTTGCCTGATAGTTTAATATTAGCTGAAGTATTTGTGTGTCACCCTTCTCTCATCCAATAACTAAAATAATGACTTTTTAATTTCTTCCCATAGCAAGCAGCCAGTTTATTTATAAGTGGCCTAATCTAATAGAGATTTACTCTGTGTATCCCATGAGACATATTATCAAAGTTACCAGACCTGTCCCAAGCACTTGGGAAGTGGGGAGATGGTTACACAATTCTCATTGCCTCCGGCTGTTCCAGTTACAAAGATAAAAGGTCAGAGAACTGGAGCAGCGGAGATAATTTTGTGAGCATCTAAGGAAAAGCAGCTGATTAGGTGAGTGTAGGCACTGGCTGAGGGTGAGACGGACTTGAATACCATGTAACAAAAACCTCCTTAAATAAAATAACATGCCAGAAAAAGAGAATGTTAGTGCCTGACCACCAGAAATTCTTGATTCTTCATCTGGCAGATGCAATAGTACTGCTTGTCTGCTTTAAAAAAGAGAAAAAAATATATGAAGATCAACATTCAGTTTGCCAAAGTTCTGGCAAATCTGCTGGGCAAGACCCTTCCTTTGCTGGCACATGCCAGGTATGTGATACGCATCCCACAGGATCTCATTTCTGCTCCGGTTCCAGCTCCTTGCCTAACAGCCAGGACTCCAGGAAAAGGGGAGACAGCGAGCAGTCCCACTTGCTTGAACCATCCTTTCCGAAGGCAGGATCTACTGTTTGTAATGGTTTTGTAATATCCTTTGACTGGGAGCTCCTCAGACTTCCTTAGCCTTTGGAAGGTGCCTGTTGCACACTGTTGTCCTTTGCCAAGCACAAAGATTGCTGATCTGTACTCCCGAAGGCCACCCCTCCCTACCTCACTGGTACCGGGTCCCTGTCAGAGCATCCAAGGCTTGGTGTTTGGTTCCTTTCAGTCTGCTGGATCACAGTGGTTCATTTGTCTAGCACTTGGGTAGCAAGGCTCATCCACAGAGTCAATGTTTCATCCTGAAGTTAGGTCTTTAAGTGTAATTCTGTACTTATCTGTGCTCCACGATCATTTACAGTGCTATCCATTGGAGGTGCCTAACACTGCCTTGGTTCATTTGGAAGGGCTGAAAAGCCATCCAGACTCAAATTCACCGCGGGCACAGCTGAGAATTGACATGCTAGTATTCATCTTGTGTATGCTAAGCAGGTAGCTCCCCAAAATCTGTTTTGTGGGAGGGAGAGATGATGAAGGCTTGTGCAGGGAATAGAAGGAAGACCCTCAATGGCTTTTGATTTCAAGAGGAGACTAATGCTGGATGCTTAAAAGCCTGTGGTATGGCCTACAACGAACAAGAGACTGCTATGGCACATGTGGCAACCCCATATTCTGCAAAAATCTTCTAATACTGAAATGCTGCAATTGTTCTCCTGTTCTTCACAAACCTCTCCCTCGGGTTCCTCCTGTTTTCTGCACTGGTTCATAACCAAACCAGGCTTGCATGCAGGCACTGGTGGAGATGGGTAAGTAGGACAAGTTTCAACCTTCTGAGAAGCACAATGCCATGCAGGTCATCAGACACCACTCTTGGCATCCTTTTTTTTTTTGCATTTTGGCAATCAGACAAAATTAGAAAAAAACAAAACCCCAAACCCAAAGTGGGAATCACTTCTCTGCTCTGTGTGTTGGAATGAATCTGATGGGGAGGGAGTCTGGATGTGGACCTTTTCTTATGATCCATACCCAAAACATAAGGCTGAGAATAAGGTATTAATTTGGTTAATAATTGCTACTGTATGTTTATTCATGACATTAATGCTTTGAGTACCTGAAAGCATGCCAGGCATTTTAAAGAAGCAGTGAAGGTTTCCTGATGTGAAGAACTGCCTCCATTTTGCAAAGACCTGGGAGACTGAAGCTTGGGTTCGTCTCAGCAGCATGTAGATGACTGAACTTTGGTCTATACAGTCAGCTGGGAGAGGGCACCCACCTGCACTTCTGGGATGAATTGCCCAGGGGTTATCTTCTTCCCGGTCTTTGGTGACTGCACACCCAGTTTCTGAGTTCCAGTTAGCAGGGACACCCCACAGAGCATGAAATCTGGGGAATCCCTGTGAGAAGAGGCTACCCAGACACCAGGAACCTGTGGTAGGACTGTGGGGTGCAAGGCTGGGTGTACCTCTATGCTCTGCTTTCCCCTCACACCCCAGATGTTTTTTGCAGGGGACAGGATGACGAGGGGGGGTTTTGCCCTTCTTAAGGACCAGTGGGTGCCATCTCCCATTTGGCTGCCTGTAGCCTGAACCAGGCACCTGTGCTGGTCCTGGTGGCATGGGGACAGCATGAGGTGACCAGCCGTGGGCTCTAACAGGCTTTAAATGAGCGGGAGGCTGGGAAGGTGAAGAATAATGGCTTCCAACAATGTGTGCAAACGGATCCTCAGTATGGGCCTTCTTAACGGGGAAAGTGAGCTGGCACAGGAGCTGAGGGGGATCTATAGTAGGGTGAGGACCAAAGGCACGTGTTTACCCCAGATGCACTGTCTCAGCCTGACAGCTACAGGGGATGCTGTTATACACCAGTAACACCCGTGAGTAGGTCTAGGTAGGTCCATTACTAATTTGGTGATGTGTCTACACCCTTCCCCTGTTCCCAAAATCACAGACACCCTCACCCCCTTCCTACTCAGATGTAGGAAGCAGCCCACGCCTGGAGAATTCACCTAAATTCACCCAGCAGCGGCATCCCGATCGTAAAACTTCCAGGAAGGGAAAAGTAAAACAATGTTCTGATGGATGCTCATGCGTGTTTTACCTATGAGAGTAAGAAGTAAAATAGTGTGCTGCCAGAGCTGTGGTGACTTGCTCAGAAGCAATCTGCAGACATTAATGGAATTGTATTTCTGGGGAAAAAAAAAAAAAAGGAAAATGCAGGCCCTGGGATATCCCTTTATGGCATATGCATTTTATGTTTAAATGCATTAACGGGACTGCTATGCTATGAGTCATCCTGCACAAGGGTTTCATGTGTTTCTTAAAATACACTGGAAGTAGCTGAAGGCACGCACGGGTTTGCCGGGCAGTTATCTGTGAGGAATCCGAGCGAATACCTGCATGCCTGGCATCCCCGCCTGGCATCATCGCCTGCGCAGGGGGGGCTGTCCCCGTCCTGCCCTGCTGCCTAAGCAGACCAGCACTGGGGAAACCAAAGCCGTGCAGGAACTGATCCGGCAGAGCAACAAAGTGCAGGCTCCCTGCATTATCAGGGAAGCCTCCGCACAGAATTACAGAAAATTTGCATATATGTAAACAAAAGCTGGAGAGTTTCCTTCTGGAGCACTCTTGTCAAAACTACCGCTGTCTGCAGTTTCTCCAGGGATGATTTGTTGTCTGTTTTCCTCTCATTTTTCTTCCGTTTACTGACAGTCCTGGCTGTGAACCTACTCACTGTGCCTTCGAACTCACACTGTGCCCATGGTGCTGCTGAGCCCGGCTCTGTCCTCGCAGGCCACCCAGCTGCTGCTGGCTCCCCGTGATGCTCCTTTTTTGGGGAGCAGACAGTTTTAACGTGGGAAACACCCAACACAAAGTATTTCTGATAGCGTGTGTTAAATCTGTGCTGGTGGCGGTGAACACACCACAGCCTCACGATGCAAACCTTGGGGTGAAGGATGGTTAATTAGCGATTAGTGGAAAGCAGGAATTAGGGCTGGGGAGAAGCTGTGACAAATGTATGAAGGAGAAGCTCCTGGGAATGGAGCTGGGCTCGCTTTCTCCCCACGATCAGCCTGGCTCAGCTCTCTCGGCTGCACACAGCGCAGAGGGCGATGCTGTCTCGAAAGCAACGACGGCGGCATTCGGGATTCCTGGCACCGCTTCCCAGCGGCACACGCTGGTGGGTAAACCAGGGCTGCCATTGCCAGGGCTGCCTCTGCAAAGGGACGCTCGTCCTCCGGTGACCGTGACTTTTCCTTTCACTGAGCTCTGGTACCGAACGCTCCCTGCCTCCGCCTTGGCGCTCGCTCGGGGAGTTCTGCAAGCACGCTGGGCTTGCGAGGGGCGAACCCCAAAAGCAAGGGGGGACCCCCCCAGGCGCCGCCATCCTCTCGGGCATGAGGTGACCTTGCTCCAGACCGGCTGGAGGACCAGGGGAGGGGGGTCCCCGCCGCGCTGCCCGGTCCCGGCGGGTCACGGGGGACCCTGCGCCCCGCC
>VZRW01011179.1:0-72382 GCA_013398125.1 Aegotheles bennettii | reverse complement strand
GGCCGAGCGGGAGCAGGTGTCCCGGGCGCTGAGCGTGAGCTCCGGCCGGGAGCTGCGCTGCAAGGTGAGCGCCGAGCCCCGCGGGTGGGGGTGCGGGGGATGGGGGTCCCGCCCGTGGTCCTGAGCGCCGCGGAGAGCCTTAAACAACCTCCCCCGCCGCTTCCCGGCGGGAAGCGCCCGCTCTAACGCCCGGGGGGGGTTAAGCTGTGCGGGGAGCGAGCGGTGGCTCTGGGTCACCGCGGAGCACCGTCCCCAAAAGCCTTCGGGCCTTCCGTATTGAAAGAGGGGGGAAATAAACCAAACCGCCGTCCCCGGAAGGTTTTGGGGACGGTGGTTTGTTGTGTTTCCTCCCCCCTTTCAATCTAAAATGAACAGGAAGGGTCTCGGTGACCGCGCTGAGCGGCTCCTGCCGAGCCCTGGCTGCCCTCCAGCTCCCGTGTCATTGTTTGGGCAGAGTCGCGGCACCAGCGGCCGCTTTCAGCGCCCTGAGAATGAATTTGGGTCTGATTTCCTCTTCACAGGTGTTCCCCCTCAAACACTACCAGGACAAGATCCGACCTTACATTCAGCTGCCGTCGCACAGGAACATCACTGGGGTGGTCGAAGTCATCCTTGGGGACACCAAGGCCTATGTGTTCTTTGAAAAGGAATTTGGGGACATGCACTCCTACGTGAGGAGCTGCAAGAGGCTGAGGGAAGAAGAGGCTGCCCGGCTGTTCAAGCAGATTGTTTCCGCTGTAGCTCACTGCCACCAGTCGGCCATCGTACTTGGTGACCTCAAACTTAGGAAATTTGTCTTCTCTAATGAAGAAAGGTAAGCGGTTGTCACCAGCCCGCCCTGGGGTGAGTGGGGAGGGAGAAGTGCCACATCCAGAGAGGCAGAAAGCGTCCCAGGGAGTGGAAGTGGCCGTGTCAGCTGGGCATCACCTGTGAATGATCCGGGCAGATCCCTATCACACGTGTGTGTAGTAGGTCACGGATCTAACCGGTACGCACTTACTCTTAGTTAGATCTTGACTGATGAAAGGGAGGAAGCTCTCCGGGAGCTTCCTCTCATTGAGCAGAAGTTCAGTGAAACCCGCTGGTAGACAAAGGGACGATAGTTCCGATGCTCCTTGGGGCCAGAAGATGTCATGTGTGCCACTCATTCTGTGTAAAATGAATAAAAGGCAGAGAGAAGGAGTGGAGGGAGGCTGAGGCTTTGGGCTGAGGAGGAGGAACAGCCTGGCTGGGGGAGCAGGAGATGTGTGGAGCTGGAGCTTCAGTCTCTCCTCATGCCTGGGAGAGCTGCGCTGTGGCAGAGCTGCGGTGGGGAGAGGGGTGCTCGGGAGGGGTCTCCTCCTGAAATCCCTTGTTGACCAGGGTTATGCTGCTGAGCGAATACCCTCTGTGTCCTTCAAGGCTTTTATCCCTGCTCCACTACCATTGGTGGTGCTTTCCTTGCCCTCTGTGCCTGTGGATGTGGGCACACACAGGAGGAAAGGTGGGACATGGTTAAATATGGCTTTGGGAATCCTGCACGGGAGAAAAGCACTTTGGTAAAACTTAGCCTGAAGCCTAGGTGTACAGAGAGGAGATCCAAAATCTAGTTGTTAAATTTAGATTAGGGAAATAATTCAGTATTTCCCTGGAGTGTTTGCTGCTCTTGTAGTGCCTCACCACGTGTGGCAGAGCCAGAAATACATTTTTAATCAGCAAAACTGACTCTGAGTAGCTGCTTAGCCCATGGAAAGCTAAAAAAATAAGTAAAGGCTGTAATGGAGTTGTGCTTAATCTGATGAAATCAGAGGTGATACTACTGAAGCAGAAGAAAATAAGAAAATGTGGTTTTGTTTTGTTTTTTTTTTTTAACTGGGCTAAGTGTTCTTCAGGATATCATTTATAAAACACGATAAGAAAGTTAACCAGCGTTGCCCCTCTTAAACAGAAACAAGCTTATGTTGACACGCAAAGAAAGTAATTCCTTTGAAGGAAACTATTGCAGCTTTTCCCGCCCATAAGAAGATGAAACATTTGTTGAAATGTTAGATTGCACACAGTCTCCTCGTTTGGAAATAGCGCGTTGCACAGGCGAGTGTCATGTGCATCCCATTTGGCAAGAAGAGGGTTAAGCAATGGCAGGCGGGCTCGGGCTCTCGGCACAGGTGCAGTTTCAGGGCTCCCGCAGCCAATCCCGGGCCCACGGTTCGTGTTGAGTCATATTTTCCGTTTGCAGAACCTATGGGTATTTGTCGAGGTCAGGCTGAGGGCAGGCTGCAGCCAGCACATCCGCACTCCAGCGGCACCCCAGTGGCACCCCAGCGGGCTGCAGCCAGCACATCTGCACCCCAGTGGCACCCCAATGGGCTGCAGCCAGCACTGAGCCCTCCCAGCGCGAACCCATGGCTTCTTTGCTGGTGCCAAGCTCCCCTTGCCCCCCAAAACAGGAGGTCAGGGTGGGCCCATCTCCACCTGGGAGGTGGTGGGTGCGGTGGTACCCTCCAGAAAGGCAAAAAGAATAATAATTAAAACATAAAATAAAAAATAAAGCACAAAGCTCAGGAGAGCTGATGATTCCCACAAGCGCAGAAGGGAGCGGGACTTTGTGGTTTGCAGAATTGTGCAGCTGGACGCTGTTTGCCCAAAGCCTGAGCCGCAAACAGTGGCATTTACAACGTGCTGCGGCTGATTAACCCCCTGCAGTTGCAGTGCAACCTGCATAGGTAGAAGATGTCTTGCTGGTGCTCCTCAGGAGCCCCCTGTGTTGTTAAAATCCCCCTTAAACACAATGAGCGGGCGCCTCTGCGCACCCACCCGACGCACAGAGCTGTGCTTCCATTGCCTGGCTGCAGGAGTCCAGGCAGCTTCTCTGCTGCAAGTTAGGAAGTGTTTCCTCTCCTTTTCTTCATGCCGATTAGCAAAGGGGAGCGGTGATTGCCGTGATGGGGGCTCGCCATGCTCTCTTGTGCTGGGGTGTTGCTATTTCTAACCTGTGGCTTCCTCTCCTTGGCTCCCCAGGACCCAGCTGCGGCTGGAGAGCCTGGAAGACACGCACATCATCAAAGGTGAGGACGATGCGCTCTCCGATAAGCACGGCTGCCCGGCGTACGTCAGCCCCGAGATCCTAAACACCACAGGGACTTACTCTGGGAAATCGGCTGACGTGTGGAGTTTAGGAGTGATGCTCTATACCCTGCTAGTGGGACGCTACCCCTTCCATGACTCAGACCCTAGCACTCTGTTTTCCAAAATCCGGCGCGGACAGTTCTGTATTCCTGACCACGTCTCCCCCAAAGCCCGATGCCTCATCCGCAGCCTCCTGCGGCGGGAGCCCTCCGAAAGACTCACTGCTCCGGAGATCCTGCTTCACCCGTGGTTCGAGGCAGTCTTGGAGCCTGGATATACAGAGCAGGAGACGGGATCTTCAGATCAAATCGTTCCAGAATACCACGGAGACAATGACGATATTAGTTCCTTCTTCTGCTAACCCTGAAATCTCAAAAACCTCAGCAGCTCTCACCTCCGGCATCTTGTAGCTAGTGGTGTCCCCCAGGGGTCAGTACTGGGTACTGCCTTGTTCAACATATTCATCAATGACCTGGATGAAGGAACAGAGTGTACCCTCAGCAAGTTTCCTGATGACACCAAACTGGAAGGAGTGGCTGATCCATAAGAAGGCTGTGCTGCCATTCAGTGGGACCTGAACAGCCTGAAATTTTGGGCAGAGAGGAACTACCTGGAGTTCAACAAGGACAAGTGTAGGGTCCTGCACCTGGGGAAGAATAACCCCAGGCACCAGTACAGGTTATGGGTTGACCTGCTGGAAAGCAGCTCTGGGGAGAAGGACCTGGGAGTCCTGGTGGACAAGAAGTTGACCATGAGCCAGCAAAGTGCCCTTGTGGCTAAGAAGGCCAATGGTATCTTGGGGTGCATTAAGAAGAGGGTGGCCAGCAGGTCAAGGGAGGTTCTCCTCCTCCTCTACTCTGCCCTGGTGAGGTCACATCTGGAGTGTTGTGTCCAGTTCTGCGTTCCGCAATTCAAGACAGACAAGGAACTACTTGAGAGAGTCCAGCAGAGGGCTGTGCAGATGATTAGGGGTCTGTAGCATCTCTCTCATGAGGAAAGGCTGAGAGACCTGGGGCTGTTCAGCCTGGAGAAGAGAAGACTGAGAGGGGATCCTATCAGTGCTTATAAATACTTTAAAGAGCAGGTGTCAAGAGGATGGAGCCAGACTCTTCTCAGTGGTGCCCAGTGACAGGACAAGGGGCAATGGACATAAACTGGAACACAGGAAGTTCCATCTAAACATGAGGAAAAAATTCTTTACCTTGAGGGTGATGGAGCACTGGAACAGGCTGCCCAGAGAGGTTGTGAAGTCTCCTTCAAAACCCACCTGAATGCAGTCCTGTGCCACCTGCTCTGGGTGAACCTGCTTTAGCAGGGGTGTTGGACTAGATGATCTCCAAGATCTCTTTGAACCCCGACCATTCTGTGATTCTGTGATCTTCATAGCGTTTCATTCTTCCAAGTTTGCAAACTCAACAGTATCTTAAAGTGCCAGTATGGTCAGAAAAGTGACCTTGTTTAAATAAATGCCAACCTGTAGATCTCCACTCCCTGAGCGTGCTTAGAGTTTCATCCTCTTCCTCTGCTGGTAGGTCTGTCCCGCCAGCCCTGGAAGTCCTGTGCAGCTTGGCAAGAGCTGCCTGGCTTTTCTGCTGCCTCTGGCATCCTCCACCGGTGTAACTGGCTGCACCCTGGCTGCAGCATCTTATAGCTGGTGAGGTGTGAGACAGAAAGGCAGCCCCATCTGCTTTCCTGCAGTGGTTACAGGGGTGCGAAGCCCTGGCCACGATGCGTAGGAGGTGGGGGCATGAGGAGCACCTCTAACTGAGCAAATCTGACAGAAATGGGTACTGAGGGGAATCGGCTCGGTGTGCCACACCGGCCAGTTCCTAAGTAGTGTTCTGGCTGAGTGCACTTAAATGAGGGAAGGAGGTCTTCCACCACAGCCAGCCACCTGCTTGCTGCTGCTCCAGCTGATCTTGCCTTCAGAAGCATGAAGCTCCTAGATCCACCCGTAAGACAAATCACTACTGTGGCTCTTTCCAAAGCAGAAAACCGTGGATCTCCCAGCTGCATCCCCTCCGATCCCATTCGCTGACCAGGAAAGCATTTTAAATAGACTTAAGCCTCATGTTACCATGGCGTAGCCTGTATAACTTTATGCCCTCAGTGAGCTTGTCAAGTAGCAGGTCTTGTTAGCTCCGAGTGCCAAAACATATCTGTTTACCAAATCGTAACACTATCAGCCGGGGCGCCTTCCCTTGGAAAGCGATAAGGGGTATCTTGTACAGTACACGTAAACACGGTCGTGTTTTCCTGTGGGCTCAACTCTTAAAAACATCACATCCCCTCTCTTCTTCGCTCCTCCGCCCCCCAAAAAATTAGTCTTAAGAGTAAAATCTGCATACGCCCTTAGTTGATTATTCAGGTATGTTTGCCTCTGGCTACGTTTTTTTTTTCCCCCCCTTAATTTTTTTTCTTTTTGCATGATTATTCATAGTCTTTCCAATGTGCGTGGATAATGAATTTATCTAAATTGTTAGCTTTCTGGGTTGGGGGTAAGTAAAGCTTAGTCCTGCCTGAAATTTCTGCTTCGTTTCACATTTGTGTCCACTGGCTTATGCAAAGAGATATCCATTCGCCTTTGGCAAGAATGTGGCTTCTGCAATGGCCATGGGCTGGGTAAGGTAGTTCCCAGCACGGCGCAGTTGGAGTGAAGTCATTTTGAGGGTTAACCCCTGGCAAGCTGCAGTCCCACCACACGTTGTGAGAATACCATGTATACCTCATGGACTGTGTACTTTGTACATACCTTACTGTTTGGGGTTTTGTTTTCTTGTTTTGTTCTACTTTGTTTGTCCTAATAAGAGGTGTTGAAGAGCAATTTAATGTGAATTATTGTTGGCAATACTAACTTGACAGAATCATGAGCATTAAGAGCAGGGCGCTACAGCTCTCCGTTGCACTAAACCTCTCATGATTGCTTGACATTTGTATCTGTGATACAGTTTAACCCTTCTATGAAAAACAGTACGTTTGTATATATTGGTAGAAAACTCTGCCAGAAAAGCTAAAAACACTATATCCAACTTGTAAATATGTGTATGTATGTGGAAACCTGGATGATAAAGTCTGACTTGTAGAAAGTTTTAATAAACTTGGTTTCATAATGTTTGTCCCCATTTCTTGTGGTGTCTTGAGGGGAACACAGCTTGAGCATATTTGGCTTCATTTGAAAAAAGGGGGTTGGTCTCAAAGAGGATCAGTTTATCTACAGTACCTGTACATGCCCCATCCTGCATGAACTGCTGGGGTCTGAGCCCTGACTCCCCCAGCTCTGCCTGGGTTGAATCCCCATGGAGATGAGTGGGGACAGGGGGTGGCTTCTGCCTCTCAAGGGGTTGAAGGGGCTGTAAGAAATGAGGTATCGTATTCATCTGATAAATAAGGGGGAGAGGAGTTGCAGCCCTGCCTCTGAACTTTGGAAACCCTATCGACTTTCAGCACGTGAATTCATTTCCATCTGTGCCCTGTGAGCAGAAAGTGCTATGGCACTGCAAGGCTGTCACCCTGCACCTGTGTGCCCAGCGATGCAATGCTCAAGCCAGTGGAAAATCACATCTCAGGTGTCTGAAAGTGAACAGCCAGAAGGAGGAGGCGGTGGTTGAGAGCATTGGCTTTAATGGGGAGCTGGATCCAGTGGGCAGGGGCTTGACCCTGCGGCCAGGAGGCAGTGTGGAGGCCACCTTGTGCTCCCCTTAAAAATGAAGGGAAAGATTATTAGAGCTGCTTTTCTTTGTGGTGAGAAGAGAGGAGTATAAATAGCAGCAGTATCAAGGTTAGAGAATGTGCTTTCCTGAAAGAGATCAAGCCACCCTTGTAATCCACCCAGAGCAGTGAGATCATCGCTCACAAGTAGAGAGGAGGAGGAAGAGAGTCTTGATTTTTATTTATACCTTGCCTCATGCTTAACTTTGTCCTTTTGCTTGAAATCTGTTCACCAGAGCAACTGCTTCCAGGGAGCTCTGAGCAGGAGCAACTTTTAAATAGGTTCTGGTTTTAGGAGGGGAGTAGAAAGAGAAAAGGAGGGAATAGGAACCTGGTCAATGATAAAGCAAAGTGTGCTGACTTTAATTAGGCACCTTGACTCCCACTCAGAGAAACCAGCAATCTGTGCAGTAAGCATATTTTTTTAGCACTTGCTGAGTGAATGTCAGACACCAAAATATCTCAAGTTGCTTTACTGGTGTTATTCTTGCAAGACTTGTAAAAATACATGTGCCGCGTAGCCTGGCTGATTAAATTAGCCCCTGCCCTACCGTGCTTTTGGGCTTGGACAGAAGACCTGATACATCTTTTTAAAACAACTGCAGGACATTTGTGCTTTGATGAAACCTTGAAAATTTTCAAAACACTTTTTTTTCCTCCCTCAGTTAAGTCACCCTGAGTAGGTGAATGTGTAGGTCATCCCATGACTTTATTTCACATGAGCTACACTGCAGAGCAATTAAAATAAATGCCGAATTGTAGTAACATCTGCAAACAGCCTCTGTGTTGCTTTAGGGATTATAATGCAACATCCGTTTGTACAGCAGAATAAATTGCTATTGCTTCGTAACCCCATTGTTTGTATTGTTGTATACAAAATTTCAGAGGATGTTGAAAGAACCAGCATATTAAGTGATTAAACTTTGATGGTGGGTGTGAGAACTTTGATTTATGCAATGCATACATTTCTTTTTGAGAGAGTCATAATTTGTCTATTTTTAAATGGACCTTTTGGATGAAGACTGTCTGAATCTCTAGTGTATTTCTCAGAGCTGGTTACCACCTTCATCTTGAAGTTGCAAGATACTGCTGGCCTCTCTGAAAAGTGCTGGGAGCCTTCAGTCCTCCTCTGTTTGCTGCTGAAAACACAAAAAAAATTGAGGTTTTTCACAATATCCTGGGCTCAATCCTAAACTGACACCAAACTGCCTCCCAGTCAGGGTAGATCTTACATCCTAAATATGTATTTTTATCAGCTCTTGATACTTTGGCTGCATTTTAGGTATCAGTTCAATAATTTTCTTTTAAAGTAGCACAGCAGAATTTATAAACCAGCTTCCTCTTCCAGTGCCAGGTAAAACAGCCAGCTCAGCAAGCTCAGGTTTAAGGTCAAATTCTCTCTGCCAAGCAGGTGATACTGCAGAGGTTATTGCAGTTAATTAAGAAGGATTGGTAGAGCTTCGGTTCTACCAATGCTAAAAAGTGCCCTGATTTGAAGTGAACACCTTCAAGTCAGTTAAAGGAACTTCTGCATCAATATATTACTTATGAAAGTAAAGGGGGTAAACAACCCTTTTTAATAAAGATATACAAGACAAAGATTCATTGCACTTTGAATTGGAAAGCCGGTGCAAGGCTCTTCTCTAGCTCTGCTTTACTGCAGTGAAGGTAGGCCTGAGAGATAACTTGAAAAACACATTTTATTTAATCAGTGCTGAGTGCATTCTGCCAAGCAAATCTCTTCAGATTATCTCTTTATACAAAATCAGATATTTTTTTCCCACTTTTTCATGCTATTGCATTCTGTCAGGGAAAAAAAAATCCCAATTCTTAGCATTATGGCACTGCACAGATTTAGCAGCACAAAGAAATATCCTATGCAAATGCTTCTTACAAATATGTTTTCCTAGTGAACACTGAGAATAGCTTGACATATAACTACAGTCTGAATTAATCCCTTGCAGAAAAATGGCTTTGTTAAATGCAACATCTCTCAGAACTATTGTTGGTAAAATTACCGTGAAATCTGTAACAGTTCTTACCACGATTCCTCCATAACTTGCAAAATCCTGGTCTCCATGTGAAATCCAGAGCTCAGATTTCATCCAGGATCAATTTTTGTTGCAGCAAAATGACAAATCCTTCAGGATATGAGTGCACAGCAGGAACGTGTGGGGTTTTTGTTTTGGTTTTTTTTTTTTGGTTTGTTGTTTTTTTTTATGAAACCAGCTATTTAGAAAATGCCTTAAAGAAAACTCATTAGTTTTCATTGCCCTGTACGTATTTATTTACAGTATTTAACCAGCTAAACAAGCTAATGTGCAGCACTTCATTTCCTAATTTGGCTTTGAAGCTGGAGCGGCAGAAGTATCAATTACATTCTGTCAAATACAAACATTAACATAACTGTATGAAGCAATCATGTTTCTAACAACAGCAAGCACTGCCCAGAGGACCAAAATAAATAAAATTCATAGAGCAAGAGGTAACGCTTTTCTCCACAGCAGGATTAGAGCTGGCGCTTTCCTCTCAAGGGACGTTTGTGTCGCAGGGCTGAGGAGGTGCAGGTGATTAATAAGGCACTTGCTCACCCAGGGCACGGTCTCATCACAGCGGGTGTGGATTTCTGCATGCAACTCCCACTGTTATTAATGGTTAATTAATGTGTAATTTGCAGAAAGAGATGAAACTGGGACCTCGGCGGTGTGTTGTGAGCACACACACGGGTTTATCATTCGAAGAAATATCAGGGTGACACGAAGGGTGGATGACATAAAATAAGTGTGGCATGAATCAGCTGCCCCGTGTTTATCATACGGGGCTGTTGTGGGAAAACATTCACCTCCACCGACTACCGTCTCCTGCCAACAACAAAAGTTGAGTTTGATAAATTATTAGTGGAGATGTTCTCAGTGGCTTTGCTTAGATTTTACTCCTCTTGCGCAAATTGCAGATTAGGAAAGGATTAAGTAACAACAGTGTGGCTAAAGTATTACACATCGCGCTGGCGATTAGCCAAAGAATGTAGCATGCAAAAGCTGACATTGCCTAAGAAATCAAATATAGCTCCGGTCACCACAGAAAATGACTCTTCCCAACCAGCTAAGGTAGTTGTTTGGTTTCTCCTATGTCACCCAGCGTCTTGCTCCAGAAAATTGTTCATTACCAGGCTTTTTTTTTTTTCCTTTTCATTTCTATTTTTCTTTTAACTTCCAGGTAGTGACAAAGCCATAAACATTTAGATGAATCACAGAAACCATAAATGTAATGGAGTGTAAAGCCATTGCTGGACCTTGTGATAACATCCCGTCAAGCCTCGACTTGTCAGGTTTTTAGTCTTGCTGAAGTTCAAATTCTGCGAGTTTTCTGGGCTATGAGCAACCAGGGGCAAAGTATCAACATAATCTGGGGCAGAAGGCTGCACAAGACTCTCATGCCCAATGACAATCACTCTGCAAATGGGCCATGGGACACGTGGTGTGAGTGTTTTCCTGGTGAGCAGCAACAGCAGAGTAAGGCTCACAAAGGTCAACCTCTGCTGCAAAGCAGGGGGCAACAGCCCTCAAACCCCAGTAAAAAGGGTAAAACCCATCCTGGCACTCAGGTGAAATTTCTGGCTGACAAGCACGGTGGTGAAGCCTGCTCCTTGCCACCCTCATGCCTGTGCCCAATTTGCCTGGATCTGGGGGAAGGCAGGATGTTGTCAGGCCAACAGGTCTACCCGCTCTGCGGGAGAAGCACCAGCAGATGCCTACAGGGCAGGTGTTGGACTCTCCCTGCGATGTGCCCCCTATGACACAGGGAAGCTGTGGCCCACTGATGCACACCTTGGTGTTTAGCCACCCTCCAAGGCCTTTCCTATGGACCAGTTGCTTGGCTGCCTTTGACCCTATCTGTACTTTGGGGTCTCAAAATCTTGCAGCAGTGAATTCCAGAGCAGAGCTTGGCACCACTTGGTTAAATTACCTTGCTTGGAAAGAGGATATGCTCCAAAACACAAAGAGAAGACTGGAAACACTGAAGAGGACTGGCTGGCCCAGTTCTGGAGGCTCTTTGTGCTGCCCTTGCTGCTTGCGGGGACCAGGGGCAATCCAGAGTGGCCGTGCTCCATGCAGGACAGCAGCCTTCGGAGGCGGCTGCGGCGCCCAGGGCGATGGGGATTCGAGCGGACAGAAAGGCTTAATCAGCGAACTCATGGGATATTTTATCACGGGTCTTGTGATCCTTAATATGTAAGAGCCCTGTCTGCTGAAGTTAATGATCGCCAGGAGGTTTCAAACTTTCATGTGAGGAAGAACAAGCAAGTGTCCGGTCTCACTGTTGCAAAGAGGGATTTGAAAGGATGTGTCCTGTGAACCCTTTGGACTGTTCCCCACTCGCCACCGGTGTCCCAGCCAGATGCTCCGTGCTGTAAAGGCATGCTTGACTGGCTGCCTCATAACAGCAGGCAGAGCTTTGTCCTTTTATCTGAGCAGCTGGCAAAACAATAAATTAAAAAATAGGGCAAAATCAGCAAATAATTTTCTTTCCCCATGTGCAAGGTTAGAGGAACTACTCCCCCTCCTCCAGAATGATTTCCTGACTTGGTTACGTTTTTCTCAATCTCCTCTTCTTCTTTTTCTCCTGGCACATGAGAAAAAGCAGGATTTGTGGTTGGGCTGGAGGGGCAACACCTTTTCATGCCATGCTATGGCCCAGGCACTTCTTGGGCATTTGCCAACCACAGCGAAAGCCCTGAAAAAATCTTTCTCCAGCGTGGGACAAGGGTGGTTTTGCAGGGAGAGTGTTTTCAACACATCAGGATG
This sequence comes from Aegotheles bennettii, assembly GCA_013398125.1. Classification (NCBI taxonomy): domain Eukaryota; kingdom Metazoa; phylum Chordata; class Aves; order Caprimulgiformes; family Aegothelidae; genus Aegotheles; species Aegotheles bennettii. Next base: position 60,764 of record VZRW01011179.1, on the reverse strand, counting down.
AGATCTGGACTCCGGCCATGAGGGACCACCCCTGCCTGTGAGCTTGTTGGGCAAGCCATGCTTGCAGGAGGCAGCACTGCCTTTAATAGCCACGGCCAGGAGATGGTCCATCCTGGGACATCCTTTTGTGCTGGAGGGAAGATGCTGGAGTCGCATCTAGCATCAGTCCCTGGCTTGAGTATGGCTCGGGGTCTCTGGCAGAGCTTTGGCTGCCAGACACAAGCAGGGCTGCTCCTGCGGGGTGCTGGGGGCTGAGCTGGGGACCCAAGGCTGGCCCGTGACGCACATCCTGCTCACGCATGTGGGCATGAGTCAGAGCCCGAGAGGAAGAGGCCTCACCCAGCAGCAGGCAGAGCAGCGCAGGGAGCTCGGGCTGTGTGCTGACAGAGGAGATTGCTTATTACTGCTGACAGCCTCCTTCGGCAAAATCCCTGCACCTGTGGCATGGGGAAGGGCGTTTGGAGCTAACTAGGTCTCCCACCACGTTGTCAGAGTTTCAATGCAAATGCTACGGGAGGGGTTTTTAGAGTCAGCTCAGAGCCTGCCTTTTGGCATCTGCTTATCTTAGAGCTGAAGGAGTTGCTGGGGGCTCCCAGCACACTGGGGGCTCCCATTGGAAACTGCTCCCCTTATCCTGCAGTGAGAAGGCACAGCAAAGCTGGGCAGGTCCATGTCCATCCCCTTCTACTCCATTCTGGTGAGACTTTGGGGTCCCAAGCATAAGGACAAGGATCTGTTGGAGCGAGCCCAGAGGAGGGCCATGAAGATGATCAGGGGGCTGGAGCACCTCCTGTATGAGGACAGGCTGAGAGAGTTGGGGTTGTTCAGACTGGAGAAGAGAAAGCTCCAGGGAGACCTTAGAGCAGCCTTCCAGTATCTGAAGGGGCTACAGGAAATCTGGAGAGGGACTTTTTGTGAGGGCATGGAATGACAGGACAAGAGGAAATGGTTTCAAACTGAAAGATTTAGATTGGACATTAGGCAGAAATTCTTTCCTGTGAGGGTTATGAGACACTGGCACAGGTTGCCCAAAGAAGTTGTGGTTGACCCCTCCCTGGCAGTGCTCAATGCCAGGTTGGATGGGGCAACCTGGTCTAGTGGGAGGTGTCCCTGCCCACGGCAGGGGAGTTGGAATGAGATGATCTTTAAGGTCCCTTCAGAGCCCGTCAGCTGCTCTTTACCCAGGTGCTAATCTCACACGGGCACTGGGACAGCTGAGCGATGGCCCAGCCACCCCCACCCCCACCATGCCAGGAAACAGGTGTCCAGATCTTTTGACCTCTGCAGATGGTTGCATTTAATTATTTCTGGCAATTTTCCACTATGATCTTTGAGTGATTCTTCCAGAAATTGTCTTCATCTTTACTAGGAAGCTGTTGCATGTCTCACACAAAGGTCAGGATGAATCATTTTGCAAAGCACTCCATCTGCAATGGACTCCCACCACTGGCTGAGTGGAAGTGTGTCCATGGTTTGACACTTAAACACAAAGCCCTGAACAACTCTGGCACTTCTCGGAGTCAATGGGATGACTTGCATAGAGTAGCAGATGCCAGGTATGACTGTAGGCAGTTCAAAAGCCAGCGGTAGATGGATCATGGTCTAGCAGCTGTGGCTTTAAAAGGGGTTTTGATTCATTTGGAAATAACTAGCAAGAGTGACTTTGTAACAGGATTATTTAGTCTCACCACATGCCAAACATAGACAAAGTACAGTTCAGCACTGAGATTGTTCCAGTGACCATCATATAAACCACCCAATAGGATAATGCACCAGTATGCTGGATAATACACCTTCCTTGGGTGTGTTTGCAGCCACTGAAGGACATGTGTAGCCCTCAAAAGCAAAGGGAGAAATTCTTCAGTTAAAGACCTAATAGGGAGGAGTTAAGTTGGGAAGCAATTAATCAAAACAAAAAAAATATGCAGGTAATGATACAGCCATGATCCAGGCTGCTGCCACAGTTCAGAGTAAGGAGAAATAAATCACTCTGCGTGTGCATAGAAAATGCATGCTCTGAAAATACACAAGAACAACTGCTTATCTCGTATCTGCTTGCTGCGATGGGCAACCTAAGGGAGCTGGAGCTTTCCTTTGTGGGCCAGCTGAGGATGGTCCTAGTGACAAAGACACACAGCATGATACCAATGGAGCCATCTCATATCCCAGTTGCTCCTCCTTTGCTAGCGAAGTGTCAAAAAATGCCAGGGAGTTACAGAAGCAAAGACAAGCAGGGATGGGAATGACCAGCACGTCACTGAGCTCTCTGCTGTGAGCCCTGGTAGGTCCTATCCCATTGGTACAAGTTAGGAAAGCTTCACTCGAACCAGATGCCTCCGAGAAAGCAGAGAGCTGCAATTAAAGCCTGGCACCCCCACTGTGTCTTCTGCAGGGATGAGCCAGTTTCCCTGCTTGGAGTGTCTGGTCCCACAGATCCCACATGCAGAAAATCCCCAGCTGGATCATAAGGGTGTATCCGGAAGGTTTGCTCTGACATGAACTATAGTGAAACTATATTCAGGATATGCTCAGGAGTTTTGCTCTGGCACAAATTATAATGCAACCACTGTAATTGGGAGCAAAATGAGGCTTGGCCTGCCCAGCAGCCCACTGCATTGCCCTCCCGCTTGCTGCGTGCCGGGTCAGACCTTGACGTCCTAACTGAGTGTTCACCCAGCGGAGCCTGAGGAGCAACCCAGGGAGAAACTCTCCAGTGCATGCAACATTCCTGTGTAAATCAATGGGAACTGTAGAGTCTGGCCTGAAGTCAGGATTTCAGGATTTGACCCAATTTAACCTTGGCATAAATAGCTGCCCAACTCCAAATGTTTTGTTGGCTTTTTTTTGTTGTTTTATTTTTTATTTTTTTATTATTTTTTTTTTGTGAGGCACAACAATTAACTTTCAAAACAGCTTTTTTTAAAAAAAACAAAAAAATGGCTGGGGTTCAGAAGTGCTGTGCTAGCCAGCAGTGTTTTGTTAAAGTTACTTCCACTATTATGGTATTTGTTGGCGTCAGCACTTTGTGCACAGTAAAGCGCTGCCCTGGGCTCCCCATCCAGGGCAGAGCTGTGCGAGCCTGGGGCAGAAGTTGTGACTCTTCCCATATTCCACACACAGGCACAGTGGTTCCTTTTACCAAATTGAACCATTGGGGTTTTTTTTTACTCACTGGGGTGAAATTCAGCCACGTGCAAAATGCAAGGCCTGCTCATTGCTCAGATCTGACGAGTCATGGTGTTGAAGGTTCATTGGAGAGGCTTTGGGTGGACTGAGGGGTGAGATAGGAAGATGGGAAGAAGCAGGAGGTGTTTACACCCTTGTAGGGGAGTGAACTTTACCCTGGGGACTCACATCCTCTCTGTCCTTTCTTTTTTCCTGTACAGGGAAAGGTTCCCCAGGCTCTTTGCAGGAATCTCTTTCAAAGAACTGGTGCAGATATAAAGCTGTTTTTTTTTTGCTCACCTTCCACCCACAACAAAAAGGATCATTTCAACCTTAAAGTTGGTTTAATTAATCCACTGCATCTTGGAGTTTGCGGTGCCATTACGTGTTAATACATTCAATAGAGAGCATAAGGGATGCCAGCACCATTGGAGCCTGCTGACATTTTATTTCACCTCAGATCCTGACTTGAAACCCTGCACTGGGCAGTCCTGTGGCTCTGGATCCGACCCCGGCAGCAGCTGCCAGGGACAAGTGTCCGGCTGTGGTGGCAGCTGCCGTGATGGGAAGAACGAGCCCAGCCCTGAGAAGTCACTCGCAGCCCCGTTGTGCCCATTAGGCAAAACTAAATGTGTTTCCAGGGAGAACTGGTTTTATTTCCTCTGGGGCAAATATATGCATGATTTCTTTCAGGTTTAGAATAAAATCATCAGGATGGCCAGTTGGCAGCGTGTTAACTAGGAGTGGGTTTTAATATATATTTAAGTGTTTTGTTTACTTTTGGTTCAAAACTCCCTTCCCTTCTACTGCAGATGAATCTGGGTAGCTCCTCAGTGCTTCAAAGGAGTTTCTGAGATTCAGACTTAGGGTCTGAATTTCTTCTTGCTCCCTAAATCTTTTCAAAGTTGGGCTCCAGTTTTTTAACACTTCCAGCTATGAGACATCCCTCAGCTGTGGTCTCACTTGCAAAGGACCATGGAAATAAGAGAAAAATGGCAATTTTTGCAGTAAAACTAGCCCATGGAGGTTTAAGAGGTGTGGGCACACCCTGTCTCAACTCTCTGAGATGTTTTGGTACTGGAAGCACTGCACTGTGTTGGTGTGATGGCATGAGAGATGCTCAGGAACCCACCAGTGCTTCTAGAAGGAATTGCAGCACCCATCAGGCAGGATCATCATTGTGCATTTAACACAGGCCTGGACAACCTTTGGCCCACAGAGCAATCTGCCCCTCATGGTGCTGGCCCCCGGGCTGATGGAGGATACAGGGGAGGATGAGGGTGAGACTGGGAGCTGTGGTGACAGTGGGAGAAAAAGTGTGGATCTGGAGGGGAGATCTGGAGCAATTGAGGGTGGGGATTTTGCAAGTGATGCCAGGGTTGTCAAGGCTGCTGGTCATGTTTCATAATTGCATGGGTGATGCCAAGCCACGGGGCCACTTTGTTCCTGCTGCCACTTGCCTCAGTAAGTGACTGTGGCTCAGCCTTAGCCTTATTCAGACCAGGGAGGGGAGAAAAGGGGATGGCGAGGTACGCGTTTGGATGACTCCGAGGTTGCACCTGGCCTATGAAAGCCAAAAAGTGCTTTTCAACTCACTCTCTTGGTTTGCAAGTGTGAGCAGGGAACAGGAGGGTTTCAGTAATAGCAAAAAGTCTCAGATTCATGTAGGAACTTTTTAGTTTTAGCCTTTTACTTTCCCCCTGCCACCCAGGCTGTGACTCAATGCCTTCGCCGCATGGCAGCGTAACTCCAGGCACACAATCGTCCTCCAGTTATTACGACTGCCAGGCAAACAGATTGCTCACTCCATCCCATGCTTGGCTGAAAGGATTACAGTATAGATTAGGATCAGGATTGCCTTCCTGATGTTCTCAGCCTCAAAACAGGTGTAAGGGAAAAGCACGTGAGGGAAATTATTTGCCAGTGGAGAATCTCTCCAGGAGGAATTGTTGGAGAAATAACTGGCGATCAGGTGCTGCTGAGCTGGGCTTCTCCCACTCGGAGGTAGTCTGAGAGCAGCGTTATGGGCTGCAGGCCTGTGCAAAGCAAAAAAGCCATTGCACACAAGCATGAAGGTAATTGCCTGTGCACTCACATGCTGCATCCTGAGAGACTGGTAAAATGGTAATGGAAAAAAGAACTGCTCCTTTGCCAGCAAAGCAGACAAAGTATGATACCTGCTGTTGGAGGTATATTAAAGAATAGAGTGAAAAGTGTGACTGTGGAACAGGATCTGGAGGATTCATGCATATATACAGCCTTTTGTTCAGGTTATCCTGCAGGTGTTGAGGTTGTTTGAGAACTGCAAATGCAAAGAAAGAGCCATGGGTCCAAAGTCAATACATATTACTGAGAGCATGGCGTCTTTGTTATGGAGTATTACCTCTAGCCTGCATGTGTGGTGTATCAATTTAGATTCTTTCCTGTAAATACATCTGTGCTGGAAAGCTCAGATTGGATTCAGCATGTATTTCTTGCCTGCTTTTTTCAGCTGGATAGACTTAAGCAAACTGAGATCATGTGACTTGCCAAAACCACCCAGTGAGTCATTGGCTCAGCCCAGATTAGATCTCAGGAGCTTTCTAGCTTTGATCTAGCCACAAGACCACATGGCCTCTTTCTATAGTCTTTGATGAAAGGCTACATAAACACACATAAGGGAGTTTACTAAAATTTTTTGAAGGTTCTGAAAAAAGTTTTGCCCCTGTGGCAAGCGAAATTGGAATGAGCTATAAATGGGTGCTGTGCACATATCTGGTGGAGTGAAAAAAAGTAACAGGGAGAAAAGTATGTGTCTGGACACCCAAAAGAAAAACTCTGTGCAAATGACAACAGGATGCTCCGGATAATAGTGCTGTGGATGCTATACCTGCCATATGGGTCTTTCCACAAGAGCTGGTTACCTTATAAAGAGATGTTGTTGCGTCATCCTTCAGAAAGTATAAACACATTAAGCAATGTTATTCTCTAAAACATCAACACATGAGCTACTTACAATGGACTAAAAAGTCATTGTTGCTTTGAGGATATATTTGTCCCAAGTGATTCATAACAATCTGTGGCACTGAGGCTATGAAGACTTCTAAAGGATGCCTTCACTTCCAGGCAAGTATCCACGGAAACAAGCCCACAAGTTTGCTTTGTTTGCCTTCTTTTACCTAGGATAACCTTTCAAGCTGCTTTGTAGACAGTCAGGCTTCCTGGCTGAAGCAGATGTCTATCCCTGCCAGATCACAGAATCATAGAATCACAGAATGTCAGGGGTTGGAAGGGACCTCGAAAGATCATCTAGTCCAATCCCCCTGCCAGAGCAGGACAACCTAGAGCAGGTCACACAGGAATGCATCCAGTCAGGGTTTGAACGTCTCCAGAGAAGGAGACTCCACAACCTCTCTGGGCAGCCTGGCCCAGTGCTCTGTCACCCTTACAGTAAAAAAGTTCTTCCTTATGTTCACCCGGAACCTCCTGTGTTCCAACTTGCACCCGTTCCACCTTGTCCTATCACTGGACATCACTGAGAAGAGCCTGTCTCCATCCTTCCAACACTCACCCCTTATGTATTTATAAACATTAATGAGGTCACCGCTCAGTCTCCTCTTCTCCAAGCTAAAGAGACCCAGCTCCCTCAGCCTCTCCTCATAAGGGAGATGTTCCACTCCTTTAATCATCTTTGTGGCTTTGTGCTGGACTTTTTCGAGCAGTTCCCTGTCCTTCTTGAACTGAGGGGCCCAGAACTGGACACAGTACTCCAGATGTGGCCTCACCAAGGGAGGGAGAGGAGAACCTCTCTTGACCTACTAACCATCCCCTTTCTAATGCACCCCAGGATGCCATTGGCCTTCTTGGCCACAAGGGCACATTGCCAGCTCATGATCATCCTTCTGTCCACCAGGACCCCCAGGTCCCTTTCCCCTTCTCTGCTCTCCAGCAGGTCAGACCCCAACCTATACTGATCCATGGGGTTGTTCTTTCCCAGATGCAAGACTTCACACTTGCCCTTGTTGAATTTCATTAAGTTTCTCCCCGCCCAACTCTCCAGCCTGTCCAGGTCTCGCTGAATGGCAGCACAACCCTCTGGTGTGTCAGCCACCCCTCCCAGTTTAGTGTCATCAGCAAACTTGCTGAGGGTTCACTCTGTTCCCTCATCCAGGTTGTTGATGAAAATATTGAATAGTACAGGTCCCAGTACCGACCCCTGAGGGACTCCACTAGTCACAGCCCTCCAACCAGACTCTGCCCCATTGACCACAACTCTCTGACTTCTTCTTTTCAACCAGTTCACAATCCACCTCACTACCTGATCCTCAAGATCACGCTTCCTCAGTTTAGCTGCGAGGATGCTGTGGGAGATGGATGCTAGGCTTCACTTTCTGTACCTGTTGCGCTGCTGACCACCACAATCCCTCCTGGAGGGAGTGGTGCCCTTTGGCAGGGACGGATAAAGATGCGGATGTCTTGGTGGCAGTAGCTCCTATAGTACAGTACTAATGTGATTCCAGAGGTGGCTGCCAAGAATTTCTTACCCATGCCTGTGTGCGCCAGGAGATGTGTGGAATGACGAAACTGAAGCTAGTGGAGTGCAGGGGCCGTGTTGCTGTGACCCGGGGTTTTGGAGCAGGACCCGAGAGCAGCTCAGATACCCTCAAACTCTCAGAATGGGCAACTCAATTAGGCAAAGTCCATCCTCTTGCAAATGAAAGCTTCATCATAACCATCAATGACAGAAGACCATTTAGGCCTGTAAATCATTTTCTTTCTTTCTTCCTTTCTTCCTTTTTTCCTTTCTTCCTTCCTTTCTTTCCTCCTTTCTTTCCTCCTTCCTTTCTTCCTTTCCTCCTTTCTTTCCTCCTTCCTTTCTTCCTTTCTTCCTTTCTTCCTTTCTTTCTTTCTTCCTTTCTTTCTTTCTTCCTTTCTTTCTTCCTTTCTTCCTTTCTTCCTTTCTTCCTTTCTTCATTTCTTCCTTTCTTCCTTTCTTACTTCCTTCCTTTCTTACTTTCTCTCTCTCTCTCTCCTTCTTTCTCTCTTTCTCTCTTTCTCTCTTTCTCTCTTTCTCTCTTTCCCTCTTTCCCTCTCTCTTCTTTTTCTTCTTTCTTTCTTCCCCACCTCTTGCTCTGGCCTCCATGGCCCTCCAAAATCATCTCTGACATGTAGGGAGACACCCTGTAATATCTTGGATCCTGCATAGCCCCCATGGCCGCCTGGAATTTAGCTCCCAGTTTTCAGAGAGACCCACGTCATTAGGGTAAACCAGTGTGTGTGTGTCTGTGTCAACACATAACAAAACACATTGTATGCACCCTGAGCTCAGGAACTAATACGTGCTCTGGCAGGAAGACAGCTGAACCAGCAAGAGCACAGGGTCATAAGCAAAGGCAATATTTTCTCCTGTGGGACTAATAAAGACAGAAGACAAAGCAGCTGTTTACTGTACCATTGAAGGGGCTGTTTGGGACACAGTACTGGGGAATGCAGCAGCTACTGTCAAACAGTTGTTAAGTTCAGGTAAATGTTCAACCTGAAAAGCATACAGAAACTCAACCCCAAGGGTACACAGATGTTCTGGACACTGAGTCAAGTGCACAGCTGAGGCACGTCGGAGATGCTTGTCTGCTGCCCTCCTTTCATCCTGGCATTCGTTTGTCCTACCTTCTTGATTTGAATCAGTTGAACAGCATCCACAGTGACTCATACTTTCTATTGAGATCAATTGTAGAGTTGCAGAATCAGACTCCCTCCAATGTCCTGGGAAACCCAGGACCTCTGTGCTTCTGCACCAGGACTGGGCTCTGTACCGCTGCCAAGCTCTAAAAGCCTGCACAGCATTTGTGCCCAGTACCAGCAGGAAATGTCTTCCTTCTGGTACTGCAAGTAATGACATGTGATTTATGGAGTGAAGTTCTTATTAAAACTGGAAATGAGATACTGATGGGTGGCTGTGGAAGGACCACCTCACTGCACAAGAGAATAGGGCGTTCAGTCCTCCAGTCAACTCTTCACAGCTCAGAGGAGGAAACCCCATCATGATTTTAATTCACTGTTAGTTGGATCACTTCATCCAGCCAACAGCAGTTCCCTAGAGTTTAAAAAAACAGGGGTTCATTTATTAAACTTCAGACAGCTCTGGCTAATTCCAAAGAAAGCCTCCTTCTGACAGAAATGGAAGGACTAATCACTCAATCTAAAAATTCTAGGTTGTTTTTGTACCACAGATCATAATCAAATTAGATTTATCTCATGCGAGTAGATAAGAGCACTAATTATCAGCCTATGTATGCAGTGTGCACACATATGTCTGTGAATGTAAGCACCTATAACGTTTCTATATTGAGAAATACACACAAGGTTGAACCCAAAACCCAAGTGGAGGTTATTACTGTCCTGTATGGGGAGGAGGATCTCCACATCTGTGGTGCTGGACAATCTCCATTTCATCAATGGCTTTTGATTCTTCAGTCATCTGGGCTTGTCCATAAAGATGGTATCTTGGAGGTGGAGGATTTGGCAAAGCTTGTGGTGGTAGTGGAACAGCAGTAAAACTATAGACAAGTGCATGGCCTGGTAGGACTGGAAGAGGTTGAATCGACAATTGAGTTCCTGCTAGTGAAACATTAGTAGCCATGGGGCAAGTAAAGCCCTTGTGACCTTGTGGTCAAATTTCTAGCTGTAGCCTCTCCAGGAGAAAATCCAAGTGATGCTGGTGCCCTTGCTGAAGTCAGCAGACCTGAAGGACATGCATCATTGTCAGAAGCCCAAGGACACACTGACAAACTGTCACTTCCTAGAGGCACGGGCTGGTGCATCACATTACTTCACTGTGACTGATGGAAGCAAGACCTCTGTGGAGCAGCAGAGAACACCATCCTGGAGACAAAGATCACTGACTTTTTTTAGTAATGACATGACTGAAGGCCTGCTCACCATATCAAGGGTGGGTTAAATGCCCTCTCTCACTGCAGTGTCATTACAACACATGGCCAAGTCTGTTCTTTGGTGTTCCAACTTCATACAGATTATTGCAAACATGATCACTTTTTGTGGTCCCCTTGTGTCTGAGTTTTCAAGGTTGCGCTGTGTTTATGTGTGTGTGTATGTGTGTGTGAGCCTATATTTAAAGCTGTTGCTGGCATAGTTGACCAGGAACATAAATGTAAAATGAGAAACGTTAATGAAAATTGGAAATTGTCCAAGAATATTCTACTGGATGTTCAAAAATCCATGTTATCATGGAGATGGAAAATAGACATGTGAGTTAAGAAACAGCCTGTTTAAAAAGAGATCTAGAAAGAGGAATATAACATGAAGAAAAGAGGTATAAAACAGGCAAAAACCACCAAGAAATGGAATGATGATGATTATAAATTACAAGTTAAAACAACGTATGTGGTTAATAAAAGGAAACCAAAGGATTATCAGGCTATCAACAGCCAGTGGAGTGAAAGAAATGCAGCAAATATTCATGTCAGGAACAATGCTGCCTCCTCTCCCAAACCCATCCCCATGGCAGTATAGATCAGTTGCGAAATGTAGATGGTAAAATCATAAGCAGTGGTGCAAAAAAAGGCAGAAATGTTCAATAGCTATTTCTGCACTGTGTTTGGAAAGGAGCGGGATATTCATCCCATATGATGATGCAGATGGAGTGCAGCATTCACCATCTGGAAAAAGGAGGATGTGGGGCAGCATCTGCTAAAATTAAACATTTTTCACATCATCTGACCTGGCTATCTTTGTGTCTTAAAGGACCCATCCAAAGTGCTTGGTGAAGTTTTATATTTACAAATCTGGGGAAATTCCAAAGATATAGGAGACTGCCAGGTTAGCTCTGGGACGTAATAGGCATAAAAGGGACACTCCAGGGAGCGAAAGGCTGGTCAGCAAGACAGTATCATTTGACACAATCACCAAAGGTTAATTCAGGTCTCCAACAACAAGGCATTAGAGGCTAAAAATAAAAACAGTGCTAATCAGCAGGGTTTTGTGGAAGGTAGGTCTTGTCAAAGAAACCTGTTGTCTTTTTCTTCAGACAAGATTATGGATCTAGTTGACATAGTATTCTTGGCTTTCTCCACCACAAGACAGTTTGATTAATGAGCTCCAATTTACAGGATGAATAGGGCACACACTACCTGGATTAAAAGTTGGCTCAGTGACAAATGAAAAAGTAGTTACTAATGGGGAAATAGCAGCAGGCCAGGGATGTTTGTGGGGGTGAAGTCAGCCACACAGAGTTCAGTGTTTCTGTAGCTTTGGTTTGGGTACATGGCCATCCTACTGTAAAGGGCTAGGAAGCCTGACGTTGCACATTTGCCTTGGCAAGGTCTTGTCTGTTTGCACAGCGCTAGGATACATTTGAGCAATTACCTCCATTATCCCAGTAGAAAAGCAAGGAGATAACAGAGATGAGCTGCTATTTTAGGAAGCTGTGAGAAACAGTGGATGCTGAGAAACAGCCGCTTTCTTAAGGGGCAGTTTCAGCAGGCAATATCAAATTTCTGGCCTGACAAACTCACCAAGGACATCAAGCAAATCAGTAGCAGAGCTGGGAAGAGAGCACAGCAGTCACTGGCTCTGGGCCTGGCCCAGGATGACTTGCTTATCTTACGCATGTTGCATCTTACTCATGCAGGGAGCAAGCATTGACATCAGTGGAGCCAAAAGAACTTCTCCCGCCGGCCAGCACTGACTGTTTGCTCTCTTCCCGGTACATGCATCAACTTCCACCAGCAAATAACTGGAGCAGCACTTCATTAAAAAAAGAAAACCCTTCCTCCACTACTAAATGTTTGATAGAAGATTAAAGAAAAATTCTCTGTATGTTAATGTGCTCATCAAATGTTTGCTCCTAATTTATCACTGCACTTGCTTTGTTGCCTCTCCTGACAACTTGACTGCAGGAAATGTGACTGCTAAACACGGTTGTAGGGAGAAGTCGGTTAAGGTAAACTTTATTATGTGCATTAATTTTTGTTTCTACAGCTGGCACAGCAAAAAGCTGATGTCTCAAAGTTTGCCAGTATCTCTTCAGCAGTAGCTGGTATCTGGTTTAATGCTGGGGGCTGGCTTCAAAGCTGCAATTAGAGCCTCATTCTGTCCTGGGAAGGCTAGAGAAGAAATGAGAAACCCCTTGGGGATGCAGTGCTGCCCTGCACCCTCCCTTTGAGTACTGTCCCTGCCAGGCTTGTGCATGGCAGGGAAAGAAGCAGTAGCTGTTCTGAAGGTGAAGGTGATATAGTCTTTAATAATAATAATTAAAAAAAAAAGAGGGAAATGAGATAAAATATCTGGATTGCAAATATTTTATTATCTGTTGTAAATGAGCAAGATTAATTTTATTTCCTCTGCAGTGCCTCTGCTTGAGTCAGAGACCTGCCAGCTATGACATCTCCCCTAGTATCAACCACCCAGAGAGCAGGAATAGCCGACAGCTGGACCCATTTGGGCCTTTCATGAAAAAAACCAACTATGATTAATAAACAAAACACAGGGCAGAAAACATCATATGGGGAGATGCTCCAGCAAGGGCAGGCTCCTGCACCTGCCCATGTGAGTAGGCCATTTCCTACCCCTGAGGAAGGCAGTTTCTCCAGAGGCTGGGGTGGTGACCCCACAGTGGCACTGGGGACAGTGGCAGGAGCAGGGACAGTGAAGATATGGATAGAGATCCTCTCTGAGAGCAGGGATTCCCAGGGGCAGGGGAGCTGAAACCCAGCGCTTGCCTGCACAGCAGCGGAGGTGCCGAGCTCAGGAGGCAGCCGGGGAGCCCTACCTGGTTGCAGCCCCGTAACAATACGTCCTGGTATTTGTTTTTATCAGTAACAGCACTCTCAATGCTGTAATTACAGTAAATCACCCAGGAAAATCAGCAGAAACTTTAACCCCTCCAGCTGTATGACTGCAACAAAAGCCAGGTGCGTGACTGGCACACCCTGCTGCAGCCTCTGAGGGCCCCAGCACAGGGCTGAACCCCCGGCCACCTCGTTACAGTGGCAGTGACTGACCCCTGGCATGCACCCACCCTGATCTGTCAGCAGATGTTGAGAGCATGGTCAGAGGAATGACCAAAAGAGAGGCAGGGGGCAGGGAGAGCACCTGGGGACCCTCAGGGCTTGGGCACAGCTGCAGCATTGTGAGTGAGACTCTTCTCCTGGTCATTGGAGATACCTCCGTAAAGGTGGGGTAGCTGGGTGAGGGGGCATTGCTGGCAGCTTGCCGGGGACCAGGGTGCTTGCTGAGGTGTCCTAACTCTCCCGTTTGTTCACTCACCACACCCTTGGTGAGGAAAGCCTCTTTGTTCCTGGTTATCTCAAATTCCCTGCAATGCCAGCCAGTGTGACGTGGGGCGCAGACAAAAGCACTGGTACACACTGGAAAAAAAATAACTAGGCCTTATTTCAAAAAAGGTGGAGACCCCCCCTTCCTTATCTGCCCACATTGGGATGCAGCTGCAGAAGTTCCCTGTACACTGCCAGTACAGGGGCTGCCATCCTTCCATGGCTCTTGAACACCTGGGGTATCCTGGAAAGACCACCTGCCTTCCCAGTGGATTGGGGTGGTTTCAGAGTCTGCCTGCCCCTGGACATCCACTAAAAGGGCCTGTCAGGATTTCCCCATTTGCCAGGAAACTATTTGATTTCTTCCTTTTTCAAGGGTTATGCTGGTAGCTCTCGGTTGAATTAAGCCCCCCTTCACCCCTTGGAGCTCAGCTCTGCCACTGTCTGGTGAACCCTCACATACTGTACTTCACAAACTGATGGACCTCCCTCCTCTCAGGTACCTGTTTGAGTGGGAATCATCTGTTCCTGGAAGCAGTGTCCTACAGCCCCTGGCAAGCTACTGTACCCGAAATTAAATTTAAACACAGTGTGTGTCTCAGTGCTGGCTCCTGAACAAGATCATTCACTGTGAGAGTGGGTAGAGGGTCCAGACTCAAATATTTTCCCTCTAGCAGAGCTTAACACAAGTTTCAAGAGCACAGGCTTCATGGGAGAGTCCTGGAGCAGCAGCATTTCTGTCTCCATCTGGTGCACAGACACCCCAGTATGCTGCATGCTAAGACATCTCCTGCCATATTTGTAAACAATAGTAATTACTCTGAAGTCCTTCAGAAGCTCTGGAATTAGAGGGAATAATGAGCAAACTCCAAAGCTGTCCTTCTGAAGTCCTGCAGGCCTGGGTTAATGAGATGGCATCACTGAGCACACAGAACTCAGCAGCTGCAATGGTGCTGCAAAGCTCCCAAAACGAAACGTAGCCACATTGGTGGGGCAGAGCTGGCAGCCCTTATCTGGGCTCAGACCTCCCTAAAGCTCCTCAACAGTAGAGGAGGACACCAAAAGACTCACTCCTGAGCTCAGCTGAGGAGTTAAAAGATGAGAAGGGTTTTCCTCCTGAAGAAGCAGCAGGAAGTGAAGGCTCCTGTGGAGGCTGCGGGATGAGCTACCCTGGAGTTGACAGCAGTCCCAGCATTGCTGCCATAGGAGGGGTCTCACACGGATGTGGGCTCCACAGGTGAGATATGAGATCAGGACTTTTGCAAGAGCAGAATATTGATGAAATCCATGACTCCACATGAGGGATGTAATCAGCCACTTGTGAGGCTGCTAATAGGCCAGCAGCAGCAAGGCTGCGTTGCTGAACACAGGAGGCTATTTCTGCTATGACCAGGCTGTGTAATTCTTCCAGATTGTTTGGTGCTGCTGTTTTGTCTATCATAGAGATAAAAAAAAAATAATCAATTATTTCCAAAGGGCACGAGAAAGGGCAAAGACTCTCCTTTTTTTTTGTATAAAATATAATTTTGCAATATTAAGAGAAATCTAATGTTTATGGCAAAATATCATTCTCATTCACCCATGAGTCAGGCATAATTCAGCCTCATTTATGCCCAAGCTTCAAGATTAATTTCATGCTGTGGTCAGTTCTGTGGTGCTGCCCCTAGCATGGAAGTAGCTGGGGGAGCTCCACAGGTGAGCTTTGTAGCCTGGGCCAGGCTCTGGCCAGGGGCAGGTCATCTCACACTGACCCAGTTACTCTAATGTGGACATGTCCAGACTGTGGTGGCTGGGAGCTGCACTAGGACATTGGTGTAGAGAAAGAGCACATCTATGCCATGACATAGGATTCTGTATGGGACTGCCTGAGGTAGCTGAGACCCAGCTGGCACACCCACAGGGCACAGCAAGGCTCTGGCTCACTCCAGGTTGGAGAAGCCAGGCTGTATTTACACGGCACTTCCTACGAGCTCCCAAGCCCTGACTCTTGGCAGCTACAGCCTGATTTGTCTAGACTACATCTGGACTTGACCTGGCTCCTGGCCAGCTCGAATGAATCTCTCAACAACATGCTTCCCACACGTCCAACCCTGGGATTAGCATGGGCAGAGGAAACTCCCATCTATCTGCAACAGCCAATGCAGTCAGTCCTGTAGATGTTGATAATATATCCTGGATTTGCTAGAACTCTTATCTCCCAAAACCTTTGAAGTAGGCACATCTTGTTTTGCATGTGCAGCTCATGCAGGGGTCCCTGTCCTTGACCGGCATTCCTTGGCAATATTGCAACATAAATACTAACAATATGCACTATAAATATTTATTTTCTAACAGCTGAGCCAAAATTGAATGAAGTCTATAGAGAAGCATAGACAGCCTTCACTGGGTTTACAGTAGAACATTTATTTTTGTCTGAATAAAAAAAATAATTACCATCTAACAACAAGTTTTCAGGTCATAATAGACTCTCAGGCTATGTCCGTATTAATATATTAAGCAGCAAACATTCCTGGGCCCTGATAGACAATCATCCACGCTATTGAATAGTTAAAATGTTCTATTGTGCAGTGCTGGCTGGTGTCAACTATCAGGCTTCCAAACAATTCCTGGGCACCATTGTTTAGGAGTCAACACAGGCTATCCAGCTCTCAAAGGGCAGGTTGGATACGCTACTCTGTTTTGATGGGTAAGGGAGTTTAACTGTACGGACATGCTGTTCCATGCCAGTTGACCTCAGGGCCAGAAATGGTCCCAAGCATATTTATTTTACTGGTATATGTATAGACATAGCCTTTGGTTGTGACCGCTTATTTAAGTGTGTGTAGAAAGGTAATTAGGATTGCACAATTGTTGCTTGGATTAATTGTGTATGCCAGATCTTTAAAAGAGGGTGGGTGCTCAGCACCCAGTATGCAACTTTTTTTTTAAAAAAAAAAGTAGTAATTGAGTGTAGTAAACACTTGAAAACCTGGCCCCAGGGGTCTGTGTAAGGTTGGCAGAATTCAATAGGAGTAGTTGACTTTGCTATTTCCATGGTGGTTTGGGTTGGGGTTTTTTATTTGTTTGCTTTATCTTTATTGCTTTTTCTGAAGTTTGTGGCATATTGTGCTGGCCAGATGGATGTGAGAGTAAAGAAAGTTGGCTACTCAACATTTTTCAGAGAAAATTGCCAAGCTAGAAGGTGGAATTCTTCAGAGTCCAGGAGGAAAAAAGAACGAGAATGGAGGGCTGGGGCTATTGGAACACCATGAGCTCTGGCTGATGGAGACCTGGTCCATAGCACTAGAATCATGGCAGCAGGTAATTTAAACTGATTATTTAAATAGAGTTAATGAGTGATATAACAAAAATATTTTTTTTGTTGTTGTTTTTTCCACTGAGGATCATAATAGGATTTTTTTTCTATTCGCAAAAAATCCCCTGTTCATATTTCTTCAGCTCATTAAATTGTCTACTGTTCTTTAATTCACATTAGATAAATAGCAAGGAAGATTCCAAATGCAAGTTGATGTGATTTAACATATTCTTTCTTGGTCAGCCTGGTTACTCAGGGACTGAATTCCTCAAAGTCTCTCCTGCTGTGCTGGTCTTTCAGCACAACACCAGGACTAGGATAGATTCTGGATTAAAGTGAGTTTCTGTCAGATTTACAACCCTGCTTGTAGCTGCAGACAGTCCAGTTGGGATTTTGACCCCTTTTATTGGGAATCATAGTGTTAGTGTCAAATTTTGAGACTGTTCTTCATATAGGATAGGATAGGATAGGATAGGATAGGATAGGATAGAATAGAATAGAATAGAATAGAATAGAATAGAATATTTCGGTTGGAAGGAACTTACAGTGATCATCTGATCCAATAATCATCTAGTTCCACCATGCAAAAAATCTTATTCTGTATATAGAGACTTCCCCCCACAAACCTTGCAGGAATTCAGAACCTCTTGAAAAATGTCACATATAGTTCCTAGAGGTCACTTTATCTCCTGTTGAAGTACAGCCAGCTTTGGAGTGATCTGTGACAAATATTTAACATTCCAGAGGAACAATTTAAGCTACAAAGTGGAAAGGAAAGCCTTGTTCAATTGAAACTAGATGAAGATTTCAGATAGGCAGGATGTAAGCACCTCAATTGTGCTGTGATTAATTATGGCTACCTCCCTGAGGTAGTCATAAGCTTGGTCACCTTTTATAAACAGTTATAAGAGGAGAGGAACTATAGAAAGGGAATTTCAGAATCATCCTTTGCACACATGAATGAGTTAAACACTATCTGATAAGAAGGTAGTGTTTTGGGTTTTATTTTCAAAACATCCCATGTGTAAATGAGTAATGCAATGTTCAACCTCTTGAGCAAGTGGCTATGTACATAACAAGCTGTTTACTCAAGATACTTCCATCAAACACAATCAGGTTGCCTAACTAAGTTTGCAAGCAAATGTTACAAGACCCCCGTTGCAACAGGTACTGACTGCAAAGGCTTCGCACAAAAGCCTAAGAAAGGATTAAAGCTAAATGTGACATGGATAGATAGTGAACATTGACATACAGAAGTGTTATCTCTGGGAAAACAGGGCCGGTGACAGGCAGGCTGCTGGAAAATAAAGCCTGACAGGAAGCCAGCAAGTGTAATATTGGAGGGAAAACCTGCCAGTCAGGGGAAAGGTGATAGAGGGGAAAGGTTTAGTGGGAGATAAAGCAGTTTTCTGCAACTGATTAGATCCTCCACATCACAGCGCCTGGATGAGCTCTATTTTATGTGACTGCTCAAGGTAGTCTGGCCTAGAAGTACACGTGTTCTGCAAGAGCATGCACGATTTACTTTTAAAACTACACCTGATGAATGAGACCCATGATACGATGTACCAGTTTATCTCAAGAAAGCCATAAAGCAGAGCAGCAACCAGGAAAAATAATCATAACAAAATGCCAGGACATAGATATATTATTCTGAAACCAATTACTCTCCAGTACTGGAAGTCTAAGATACCTGCATACTAAAATTCTTGGTCTCTCCAGGCTGTGGCACAGGAGCCATCAATTTGTGCTAGTCAGGCATTACTCTCCAAGTAATTTAAAGGTGTGCATTTTGAAGGTGTTATTCAAATTTAGCCATACAAAAGTAGGTCAACGTCCTCTGTCTTATGCCAGACTGGACAGCCAGTTCATACATTGGAGACTAGGAGCTGGGACAAGAGTCTCAGAGCCTTGGTCAGTCCTGAGATTCCAGTCTGAAGCTCTGACACATCTTCCTGCATCATTTCCCTCTAGACTCTTCCATGAAGTAGGCATCCCTTGGGCAGTATTAAGATTGGCTATATGTTTAAAATAGGGATCAGAGGAGGGGAGAAAGAAGAAGTGGAAGGATGACCACTGTTCAAACCCTAAAAAACTCGAAAAAATATCAAACAAGCTGTTTGCAAGCCCAGGAGAGGGGCAGCAGCCAACATGAATTTGTTAAAAGCAAGTCACATGAAATTGATCTGTCCTTTCATAGTAGGGTAAAAGGTTTAGGGGATGGGGAGAAGATAAGGGTCTTCCATCTTGATTTTTGTCTAGACATAGTCCCACATGATAGGTAAATATGCTCTAGAATAAATCACTATGTAGTAGCTAGCAAAATGGCTTGTGTTTGGAAAGTACACTGTTAGTTTAACTATGAGCTTATCACCATCAGTATGGAAAACTGTAACCAGTGGAGTTCTGTCAGAGTCTGCCTGGTCTCACCCTTTTCTGTAACCATGTGCATGATGACAAAGCTCCATGTATGCTAGAAGCCATGGTCAGAATTCAGAATGCTTGGGACAAGTTGCAGCAATGGGCTGGAAAAAGAAGAGTTCAGTAGTGCAGGTGCAAAATGCTACATGTGAACAGAAACAGAGTAACTAGACCAATTTGGGACAGGGAACAATTGTTTAGCTGGCAGTTCTCTTTCGAGAAGACTCTAGGGTTGTAGTAGATCACATGCTGAACATGAATTAGCTGTGTCATGGGATTGCAAAAAAGGCAGACATTGTATTGGGTTCTGGTAAGAGGAATGCGGCTTGCGAGACAGATGAAGTCATCCTTCTGCTCTACTTATCATTGGCAAGGCCTTGGCTGGGGTGTTATGTTGAGTCTGGGGCACTCCAGCGAAGATTTGGGTCAGCTGGGGAGAGCCCAGAAGGGGGAAATAGGAATGATCAGAGATCTGAAAAGAGTTACTTTGTCATGATGTGACTGCAGAAATTGTGGACAGCTTAGAAAAAACTGAAGGAGAACACACTATCATTCTCCAAATACAAAGAGAGTATTTTTTTAAATGTATAAAAGTATCTCTTTTGAATATATGATGCACTGTAAGAGTGGCTTAAATTTCATTAAAAAGTATTCAGAATAGTCACTGGGAAAAAAACCCTAATGATCAAAGGTAATGAAACACTAGAATCAATTGTAGATCTTGAAGAACAACTAAGCAAACATGTCAGGAATTACACGGAGGAATTACGTGGAATCCAGTCCACTATAGTCAATCTGATTCACATTTCCCAAAATCCTCTATTTGAACTAGGCAAAGAGAATCACCAGAAACTTCTGCTGGGACTGTGAGAGGAGGTAAGGTGTCTGGAGAAATGGTGTGGATGGGGATTAGAGAGGGCATGAGTAAAGGAGAAAAGGTAAAAAGAATGTAAAACAAAAAAAATATAACATGACAAGAAAACCTTCGGGTGTGTAGAACATTACCCTGGGATCCAGAAGGCTGATTCAAGTCTTACCCCCACCACTGACCTAGAATATACCTTTTGTCATTTCTTTGGGTTATTCTACCCTCTCCCTCCAACTGCAGAAGTTCTGAGGGCAGAAGAGGGAAGAGGAAGGGCTTGGCCAAGGAAGATCTATCTATGCCTCCATGCTGCTAAGCCTGCACACGGTAGGCATGTGTCTCACATCATGTGAGGTTAGCAGTTATGTGGCTGTGTAGCTCTCTTCCCTGCCTGCCTCAGCCAGGTATGTAAGCTTGTCTGCTGCAGGAGCTTTTTTGTCATTCTCGTAATAAAGTTGTGACCTCAGGTCCCAGTGTTCTTCTGGCTGAGTATTGGATTTCTGCTTCAGAAGGCCAGATTTGGTCCGTCTTCTCCACACCTGGGAATGGCCTGAGTTCAGTGCAGTGGTGGCCCTTCTTTCTCTTCCTGGCTTAGCTGAAAGGGAGGATGTTTGGAAGGCTGGAAATGAATGAGGTGAGTTGGAGGATATAGAGGTGACTTTGTCAGGGAAGTACAATAGCTTGGTTTATTTTTCCTGTTTCCAGGGAAATATTTTCTTTTCTCCTAGGGCAGATAGGAGAGGTCATTCCTCTGCATTGATAGCTGCACTTCACTTGAGTTTGTCCAGAATTTGAGATGACTGCCCTGAGGTGTAGTCACAGGAATAAAAAATAATAAAGGCAGAATTTCCTTGTTCTGTAAATAAAACATGTAAAATAAAACCTGAATTAGATGTAAGGGACAGGAAGGTGGGTAAAATTATCACCCTCCATGGTCAAATGGCACAGTACCAAGAAGGGTTATGGCTTACACTTGCACAAACAGGCATTAACTTTTGCCCTTGATAGAAGTGACTCAGCTGCAAATATCATCTACAAATGATTGCTATCCTGGAAAAACAAATGATTCAAACTTTGTAGAAGGACATATGCAAGGCACTGGAGTCCAGCAACAGGGCACAAGAGAGATCAGCAGTCTGCTTGCAAAAGTGGTCTTTCTAAAGATCACAACAGCCTTTGAAGCACACAGGAAGGCACAGAGTATCACTACAGGCAGACAAATAAAACATGGCCTTCCCCAAAGTTAATGAAAATATTGCCACTGTTCCTGGGGAACAGTCTGGGAACTGTACTGCATCCTCTAAACTGGGATTATATACACTGCAGCAGTACTTACTGGCCTTGGCATGTGAATAAACAGCAGGAACAAACTTCTATGCAATGAGCAATTGAGAAATATTTACCTCCCTGAAAAGTCAGTATTTTTGCACAAACATGATTGGGAGAGTTTATGAAGGTATTTTGTTTGTAAGCAAACTTCAAAGCTTTTTATGGGTTCGTTTTTTAGCTACTATTATTTACATTTTTTGATGGCGAAACCGTTCCCAGAATACTGAATAGGATGAGTTTATGGCTCCAGCAAGCCGAGGGAGTGACACACAGCACTTCAGTGCTGGCTCTGCAGTGGGAGTGAGCATGTTAGGATGCCAGGTCAAATTGTTTCCCAAGGATGTTCAAAGTGATGTTCTCAGCCTGGACTTCTAGCTCCTGCTAAGTGTTGTGATGTGCAAGCACCCCGCAAATTAAATAGAGTTTTCCAGTGCTCCCCGCTTCTGAAAACTCTGCAGATTGAGTCAAAGTTTAGTATTTTTCATCCTGTCCAATTCAGTCCTTTGGTGTATTCCTCTAAAAGAATACTTTTGGTATCTCAAGAGCTATTTTAAGGTTCCTAGTCCTTCGGTCAAACAAGTGGAGGTACTAGAGAGAGATTACCTTAGACACTGAAGGAATGACACCAAACTTTAGTAGTGGGTGTCCCTACAGCTGATAGAGCCATTACTCTGAGTTCTCCACAGCCCCTGAGTTTAGGTAGTAATTCAGCATTATTACAGTTCAGGGAGCTGGGGTAAACTTTTTCCCAGCTTAGCAAAGTATGAAAAGCTGAGTGATGGAGTGGCTAACCTGATGCTACTTGACAAGCCGAAGACTGGAGTCTTATCCTCCAGCCTCCTTTGTGCCTTACTGTGCAGACTCTCTGCTTAGCTCTGTAAAACTGCTTAGAGACAAACATTAAGTGCCTCTCCCTCTGGCTTCCTTACCAAAAACTATTACTTTATTCTTGAAATGCTGTAAGAAAATGGATCCAGACATGTGCCTTGTACAAAGTCCTGTGTCTCTAAATAAATAGTTTAAATAAAAGATGAGGTGCAAAACTGAAGGGTCCTGGAAAGATCATTAACCATGTGGAACTGTAGAGTCTGCAGTTTTTCTCCTACCTCACAAATTATTATTTTCCTACTTTGGTAACTGTGAGTATAAATGTGAGCAGCTCTGTCCCATAGATTCTAGAGAAAAAATATGCTGTGATTTGTATCAACTCGCTGCATATGAAAAGATCCATTTCTCACAAGTAGTGCTTCACTTAAAATTGTCCCAATAACTCTGTCTAAGCAAACCCCAGCTGTATAGCTGTTGCCGTTGCTATACCCTGCCCTGTGGATGGCTAACATGACAAAGATGCCAGAGTTTCCTGGAGTATCTCAGTGGTTAGGATGCTGGCAGATGACTCGGGAACAGAGGGGTTTAATTTTGCTTCTATTCAGTGACCTTGCATAAATAATTTCCCACCCTCTGAAAGTGCTTTGAAAATCATGACTGACAAGTGGTATATAAGAGCTTGGTGTTTTAGCAGGGCTTGGTAGTTATTTCAACACAGCCATTTTGTAATCAGAGAGACAATGGTTTATACTGGTGCCAACGTATTTCATTAGAGCCCTCCAGTACTTTATGGTTCCCAGTGGTACAGCGCACTTCTGTGCCATGAACACCTCAGCTCTCTTTCCCACTGCCCTAAGCTCCCCATGCCTGTGTTGTTTGGTGAGAGTGATGACTCCAGCTTTAAACGAAAGCTAACACAATTGTGTTTGTGGGCAAACACAATTTTTGGTTCCCCCAACCAGAGGAAAATCTGCAGCATGGGAGGAAGACAGACAGTCAGTGAAAAGGAACATGAAGCTTTCTGACAATGAGACTTGAAGCAAGAAGCTCATGCAACGAGGACCCAAACAACATGGAAATTCCAGGCTTGCTTCTGAGTGTTGAATCAGTGGGAACCCTTCTTGGGAGCAGAGTGGAAAGGAAGCACTCGACACTCAGAGGAGTCCTTGCATCTGGGGTAATGAATTTCTCAGTGAATGTCTGCTCCTTACCTAAGCTTCCCTCTGTGCAGAGAAAACCCAATAACTTGTACTTTCTTCAGCTACTTCAGGTTTTGATTACTTCTGAACACTCCTGGCCTTTTTGATTGTCGTGAACTAAATGTCCATGATTGTATTATCGAAAAGAGAGAGCTCAGCCAGGCTGTTACACTGAGAATTAAGTGGGACACGAGATTTATACTTTCCTTTCTGTCACTTTGTCTCATGTGTGGGAGTATTTTCACATTAAACTGTCCAGATGTTTCTTAATCTGTATCCCTCCATATCATCCTTCCTGTTCTTCTTGGTCTTCTCTTTTTTCTTCTGCAATCTCGAGTTTTTTTTTACTTTTTTTAAGATCTGTTCAGATGAGGGGGCTTGCTTGCAGAGACAGAAAAACATGACCTCTGAATGGTTGTGCCTGTACAGCACCATTGCATTGAGTGCTGACTGACAACAGAAAACAGGGATCATTTTATTACCAATTGAAAGCTGCTCTCTACTCTAGAAGAAAGGGCAGTTTTCCAGTAGAAAGCTGTCTATATGCAAATCACCACCTCTGTTGGCATCAGAGACCAGATTGAATGGGTACAGGGGACGTCTCTCTGAAGGACATCTCTCCGTTTCAGTATCAGGAGACACAGAGAGCTGAGTAAGAAGAATGTTGACCTGCCACATGTCTTTGTTCTCTGAAGGGTAAGCAAATACACATGTTGGAGATAGATTACACCAATGTCCTTAACTAACATCACATTGCTAGAAAGGACAGGAAACACTAGAAAAGAGCTTTTTCTCCATGTCCTATCTACCTTTTTCACATCTGAATGCTCTCTGCTCTTGCTCATTTTTTCAAACAGGTTCCTGAGATCCATAGGCTATGCTTTTTACACTGCTGCCTGATCATGCACTCTGAGAGACTATCATCTAATTTTGTACATTGTTCTGAAATGTGTAAAAGGTGCCCAGCCTGATCCGATGGCCCTAAGAAACTCTTTTCAGTGTTTGCATTTCAACTCAGTGCTCTGTGTTGACTGCATCTCTCAGTTTAAGTGCTTCTTTTCATAACACCTGGAGGCTTAGCAGGTATCTCAAGGTTACAGGTAAAGGACCAGTGTGTTGAGTATATGTGCTTGATTGCTGTGTTCTTGTTTTTCTACTAAGCCCTATGTGTCTCTTTGCATCCTCTACCATGTAGCCCTGAAGAGGTAAACTGTTGGCGCAGTGAGGCATCAGTTGTATTTAACCTACTGGGAAGCTAACAATGATTTTGCTTGTGTTGAGCACCTTGAGCTTTGAAATCCTATTTCCATGCTAGGATGAAGAATGAAGATGAATCCCAGAGTGAGAAAGCAAAGAAATAACCTGGCAGCCTTGGCAGGACTCCAGTGAGATTCAAGCAGATGTTAGATCATTGTCAGCTACTGCAAAAAGGGAGTCACATTTGGCCTATGTACCACATATTATTATACACGTTAGTCCAGGTACACCTGCTTATTTTTCAATTCCATTTTGCACACCTGCCTTTCTGTGAATGTGAAGTTGAGCAGTACTCCTTCAGGATTGAATTCCATAAAGTTGTTCGTCTTTTGGGTTTTCTTAACTGACAAACTTTATGGCAAGAACTTTCTGAAGACCTTCATTTAGTACTCCTGCACACAAAAACGATATTCCACCCCAGACCCAGCAAATGGACATTTTGAGAGAGTGCAGTTCAAGAGCCTTGTTTTCCAGAGTGCCAAATGCACAGAACTCTAGCAATTTCATTTGGATTTCACACAACTTGAAAAGAAACCAGGAACAAATGCAGACCAATCTGCAGTGCTGAAACTGAACTTTCACACCAGTGTAACTGTGGATATATAACAGCACAGGTTTGAGTTAATTTGGGAGTGAAAAGTAATTCAAAGAGTTCTTGTGATGAAGGTGTCCCTGTCCTGATGGCTTGGGCCTGGGGGCTACCCTGTGTATTCCTCACATTAGTGAGCTGCTCCTGCACCAAACAACCCCCATGGGTTCAACAGATCTAGCAGCATTTGCAGGCTTTTTTGCCAATATAGTAAAGGGGCTCATCATTTGGCTCTAAAGGTTCTACTCTGAAAGTTTTTTAAGGGTAGCTGTGAACATTGAAAGAAGCCCTTGTCCCTCTCCAGACCCCACAAGTCTCTTCTCTGTGTTTGTGGTTGTGTGGTGGAAGCATAGGACCTGGGCCAGGAAAACCCCCAAGGCCTGCAGAACAAGGGGACAGTGGATGAGGTTTTGCAGGTTGCTTATGTGTGAAAGGGCTGAATGCCATGTGCTTATGTGTGCTCTGAGCCATCTTGCAGGGGTTCCTCATCAGGGTGCTGCTGAGCTGACACATGTCAGGCTGTGGATGCAGCAAAAAGTGCAGAGCTGGGACCATGGAAATGGAGAAATGATTGGATGGCACTGGTAGAAAATGAAGAAAAAACAGAAGTTCCTTCATACCTTCCAGTCGTGCCTTAGATGCTCAGTTTGAAAGTAAAGAAAAATATCAGCTCGGCAAAACACAAAAAAAAGGTTGCTACAGATTCGTCTCCTTTCTTTTTTTTCGTTGAGTTTGCACATTTCACTTCTACAGGGGGAATAACAGCTGCAATCTTTCCTCATCACAATTGCAAAGAAATGATCATCCCCTTTTGCTGCATTTCCTAACTCCCCCAGTTCCTCTTTCAGGTTTATGTCTTTTCTGTATTAAGTTGTCTTGGTGGCATGGAAATTAATTGAAATGTGTGTGACTAAGAGGGGAAGACCCAATAATGTCAGGATTTCAGTAGTAGCTCCTGAGTTGCGTAAGTACTATTTTTACAGCGATTGCAGACAATCTCATGAATCATTGCAAATGTACACAGCTAAACACAGGCTGTTTCTTCCCAAAGGCTGGGCCTGAGCGGTTAAAGCTTGTACATCCACAGTGCATGGATGCTAATAATAACTACTGCATTTAGCCAGTGCCGTGAGCTGGTGTCATTCACAAACATGATGGGGCCTGATCTACAGAGGTGTAGCAAAACCACAGCACTCATTGAAACAAATCTACCTCAAGCAATTACCAATTCCTGTAGCCTCCTTGGATTTCCTGCAAAATACCTCACTCCCACAGACCATTAAAAATGTCCATGCCAGGAGTCTAGAGGCAAAAACATGTCCAAATCCTCACCTGCTGTATAACTATTTTCTTTCCTTTGTCTGTACATTATTTAAGTGTCTTCCCCTTGCTTTTGGGGCCAGCTGTAACCCTTAGAGGCCCTTTTGAGGCAACTTCTGTACTCCACGTACCATTTGTCTAATTTTCCTGCAGAGGCATTTGTACTTTTTTCCGTCTGTGTGTCTTGCCACCTGCAATGAGAACTTCTTCCTGATCTGAATTGGTTCATTGTTCAGTGTCCATCTGCAGAATTATCGCCCTAGACTGTTTCTTTAGAAAGAATTAAAAGAAGAAAAGGGAGAACAAAGGCTACCCTCTTCACTACATGACAGGCAGTAATCCTTATTAAGTTCCTCTATAATCTTTATTGCTACTACTGCTTGATTCCCTTTGCTCTGCTCTTCTTACCTTCTGAGCAAGCTGGGAATATTAGCCTGGTGTGCTTTTTCATTCACGCTGACATTGAGACGGAATATTTCATTTTGGGAGAGGCAATATTAATCAGTGTGGCTGCATGAGTATCTCTAATGCCTCATGGAGAAGGCTTCCTGTGCTTCCAGTCCTGGCTCCTCTTGGGCCTCTTGGCCCCATGACCGCATTACATTGCCCTTACTTACCACACTGTAGTCTCCATACTGTCTACACTGACAGGATGCATCATGGCAATTTGATGACTGCAGTGCATTACAGAGACAGAGTCCAGGCAGGGAATCTAATTCATGCAGCAAGAAGCAGGCATGAGGCTAGTAAATGGTGGGGACTGGGAAACAGAAATTACCTTAGCTGGGACAGACAGATACGGAGGTGGATGAGTGACTCACTTTCATGCAAAGGCTGTGCTTGGTCCCTTCCATATTACTGTAAGGGTTGTGCAGGCATTAATGAGGTCAGGCAACCATAAAATACAGGGTCAAAAGAGACTGAGTGTCCATTCCCCAGCTAGAAGGTGGGAATCAGTGACTCAGTGGTGAGAGATGGAAGAATGTCATTTGTGCTCCATTTATAAGGCTGCCAGGCCATAGCTCAGAAGGTGAGATTGCTTGGAGTCAGTTTTACAACATTGCTGTCCTCCTCCAGGCGTTTGAGAAGCATAAGGGTGTATGCTCAGAACATTGCAGACTGAGATCGTGTTTCCATCGAGATGCATATTTAAAGTTTGCTGTTGCTCTTAAACCAGATCAGTTTCCTGTTTTTCATTCGGCAGTTCTGGCTTTGGATGGCCAAGTGTGCTGCTCCTCTTTCACTGGCCATTTGCCTTTGTGCTGAAGAGCACCAGAAGAACACACTCTGAAAATCCTTAAATCTAAAGGTTAAAGTAGATTGCAAATTGCTTCTCTTAACCTTATAATTAGGATTAACAGAGAGAGTACAGCTATAAATCATGACAGCTTGTCTTTTCTCTCTACAGAAGATGTATAGCTGTATTCATAGAATATAACAAGTTCCCAAGCAAGCATGTTTCCCCAGCCAGAAGCAAAAGATGCCTGAAAGTAGATTGGAGTAGGATATTTTATTACTAATAATACATCTGTTTGTGAAAAAAAAAACCTACAGCAGTGTTGTAAAATATTCTGCCTGTAAGAAGTACTAGCATAGCCACAGGAAACACAAAGTATTTTATATTTATGTATAGGCAGAAATATGATAGCAACAAAGCAATAGAGAAGTACTTGTATGTTTACTATAATGTATAACTGTACTAGTCTCAAAGCATTGGACATGCAGTGAATAAAACATGGGCTTCTGGGCTAGAGGGCTGGGGCTCTGGGACTGTCTGAGCATTGATATATATTGATGCAGTGTCTCACAAGATATGTACATTCAATAACTTTTCTCCAGCCTTAAGCCTTCTGTTCTCCTCTGCCCATCTGCACATTTGCTGGAATAATTTTAATTTCTCTAATTTTGAAGAAACCTCAAGTTTTTAAATTCCATGAAAAGAGAGGTCATAAACCTCCTCTCCAATCCTTTCATCTGTGACTCGCTGTTCCTGAAAGCTGGGAAATACATTACATAAAGACAGCTGAGAGAAGCACAAGTGTTGTTTCAGTGCTTTTAGAGAAGTGTCTCAAATGCCCAGTGAAAAAATTCGTTGAAATTGTTGCTCTAATGAATCCCCAAAATACTAAAGATGGTGAAGATGTGAGGAATGAGAGACAGAACTTAACTGTAACATGCATCAACATTTAGGATGTATTCCTTCTTGAATCCCTGATAAATTAACTTGTTAGCTTGTTCTTTATCTTAGTCTTACCTAGTACTAATTATAGCAGCCTGGGCCCTCTAGGGGCTGGGGATTTGTGGTAGGAGCTACACAAGGACAAAACCATGGAAACCAAAGACTTAGCAATGTAATTTAAAGCAATCTGCTCCCTTTCCTCCTCCAAAACAGCCCATTGGAGGTGCAGCCTGGGGAGGAAAGTGAGGCTGTGCGAGGTGGTCAGGCGGAGGCTGAGAAAGGTTGGCTCTTGAAGGAAGCTGGGCCTTTCTGGGAAGAGGTGGGAGCCCATGGGCCTCAAGAGGGTCCTGTCAGCTGGGAAGGTTTTACACTGCAGCTGGGCCCATTTGCTGGGATTAAAGCCTTAAAAAATTTGTCAGAGGGTCACTGCAGAGTGGAGGTTGCTGGTACTGATGCCTGGGATGAGCAGGCGCTGGTGGAGAGGGAGAGCTGTCTGGCATGGCGGGTGAATCACCCGTGCTCACTCTTTGTTGTCCTGCCTGGGCACCGGCCAGGGTACTCAGCCAGCTTCTCTGAGGTGATCTGAT
Source organism: Aegotheles bennettii (assembly GCA_013398125.1). Classification (NCBI taxonomy): domain Eukaryota; kingdom Metazoa; phylum Chordata; class Aves; order Caprimulgiformes; family Aegothelidae; genus Aegotheles; species Aegotheles bennettii. Next base: position 31,459 of record VZRW01011179.1, on the reverse strand, counting down.
GAGATCGCAGCACGAGGAGGGCAGGCTGCCTGCCAAGAGCTGGAGATTTCTTTTTCTGCAGATGCCAGTCCTGGTCCCGGTCCAGCTCCTGAGGGCAGGTGGCCACTTGGCCCCAGTGTCACCATCCCATGTGTGCCACCAGCACAGGGGCTTTTTCAAGACTTGTGGGCCAAATGTGGGCCTGCCTTCCCAGCCCTGGCCTCACATCTGTGGCCTATGGTGGCAGCAGCATCAAATGAGGGAGCCCTGGCTGGCCCACATGGCAGACCCAGAGCTGAAAATGGTTCTACCTGTAGAATCCCACTGACACAACCCAACCTTTGGCCTGACAATGCTATCAGCCCCACTCCTTCCAAGCCTCAGCCCTCAGTATGTCTCTTCTCCATTGCCTGCCCATGGTTGCAGCATCCTGGGGCTCCTGAAGGTGTCTGGTTGTAGTCCTGAGGCTGTGGTCATGTCCATCTCTCCTTGGAAATGTTTACCACTGTCCTTTCTCCCTGCATATATGAGAACAGTAACCCATACTGCAATCCAATCTGCTTCTCTCATCAAGATAGCTGCATTTCTCAGCTCTTATTAATCACACTGCGGGCAGTCATTTGCCTAGGTGGTGGCTGTGTGCACAGGGGGAGACCTGCTCTTCTCCTCATGCCACTTGTACTGAGGTCATGCTGGGCTGCTCCTGCTCGCTGTGAAATGCCTGCCTTGATGCACCGAAGGACTCTCAGCACTTGATGAAAACACCCGGGGATTTGCTGGCTTTGTATGGCCCCTGCGTGCTGCTCAAGGCAGAGACCCAGGCAGGCTGCCAGAGGCTCTGTCATGATCGTGCTGTATGGTTCACTGAGGAAGATCAGCAAGAAAGCAGAGGCACAAGACCGCAAACACTGGAGGACACATACAACTTTGGGAGGTGGAGCCCAGTGTATTGCAATGCAGGTTGGGTGGAAGAATTTGACCTGTATCTTGTTCTATTTCTACACCTGAAACTATAAACACTTGAAAATATGAGTATTTAATTCTTCTGCAATGACTGTTACAGACTAGATGCTCCCGCCTGTACACCATGATGCCTTTGGTGGGACAGGTGGGCAGCAGGGAAGGGTCAGTACATTACATTTCACAGAGTGATGTTCTGTTCTTAATATCTCTTGTTGACAAGAAAATGCTTTGAGGGATGTTTGGAAGAGAAACAACTTGACTCTTTGCCTACATGGCTCAAAGTTAAATTTTATTTGCTGGGAAAGCCATTTTTTGTTGCTGGTTGAAATCTACCTCTGTGCCAAGGTGCAAAGGAACATCTTGTCATTTTGCTGAGCTGGCACATAGAGGTGAATGACTTACATGATGAATATAAAAATAAGTGTTCTAAAATGCTGTTTATTGAGCTATGTGAGAGAATTTATTTCTCTGAATTTAAGGTGAGTCTGTGGTATTGAAGATCTCAAGGGCAATGACACATGGTTAGAAGCTCACAAAGTGAGAAAACATAAGAGACAGTCATTTAGTTTAATGTGTTTAATTTGTGGTATGACAATGTCTTTCATTATCCACAGACATAGTCCACATAGGTTAGAAATCCCCTGGGGACAAGATAAATCAGAAGAGTGCTTGCTTAAATGTCATCGGTGGGGACATCCACAAAGTGAGACAACCGGTAATTTCTGGGGAATGCAGCAAAAAGAAAAGTGTAATGTTCTCAGATTCTAAGTAGTTCCTTGGTATCACTTCCTAACTAATTTCACTACTGTGAAGATGGCAAGGCACAAAGAGGGTTAGTGGAGCAAATTTTAGTGGAAGACAATATTGAAATGCCTTGAGTCAATGTTGAAAATTTCATTTGTCCTTATGGATATGCACTGACAGGACTCTGCTGTGGTGTGTTCTATCATACCACCTCCTACTTAAATGTGAAATAGTAGGTTTCAACAGGCAGCCTCTTTCTTCATGGGACGTTACTCCATTTCAGTGGCTTTATATTACTGTACTTGGAATTTCTGAAATGTTCTGGGGGACAAGTGATGACTGCTTTGAGCTGATTATGGACAGGCAGGAAGAGAGCAGCTCTTTCTGTTCAACTTTGCTTCTGCTACACTTCTGGGTGTGGAGAAGTAGCAGGATTGCATTTTCCTGAAGTGCCCTTGCAAGCATCAAGCAGCCGGTTGCCTTCCCATGACGTGCATACTAAGGCAGGTTACAACAGGGTTTGTCGGTTATGTCACACAGCGTGATGTGGTGTGGTAACACAGTGTGACAGCAAGATGAAATGCAAGACCCTGTGTCAAAGAGTCTGCTTTCAAAACATAGCCTGCTCCTTACCATCCCACGGTGCAAGAAACTTTTCACCCAGATGTCATGCGCTCTCTTGTTGTTCTGCCCTTCTGTTAGGATTGTATCTCTAGAGCTTATTTGCCGTGGCAGAGCTGGAGCTGAGAACATATCAAAAAGGCATAGGGAGAAGACACTGTTTTTTTGATACTTCCCCCTCTTCTCCTACACCCATGTCACTTAAAGAAGAATAGAAGTGCATTAACAGCTCTGAATACGTTATTGGGTGTTTCTGTACACTCTGCTGGTCCCAATGTTGTTGTTCCAAATTCACTGGATTCTGACAGGAAACACGGGTCAAAGTCTAATGTTTACGAAAAAATGCCCCTAAGTCCCCCAGGGAGTATAGGACAAATTATTGTCTCTGTGCTTCTCTGTTGTTGGCCCTCAGCTCTGTCCTGGGTGTATTTACCTTTGTGAGCAACACTGTGATATTAATTACAATGCCACAGGAAATAAGGTAATTGTGTAATATGTTAAGGAATAGTATCCCCCAACCCAATAACCATTTTCTATTCCATCTTGCTACTTTTTCCAGGCAGGATCCAGCACTTCTGTTTGTGCCTGAAGTACAGAACATAATGATGTCTTGAACCTAATTTTCCTGCTTGACTACATGTATTTATATCCATGTGTTTAATGGATATAACAGTTTATTCACCTGTTCCAAGTTATAGTCAGCTCCATTGCTTGCAAGGGTGGTGTATGGAGACAACAATACCAATGTTGCCTCTACTAAACAAACACAGGTAATGCAGAAAGGTGTTGAGCTCCTGTAAGTAGAAGTACACCTAGGGTTGTCATGATCTAGAATGATGGAGATAGGCTTGAAAGGAAGATTTAAATGTCTAATTGCCCACTTAGACTCTCAATACCTTTCTTTAATATTTTGTTTATGGGCACTGCCATTTCTGCCAGAAATGTTTCTGTTGCTTCGTTACTTCTGCATTTGTATATATGGATAACTGTGGAGAAAGCAGGCCACAGTTTGCTTCTTCATTAATGAGATTCACAAAGTAGGTGTGTTTCCACTTGTCTTGTTGTGGTAGTCCAGTTTGACTCTGAAAACAGCAAATGAAACCATATCCCCTCAAGTCTGGAGAGGATGGGTTCTGATAAGCACTTAGGGCACGTGGGAGGCCAAGGCTCAGATCTGCTTTTGGTTGGTAGTGGAGCACTGGAGTATGCATGCAACTCTGTGTGAGCTCTGTTGTGAGCCATTATGAATGTCTCTGGATGGTGGGCTTCTGTTTCACGTTAAAAAAAATCTGAAGCAAGGACTGGAACGTGATATTGGTATTGGGCTCCCAGTACACCAGCCATTTAATCATAGTCACAGTAAATTCACAGTAAGACTTCAGCATTGAACTCTCACCTCTAGAGAATTTCAGACATTAAATGAACTCATCTACTCATTTCCAACAAATTAGGAAGTACATAAAGCCAGCAGGCATCAGGTTTTCACCAACAAATTTCTGTCAGTCCCTAATGTCTCTGCTTCTAGGCATGTCAGATTCATTTCTGCTTCTACTGCTTTGAGTAGAGGAGTGCTTACACCACTATATTATCCATAATCCCTCCTGCTTGTATTTGTCACCTAGGGTCTGAGCCAAAAGACAACCCAAAGCGCACATACAAAATCAGAACTTCCCCCTAAAAGTGCCATTCGGATATTCCTGTGGTTAAGACACTCAGTCAGAATGTGGGACACACAACCTCTATATCTTTACCAGACGAGATCTGAACCCACATCTCCCACGTGGCTGTCCCAATAAGCAGGTTAGAAGATGTCTCAGGGTGGGACATTCTCCATCCTGCTGCTGTGTATGGTCCCTGCAGCATGGGGTGGGTGTCAGGGAGAGTGTCCAACTCTGCAAGCAGCAGCCAGGGTGCTGGGAGGAGGCTGAGGTTCCTGCACCACTGTACTGCAGGAAACCTCCCAGTCTGCCCGGGCTGGGTAAGTGTGGAGTGGGTCTGACACAGGGTGGCAGTGCGGAGCCCAGAGGGGACCCCCGGGAGGGCGGGTGGTGGGGGGCTCTGTGCAGAGCTGCTCCTCTGGAGAGGGCCTTGGCATGCTGTTGTGTCCAGGCTGGAGAAGTTCACCTGGAAAGGATGGACTGTCAGGGAAGCCAGAGTGCAAGTGCCCTGGCAATGGCCAGGCTTCCTCAAGGCAGCCCTTTAATAAGAGAGACCGGAATAAGAAGGTGGACAGAATTCCTGATGCTCAGATGAGACTTGCTTATTTTCATCTTTGTACAGAGGACTATGAGATGTCTTGCTATTGTTTTCTCATCAAACAAGAAAATATGTGACTCCACATTCCTGAAAGACTCTATGAGATGGCAAAGGTGACTGGGGAAGTTAATTTTACTTTCCTAGACCCACTTGTGTGTGGGAGCTCATGCTGTAGTTTCACTGAATTAGCCACAAGGACCTCCAAGCTGACTGAGCAAAGGTATCACAAGTCCTAAGAGAGAATTTCTCTGGGAAATGCACTGTGAAAGTGAGTCTCTGATGTAGGCAATAAATGAGCCCTTTGAGAGCAAGTGACATTGAGTTTTCTGCTATAGGGTGTGATCTTTCATGTTAAGGACATGTGGAAGCTGCAGTTGCCAGAGGGAAGCTGGGACATTTCGCTGCTGCTAGACTTTCTGGGAAGACGTAGTTAGGACTACCTAAGTGGGCAGTCATGCTCTCTTGTCTGACAGGAGAGATAAGTAGTATGATACATTAGCTGAAGAAGTAATTTCAGAATGTCTTGATATAACTTCAGGTAGAGTCATAGGGTCGTCCAGTTCTTGGGTCAGACTTTGGTTAAGGTTGTCAGGAGGTAACCACTTACAAATGCTTTTTCTGTAAAGGCTTATTTGGGAATACCTCAGCCTTGGTGAGATGGAGGAATAGGGACTGTTTTGGAGTTTTTTTAACACTAGGTAGAGCTGAAAATACGAAAAATTAAATATATTTAAAACCTTCTTTTTTGCCTAATGAGTGACCAATAAAACCACCCGGTTCTTTAACCATCAGGGAATCTGAGGAAATAAGCAACTAAATAACAGAAGGTGGGTTGCCTTTTTAAAATGGGCCCAATTTCTGCCTGTCATGTAGAAAAATCCAAACCAAAACAGAAAGCTTCTGTGCCAGCATGCCTGAGATTTGATGTTATGGTATCAGTTCTGTAAGATGTGGAAATACAAAGGAAAATATGATCTAAACCAGAGTGCATTAATCCCAGTGGTGTCTATAGTGGGAGAATCCATCATATTCCAACCTTTTCAAATGCTGTGAGACAATGATCTCCACAAAATTTCCCCAAAATGCTCCCACCGACTCACTTCACAGTGGCCACCGACTGATTATCAGGTATCTCCTTGGGAAAGTAGCGGTCTATAATGCATTAAATCTGGCAGACTAAGGCTACTGTCCTCCAAATTACCTAATCCTCTACATTTTACAGTCTGAACAGGAAAAAGAAGAAATCTATGAAAAGAAAAAGAAAAGCATCAACCATGTCAAGAGGTAACCACTTATAAATGCTTCCTCTGTGAAGGCTTATTTGGGAATACCTCAGCCTTGGTGGGATGGAGGAATAGAGAATGTTTTGGGGTTTTTTTACACTAGATAGAGCTGAAAATATGAAAAAACCTCAGATTCTGCACCTGGGACAGGGCAACTCTGGTGGTATGTACAGACTGGGGAACGAGTGGCTGGAGAGCAGCATGGCTAAGGGGGACCTGCGGGTCCTGGTTGATAGCAAGCTGAATATGAGCCAGCAGTTTGCCCTGGCATCCAGGAGGACCAACCATGTCCTGGGGTGCATCAAGCACAGCGTGGCCAGCCAGTCAAGGGAAGTGATTGTCCGAATCTACTCCATACTGGTGCAGCCTCACTTCGAGTACTGTGTGCAGTTATGGGCTCCACAGTTCAAAAAGGACATCAAACTGCTGGAGCAAGTCCAGAGGAGGGCCACGAGAAGGATGAAGGGACTAGAAGTGATGACCTGTGAGAAGAGGCTGAGGTCACTTGGATTGTTGAGTCTAAAGAAGAGGAGGCTGAGGAGCGACCTCATTGCAGTTTATGGCTTCCTTACAAGGGGAAGAGAAGGGGCAGGTACCAATCTCTCCACTCCTGCGACCAATGACAGGACTCAGGGTAGCAGCAGGAAGCTGAATCAGGGGAGGTTTAGGTTAGATATCAGGAAAAAAATTTTTACCCAGAGGGTGACTGAGCACTGGAACAGGTTCCCCAGGGAAGTGGTTACAGCACCAAGCCTGACTGAGTTCAAGAAGCATTTGGACGACACTGTCAGTCACATGGTGTGACCCTTGGGGTGTCCTACACAGGGACAGGGGTTGGACTCAATGATCCTGGAGGGTCCCTTCCAACTTGGCATGTCCTATGATTCTATGTATTTTAAAAACATTGTCAGGGTTTCCTACCAACCATAGCACTACCTGGTTATCAGCTTTACAGTGACTTGAATTTGACTTCCATGCAAAGGAAGCATCACTTCAATGGGCGAATTTTAGTCTGTATAATTTTATTGTTCCTCTGACTATCGCAATCAAGGACATTAACATAGAGGGTGCACTTTGAAGGGATTATTACTGAGCATTCGTTTGCTTAAATCCTCAGATCTTTTTCATGTAACTATAGAACACTTTCATGAGCTTGAAGATTTTTTTCTTCTGGCTGTTTTTCATTTCCAAGGAAACAAATAAGAATGACTTTGAAGAGCTAATTAGCCATGAGGTAATTTATGGATTTTTTCATAGTCTATTTCTCTTGAGCCTCTTGCATGGGACTGTTTTTTGTTTGGAGTAAGACTGTAGATTTTAGTCAATATAGGCAGGATTTTTAAAGTAGCTTAGCACTGGCTGCAGTGTTGTCCTCAAGTTTAATTGGAGTTTTGATGCTGATTTTAATGAAACCAACAGCAAGGGCTCTTGAAAATCCGATTTTTCCTGCTTGCTGAACCCTGTGTGTTCACGTAAGAGATTTATTTAAAGCTCTTTTTATGAAAGAACAGACCACGTTCTATCAACAGTAAGTTGGCACTAAGATATCTGATGGCAAAACCTAGGCCAGGATATTCAGGGGAAATGCTTTTGCTGAGTAGGGGGGAGAGGGAAGGGCTGTGCCAATGTGAAAAGGAAAAGTCCTGATGCCTCTGTTTCTGCAGGTGAACATAGGCAGAAGTGCCCAAGGACTGAGGTATGGAATTTGTCACAGCCTCTGCTGATGGTGGCACTTCAAAAGATTCTCAGGATTGTCATTCTGGGGTATATTTGATTACACAGCATCTTTGGAAGACAGTTAGGACCAGGCCTCCTATAAAATGCATTTGGAGAAAGCTTGTTAGTGTTGTCTAGAAGGTGGCTATTGCACATACACTAGTGCAGCATTACTCTGGTACATGGGAACTTTAAATTCAAGGCCATCCCATTCCTCTTGACCCAGAAATATGAATCCAAGAACTGTAACTGTGATTAGGTGGTTTTCTTTACATTCTTCTTGTTGTTGCTTTTTTTTAGTTTAATGAGAAAAGGCTGGTTGGTTTGCAAGTTTCACTGAAGGGACAACTCCTAACTGACAATCCTGAGAGCACATAGGTGTGTGCTTCTGACATGGAATCAGACAGAAATGTCTTATTTAAAACATCTTACCTTCAATTTGTTTCTGCTGAACATAGAACTTCACCCACTCAAATGTTGACTGGGTTCCTGGCAACCTGCCTTGTCTTTGAGAACTTTCTGCCTCTGTGTTCAGCAAGTCAACATGGCGTTGTCCAACAAAATTTTTGCCCACCCAAATAATTACAAGAATTTGAACCTTAGGAGACATTTTAGACTTCCTCTTCTCCTTTTTTCTCCTTGTCCTTTCTTGTGGGTACTAGCAAAGGCAGCAATCGAAGACCCATTAGAGCAGAAAATCTGTGCAGTTCTTTTGTTCTTGATGTCTTGAGACATATAATTTTATTTTGAATGCTGTATGTAGAATATAGTATTCTAGAAAACTATGCATACAGCTCAGAAGCTGTGAGAAAAACAATCCTGGTCCTACCACTTACCCACTGGATGGCCCTAAAAAATTTGGTCCCCATTTTCTCATCTGCAAAATAGGGAAACTAATTATTTACTGACCTTGCGGGTTTGATGCAAGATGATCCTCTCCACTGTACTCTATTCTGATAAAGCACTGTGGTCTGGCTGGCAGCTTGCTGTCTCATTGCAGGGTACTTTTGTCCTCTTTTTCTCCTCTTGCACGGGGACAACTCTTTAAGGCTCCGATACAGCTGCAGCTGCTGGCCCTTATTCCGGTGGCAGCACTTTGCCCTGCTGGCAATGATATTAGCTTTTTCCTCTGGTTTGTCTTAGCAGGCCCAGGAGTGGGAATTTGTGTTTGCCTGGCTAAAGGTGATGCAATGGATCTGAAGTCTGTAAATGCTGAGGACCCCAAAAAACAAGTGAAAATGGGAGAATAAGATACATGATTTTTAAGATGACCAAAATGTGGTGCAAAGGAAACATCCTTCATGGTTTTTGGTTTCCTTAAGTATCCTGGTACATTGGAACCACAAACTGTAATATGGAGAGTGAAGCAAAGTCAACCAAACAGGTAAATTAATGTTATGAATCCGGGACAGGATATCTCTGATTATCCTTTGCAACTTAACTGATAGGGTTTGCTCTATTTATGGCTGAGCTGTTCTGTGTTCTTACAGGAAATTGCTTCCTGTACACACCATTCTTAATAGATTTTTAAATTCATTGCTGCTCTAGGAAAGTGGATTAAAATACAACAGATTATGCATTTTTCCACAGCTTTTAAAGAGCAGTCTTAGTGGTAGTTATTGTTGATGAGGGCATTACAGACCATTCGTGTAGCAACCAACTTGAATAGCTTAGTGTTGAAAGCTTTAATTTTCCATTTAATAATAGTGAAACTAGTTAATACTAATTTTATACAATCACTTCCTAAGCTTCTTAGAAAGCATGCAGTCATGGATTTAATCTTTGCCATGGGGGAATGCCATACATCATGAGGCTCAGAAAACCCCAGAGTTATTAGAGCTATGTGTAATATTTTACCTCCCGCCTCAGATCCACTTTGTAAAGCCTCTGATTCACGGGCAATGATGACTTACCTGAAGATGGCTGCAGTGATTCCTGCCGCCAGCTGTCTGCCCCACCTCTCTCTCGGAAGTTTTCATTTGCACTGTTTGGGAGGTAGCTGTTGAACCAGCATGGTTTGCAGACCAGTAATATTAACAGAAAAACTGGCACCAGCTTTGGCTATCCTTAATATTCCGAGCTGTAATTTGCAGTGGTTCAATTACTGCCACACTAGGAGCTGAGCTGTCTCAAAGCAGGGGCAGGGCTAGGAGGTGAAGATGGGAACCCCTACAGCCATCTGCTGCCATTCCTATTCATTAGCCAGATCTGGGTTGGGGTTTGTAAACATGTATGGCGGTTGCTAAATACCTTCAACCAGCTCTCTTCTCAGACTGACTTCACACCTGGTCCCATGAGATGCTGTAGGGATCTGTGGTCTCGCTGTGTCCCATGGGGATTTCCATGGGGAGGAGGCAGTTCTGCTTCTGGGACAAGGACCCCCAAGGAGCACTGGGGCCTCGGGAGGGATGAAATATGCTTTTTCTCACGGGGCCTGTGCAGGACCAAAGCTCTACGTGTGTCTCACTGAAACCTGCTTTTGAGGTTTCTGTGGTAACTTCTTCAAAAGCAAATGTCAGAGGGTAATATTGGGTTGAGGATTTCACAATTCACTCTTACCTAAGATGCCCAGCCAACGGGCAGAGTCAATACTGTGTTATTTAACCAGCTTATGTGGGACATACCAGCTTGTTACTGGTTCACGGGAAAGCCTTCCCCTCCCATGGCCATCTTGCTGTGGGTGCCAATAATCAACACCCAAGACTGCTTCACTGCTGAAAATTGCTCACATTTTTTCCTTGTAAGTTGCTCATGGGCTGATGATCTTTTGTGAACAGCTTGTGCTTTCAGCCTGCTCAACAGCAGGACAGAGCATCACGTTTGCCATCCAGTCAGACAATAACTCGCAGCTGTTTTCAGAAAAAAGAGAAAAAAAAAGGGAATGAAGACCAGTTTTGAGGACTTCAGCAGCTCCTGCTTTTCACTGGACATGTCCTTTTCACCTCTTCAGGTGCTATTGAGGGAGATTTTTTGAGAAGTGCGACTGATGTCCGAATTGTGTCCTTCAGAGCAAAGATTGAAATTTTTTTATGTGGGAAGAGCAGGCCAGGCTCATGCTCAGTCATGGCAACCAGCCCTGTCAGACCCAGTTACTGCTCTTCCCAAGGCAAAGTCTGTTGGAGGGGCAACATCCTCCTCCTGTGGACATGCAACATGTCTGAGCCCTCCACTATCTCTGAGGGGGACTAGATCAGAGGAGGGAAGGGAGAAGAGTTCAGAGGTGGGATACCTAAGCCACTGGGATGAGCTGAGAGGGGATGTGCAACTAGAGAGGGGTGTCTGGCAGAATAAAAGAGAGGGGCATTTCTGGGGCTGGTCAGAGTGATAATGGCTGCTCTGGTGTCAGGACTGGGAGGAAAGGGGTGTGGGGATGGAGAGACTACAGTGGGTGGTCTAAATCATGGGGAATGTGATGTGACAAGCACTGAAACAGGACAAGCAGGGAGCTTAGAAAGTAAGGCACCCTGCCACAGTCTGTGTTTAAATTTCTTATGGGTCACCCCTGCTTCTTCCCACAGCCTCAGCTCTTGGCTTCAAAGTGGGATGCACACAAAAGCCTACCAAGAAGTTCCCATCTATTTTTTTTTTTTGCTGAAGGAAGCAGAGCAGGCCTAGTTGCATATTCAACAGTAATTTACATGGTTTTGGTTAGTTACACAAGATGTGTGGAGTTTCTCTTCCCCTAACTTGAATGTCTTGCACAACTAGTCAGCATAGTGTGAATTGTTACTGTGAACTGTCAGACCTACAATCAGGACTACCAACTGTAGCTTGCCCTGACAAAGGAGACAGCAGAAACACAGGGGGGTTGATAACAGGCGGTAGAAATAATTAACCAAGGACAGACTTCCCTCAGGAAGAAACTGGAAAGAATAGGACTACTTTGTTAGAGAGCAGATGACTAAGAGCTATACAAATTAATGAATGGGATAGAGAAAGTTGGGGAGGTGTTCCTGTTTACCCTCTTGAGCTATAAAAGAACAAGGCAATGTTCAATTAAAGGGGAAGCAAAAAGTATCAGGTGACAAAACCCACTTTGCTCAGGATGCGATTGAGTAGCATTTGAGGAGTCTGTCTCACCACAAAGTGTAGATTGAGCCCGGAGGACTTGCACAGCTTGTAGGCACTTAAACTGATAAATCCCACTGTGTTGTATTTTTTAAGGAAATACTTGTTTACATGGAAAATAAGGGTAAAAGTAGGAGATGTTATGTGTTTGAAAGCATTAAGATTTCTTTTTCTAACATTTTCGTGAATGCAGAGTGAAAATTTCCTTTGTGGACAAATATATAATTTTAGAGCATCTTTGTCTACTCAGCAGAGTGCATTTTATTGATTCCAGCAGTCCTCTTCTGACATTATCTGACAGTTGTATGGTCATTTAAGATGACATTTTCCTTTGTGCTTATTTCCTGCTATTAGCCTCCTAGTATGGGTTGTCTGATTATTAGCTCCCTTGCTCATAGCAGGTTTACACATTCCATTACAGGAACTGGAAGCAGAAGCTGGAAGAATACAATGTGAGGCTGATAAACACTCAAGAGAAAGACTTTCTCTTCCACAAAGAGCTAGAATTCACAAAACAAGAGACAAAGGATGAAAAAAAAGGAAAAATCATTTAACACCTTAGTTAATCTATAATCATGCTTAGAGTCATGGTTGCAACTGGAGCTATACTGGCTACTTCTGATATATGGGAATGCTCTGGTACCCAAAACTCATCTGAAATGTTGAGTTACAGCAACCAATTCATCTTAGATACAGCAGATGATATCAAGGCTCTTTATTACCTGAATCAACCAGAACTTGAATTCTTTGAGCTATTCTACAGTGTCTTGCACAAACATGATCTGATGCCTAAAGGCTCCAATTAGGAAAGGGAATACCAAATGAGCTGCTCACCTTATTGAGATGGTGCTCAGCTACCAGAGTAAATATGGGTGAGGTAGAAACGAACTGATTACTAAATACATGGCAAGATAAAGGACTTGGCAGAACTGGACTAGTGCCCAAACCAGCCTCAGTAATGAGAGAGGGTAGGTTTTCCTTGCTTGTGTAGTGGTCATATACTGTCATATAATCACCACAGAAACTCACCATGTGCTTGCAGGGCTGTAGGACAGTTCTTCTTGGACTAGAGGTCATGCCCCAAGTGGGTTACAAGTGGCGTCCTGACTCAATAGATACTAAACTGTTTGGATTAATATTTAGAGTCATGAGAATGTCAGAAACTGAGTTATAACAGGGAAGTGTTATGAACTGCTATGTGAAGAGCTTTGCCCTGTAAGATGTTGCATACCTGGCATACCTGTCCTTGCAAAGTCAATGAAGACATACTTATGCACTGAGTTGAGCATGTGTTTAAGAGCTTTGCAGGGTCATTGCCAGCATATGTAACAGAGAGCCAAGTCTTGGGAATTTTCTGTTTCTTCCTCCCCTTCCATGTTTAAAAATCTCTGGATTTTTGGATTCAGTGAAAAAAAAAAAAGCCAAAACATTATCCAAAATGTTCTATACGAAAATACATTTCCAATAAATATGAAAAGCAAATATTGACTTTTGCAGTGGTCTGGATGTTTCAGACATCTTACAAGATTATAAAGCAGGAAACCATGCTATAGCCTGAAACATCCTGACATTAGTAGCGTCTGAAGAGAGAGGGGGAGATGTCAGGGATATATTCTCTCCCTACACTTTCAGTGGGGTTATAATGAAAGTGATATTTGGCCTAAAGATGCCAAAGACTATATTTTCAGAGTAGCTGCTTGAATTTTGAAATGTGATAAGCAGCTTGACTTTCAGAGAAACTGATCCTAACGGTTGTATCTGGAAGGTAGGGCATGTTTTGTAATGTTTAGGGTAAGAAGGGCCGGGCAAATGATCTCATCTGGCTGCTTAGACAGACCATATCATTTAACTTATGAATTCTTTTGGCTGAAGGAATTATTCTCTTTTGTGTAAGCAAAGATGGCAGACCTCAACATTACATGCTAGTTTTTCAGTTCCCTAATGCCTACAGTCAACAGGACTGATTCTCTTAATGGTAATGTTGAAAACAAGGAGGTAGTTCTTGCCTGATGCTTCTAACCACAGTGCATACAGGCAATGCTCAGCTTTACCATGTATTTTGTTAACAAGAAACTTTTTTGGTTTCCAGGCTAAGTCCTTCATGTAAACTTCCTACTTTTTCACTTCCTGTGGCCTCTATGCCCAGCTCTCTGTGTTCTATCCTCACTGTAAAGTCCATGAAAAGCAAGTAAAAAAACCAGACTGATGATCTTTGGACTTTGTCTTAATTAAAACCAGAAGAAAGCATAATGGGAAATGGTTGTGAGAAACAGGTGAAACTGGACTAGGAAGTACAGTTGGAGAAGACAACCACAAGGAAGACTTCTTCAGTCAATATTTGATGAGAAGGTTACCTTTTTTGGGAATGACAGCAGCTTGGTGAATTATATGTTTATTTGTTTGTAAGTAAATCATGCCACTTAATCAATCCTTCAAAAACTCAAGTCCCTTTCTGTTTGTTTGCATGCTGATGTTCAACTGAAGCAGCAACCTTAATTGTTGATCTGACTACTACAACTTCGAAGTGTTGCTCCTATGTGTCTCATATTATAGTTCCAAAATTAATTTCATGTTATTAAAATTTGAGGTCCCCTCAATTTTCTAACAGATCTTCTACTTGGATCAGAACCATTGCCATGAAACTGGAAGGAGAGTCTACCTGGCTGACCAGAGGAAAAAATCCTACATGATTGTGAGGCTTATTCCTCCTGGTTGCAAAATTAGTGCCCTTTTGATGATTTTTGTTATCTCATGTAGCATATCTGACACATAGCTTAGATATCTGACATAACAAAGATGTCAATATGTACCTGGATTTAGATGCCAGCTAAAATTTTATCAGTACAAACAGTGCTCACAAAGATGTGTATATTCTAGGATTTTCTTGAATGCTTGAATTCACAGCATGTTTCCAGTTTGTGTGCTTAAAAATCAGGACTTATCAGTAAAGGAAAATGATATTTCATTAGCAAAATATTTTGCAGAAGACAGATCTTGTAGTAAAAAGACATCCATCAGTGTTGAAAAGCATTGTTAATGTTGAATCTTAAGATTCACCTTGTGGTTATCTGCCTTGTCGATGTGCTGCTTATGGGTCATGAAAATCTAGGTTCTGCCTAGAACTTGATTCTTTTTCTCCAGTTGTACTTATCACATTGCAGTATCCTGAAGGATTTAAATGAAGGGAACTGTGGGTTTTTTGTATGGACACTTTAGTATTATTGTTATAATTAAAAACCTTTGTCTATTCGTAATCTGAATTTCCCATTTGAATTTAACTCTTGAAAATATCAGCCACACTGAGTATGAAGGCAGGTGAGATGATCTGCACCTCAGTTTATTTATGATGATGACCCTGTGTGAAAGCACTTGAGTTGAGCAGTATGAACACAAGCACCAGAATGGGAAAAAAGTTGTGATGGCCTTGATTCACACTTCAAGGTTCAGTCACGAGGATGTGTGACTAAGCCACCACCGGGTGCGTGATGGAGGGTATATGAATGTGTCACAAGGAAGACATCCAAATCTGACATAGTCAATGTTGAATCTTTTGTATTAAGTAGATAAGAAAAAGAAATTTGGGTGAAATTGCTTCTGACTCTCCATATAGTAGGTTTAAGGGGATTAGAGAAGACTTTGGTGGCTAACTTTTGAAGAGTGAAGTGAAGGTGAAGGAATCTCATCCATGGGGACTAGCTGACTGTCATGCAAACCTGACTCACAGATGTAGCAGGGTCTGCACTGTCATGTTTGCTGAAAGCAAAGATACTGTATTGCATTCTGATGATTTTGCTTATCTGGAATATTTCTCAGAGCTGTAACAACTTATTGCAGCCCACAGTAACAAACTGCTCTTTTCTGAGGAAATCTGAGCTTGTGCAATTCACTTCTAACAGAAAGTGCATTCAAAGTTCGAGACAATGCAGACTTCCCATGCACCCAGAAAACCTCTCTTTCAGGTTGCTGAATGTTAAAAGATGCTTATTAATTTCTCAACTTTTCTGGGCATGTCATGTCAATGGAATAATGAGGTCTTCACAAAATCATCTGCTTTGCTGTACACAGGCCTGCTTCTTGAAATCCAGCTACTGCTGGCTGCGTCCATACCAGAACTGGAAAATCAAGACATACAAACAAAATGGTAGGAATGATTTCCAGTCTCTTGATATTGCTTCAAAGCTGAAAGACGTTCCAGCCTGAGGATCATGTTTTAATGTATCATTAGTAGTTGGCTTCTTTAAATTCCCCTAGGTGGTCAGTTGCATAATTTCAGCATTAAAACTCTGCAGTTTATATCAGGCTTCTTCTAAGCTAAGTAAAAGTGTTCATGCTAATGAGAAGCAGTCTCTCTAGAAGAATTCAATCTAAAAAGATCGAGGGATGGCAGAGTTGGGGAAGAGAAATGAATTCCTGTGGACACAAAGGTAAGGCAGTAAGTTGGTGTCAGAGCCAGGACCAGAACCAAGTGTCAAGTGTACCAGACCAGGCTGTTGTCAGCTTCTCTTGCCAGCTGGTGGGCTGGAAAGAAGAGTTTGAAAGAGGCTGGCAAATGGAGAAAAGAGCACTTACCTGTTCCACTGACTTTACGAATAGAGGTTCTTCAGAGAGTATTTTCTCTCACAAGCAAAGTAGTTTCATTAACAGCAGAAGAAAAGGGAAAAATCAACCATTTACAACACTTTCCGCCTAGTGTTGAGGATGTTACAGTTTCAAAGCACGTGTAAGTAGAAAGCACAAGATGCCAATGCTTGTGTTCACCAGCAAGTTTCTAGCAAAATCAGCTGACCTTGCAGTTTCTGATGGCAAGTGTTGCAATGGTCAGAGACTCTGTTTCATTTCTCTGTGAAATACCTCTGAGCCCCGTGGGCTAACTCCTTATGTGATCATGGACATTGTATTGCCCAACTTTCAGGCACTCTGCTGTCTCGTGGCACCCCCAGCCCTGGGTTAGACACTCAAACTTCCTTCCCATGCAAAGCTGGGAGAGTATTAAACTTCTAGCATAGGGTTTAGATCTCATTTGCCTGGTAGGAAAACCCAACCCTTAAATGGGGTGCCTTCCTCCAGGGCAGTCCCCATGTAGACTGTATATGATGAAGAACTCTTCTGTTGTTAGAACCTGCCAACACAATTTTCTCCCACTGAGAAGAGGGACACGTCTTCTCCCTGGTACCTAAATATTCAGAGCTAGGTCTGTCATCTGGGAGGCAAGACACCTGTTTTCTAGTTCTTCCACCTCTTGAGTTGTTGAAAAAGGGAATAAATATAGATATACTCCATTCTAAGGGAAATCACATAGCTACGGTTTAAAATGGGATGATGATAAACAAAATCATCGTCTCACCAGTGGTCTTCTGTATGAGGCCTGGCCATGAAGCTGTGCCCGTGTATAGAGTATACCTAGAATATTCCTATTAGTTTGGGACTTTGGAGTCAAGTGGGAGAATATCTAGGTTTATTCCTGCCCAGGCAGGTTCTAGGCATTAGTTTAGATACTATCGAAAAGCTTGGTAGTGTTAGAAGCAAGAGGTTGCTTCTGGCATCCTCTTGATTGCCTGTAGCTCTAGATGTCAGCTGAGCAGCATTTTTGAAGATCTTAGTGATAGTAAGATGTCTTCTGAAGTCCTGCTGAAAGTAGGCCTTTTTTGAGTCACACCTTCCTTGCCCAGTCTTGCCACTATTTTAGTTCACCTCGCAAATAATAAATACAAGTCTTGTTTGGTGCTAGCAAACTCAGAAGGACAAATGTTAAGGTCCTAATCTAAACATACACAATTCCCTTCACTAAATTTTAAAAGGCTGTAGAAATTTTTTCTACATTAACTAAAGGCTAGAACTCTATTTCAAAGTCTGACTGGCTAATTGTAACATGATTCTATTTTAATGGAGAAGAGTAGTTCTGCATACAGCAGGACTGTCTCCTCTGTACCAAGATCTATTTCTGGAGTATTCTGGATCAGATAAATGAGAAGTACCCTGAACCTTTTGTTTACTTCAGAAGTGTAATGTATGTTTATGGGCAAAAACTTCTGACTACAAGGATTTTTAGGGATCAGGAAAATGCATGAGCCCTGTTTTCTTCCTTTTTGGGCAAGAAAGCTGCCTTGTGTGTATAGAAATATACTGTGTACTGTTGTCCTTCAAGGAAACAGCCAATTGTCTTTCTATTGCCCTCTGCTTTACACAATCCCTTATAGCAGTGCAGAAAGGATGGACCATCATTCACTTGTGACAGTACAATAACCTACCTCTGTGACACACAGTTGCAAATGGTAGTAGCATCTGGTCCAGGACAACAGAAAATTGGACAGTCTATTTAGAGTGAGGTGGAGCTGAAGAAATGAACCTTTACTACATAAGGAGGTATTAATAAAATGTAGGGTGCAATAGGAAGAGAGCTGCTAGAGGAATGTAATCTTTGAAGAAGTTAATGACCCACCTACCCTACAGGTGAACAGTTCTGAAAAGTGGTGTTCCAGCCAAGGTGTTGCCTCATGTTCCTGTTATTGTAGATTATCATCCGTTTATGGTCCTCTAGTAGCTGAAAGCTGAGTGCAAATTCAAGAGCTTGGAAACTGGACAGGGCCTCTAATGGGTCAAAAAATATAGAAGAAATGTCAAACTACTGAGAAACACACCAAAAGTTGGCAAATATAGTGTAGACTGTCTTTGTGGGGTGAAGTACCTGTCCTGGTAGGTGTGATGTTAGTCAAGATGGAGGAAAAAAGACACAGTCTCTGCGACAAATCATACAGGAACATTTCTGATCTAGGTGACATTTAGGACTTCTCACTAATTAAAATTTACACTATCCAGCAGTAGTACTCTTGAGGGACAAAACTGCAACATCTGCTCTAGCCTGGACCACTCAGGTTGGGGTCATGGCTGGGAGGTTCTGGAAACATTTTCCCTGCAAAGAGTTAGTCCAGCCTATTTTTCAATTGAAAGAGTAAGACCTATCACACTAATGTTTGCCTACTCAAGCCCTTCAGCTGAGGGAAGAACTACGATATTCTAGGGAGATTGCTGGCCACCGTTTCATAAATATCTTCTGGTCCAATTAATGCACCTTTTCCTTAACCACACAAAAATCCCTCTCTATTTGTGGGAATAAATATGCAAATGCAAGCTGTCCACAGGGAAGCTCTCATTCTATTTCCCATTTTTTTTTAAAAGAGAGGTTCTAATCTTGCAATCCTAACTCTGTAATGTTCAGCTGATTTAATGCAGTTACTCCTGATTTACACCCATACGAATGAGTAAAGAATCCGGCCCTGGTTGAGAAATACATATTTCCACAACACCACATTACAAGAGTCCTTAAATCCCAGATCCCAACCCTGGAATGCAAGGAAGACTGGAAGTTTGGCAAAGGTTGTAGCCAGATGCAGTGTACTTCTATGTTCACACCCTCCCTAATTATTACTCTTTAAAAAATAATAATAAAATGCAAATAACTTACACCTGGTAAAGCTGGAAAGGCAAAGAAAAACAGAAAGGAACCCAGAGCTTGTGGGAGTGTTATTATTATTATTATTATTATTATTATTACTAGTCAGATGAATACACACCTGTCTAAAAGTTCCTCAAACATTGTCTGCTATTGCTTTGGTATCCCCTGTTAATACATTGAGGTAATGTCCTTTGGTTGTGTTACTTAATTGAACAGATGACGGGGGGGTGGAGGAAGCTATGTGGGGAAACATGCTAGAGATAGAAGAATTCCCACCCACGCAGAAGGCATGTACTGTAATAATGGAATAATTATGTGCACTTTGTTTATAGCTGTCTTTCCCTAGCATTGATGCCTTGGGCTAGAAGTGAAGCAGGATGGGTCCTGCAATCAGTTTTCACAATCATGTTTTCGCCGCAATTTGTATTTTATTCCCCATTAGAAAGCAGAGAATGTCTAGAGCAAATGCAGTGGCTTCAGTCCATCAGGATACTGCAAATTTTCTTGAATATAAG
Source organism: Aegotheles bennettii (assembly GCA_013398125.1). Taxonomy (NCBI): domain Eukaryota; kingdom Metazoa; phylum Chordata; class Aves; order Caprimulgiformes; family Aegothelidae; genus Aegotheles; species Aegotheles bennettii. The sequence continues at coordinate 11,861 of VZRW01011179.1, read as the reverse complement.
GAGGGACTGAATGTTCATGAGTGACTCGTTTGGATTTGTCCCATGACCTGTGGACCCAGAAATCTGTAATGAAGGTTCTCACTGCATACACCCAATCTGCCCAGAGTTTCTCAGAGCTGGATCAGTCTTGGCCTGAGACATTTGCCAGACTTTCAGATAATGAGTGCTGAGCTGCGGATAAAAAACAAAGCCAGATGGCTTTGTATGGTGGAGATGGCTGAGTAACTGTTCTGCAATGGGCTGTATGGCAGGGATCCACTCCGTTTCTTTGAAGCAGGTTAGAGTTTGTTCTTGTGGATGCCTCCTGCCACTTATTAATAAAATCACATCCTGGTTTTTGTGTTTCATCATGCACTCTAAAAGTGCTGATGGCAAAATGTTGATTGTTTTCCTTCTGCTGCCCCTCTAAATATATTAGAGGCTGCTGTAGGTTTCATGTAGCTGCCATTTTGTGTTCAGTTCAGCTGCAGTCTCTCATGGACATATACACAGCATTTCATTTCCACCGGCACTTAGGAAAACATTTTTTGGTAAGTGGTGTAAGTTCATCATTCACATGATGAACATTATCTTTTGCCTGCAGAAGGCTGCATACATGCCCATGCAGTCAAGAAGAGAAATGGGAATTATTCACAGATTAACTGCAGAGAGGTCAACAAACAGATGTTGGACTGGGAAACAACTGGAGAGCTCCCAAGATAATTTTTGACATGATAGCCACACCTGCTGCATTAGATCTGTCACAGAGGTTATGAACTTTGGCAGCAAATGGCTTATTTCATATGCATTTGAGCAGCATGTGATGTGATGAGGGGCTTGACTGGAGGTTTAGTGAATATAGCTGTACCTTGGAAACTCAGAGCAATCTGCAGATATTAACTAATGAAATACCTCCAACCTATTTATATGCAGAGTACACAAGAATGCATACACCACGTGCTGACTTTGGAAATGCCTTGGAAATTCAATAGACATGTTATTCATGGGGTCAGAGAAGCAATAATAATGAGCTGACAATGAACAATATACAAGGCAGCTGCTAACATCACCTTACATCTGCAGCAGACTTATCCTTTTCCTGAGGATACTACAAGCTGGAGTGTTATTTTAATCAGCTGAAACTGTTGAGAAGAATGTAGAAAAATATGAATTTGTTATCAAAACTGTTCTAAACAAGCTGGAATGAAAAATCAGTTTTGTCATATAAAAAAAATTAAAATGTCATTGATCTTATTTTAAAAACAGTTTTGGAATATATGAATTCTAGTTGTTTGAACAGTCCTGATGCTAATGCCTTGGCTTCATTTGGGGGTTACTGGAGAGATGGGGCAATGGAAAGCCTACAGGGTTGCAGGTAGATGCCAGCCATTGCCTTGGACACCCCAGTTCCCTGAAGTGCTGCTCAAGTAGCAGGAACAAACCAAACAATAGCTACACCAGCCACTTCGACTCCCACTGGAGATTTTGATGGAATGCGTGTATTTTTGTAGAGTACTGGTCTCCCTTTATCAGCCCTTTCTGATGGGCAGCTTTTCTGCTGAAATGCAGTTGTTATGTCTCACAGTTCTCTGCCTCAGAGCCCATCATGGCTAGGTCGTATGGTCATTAACAGCTGTCATCTTCTCTTCCTATATGCATGGCATATGTAGGAAGTTACCTTAAGCAAATGGGTGAATCAAGAGTAAATAGCAAGGTGTGGTGGGCTATCAGAGATTTAGGAACTAGCATTTCTCTGTTTGATTTACTATCAATGATTTACCATGGGGCCTTTTGTAAGTAACTTATTTCTATGACTCAGTTTCTGCCTCTCAAACAACTGTCTGCTGATCTCACTGAGGCAGTTTTAAAGCTTAATTTACTTATATTTTATAGCACTTTGAAGATGTGAACTACACCATATTATGGGAAACACTAGGAGTCATAAAAGAAAGAGTCAGTGTTGCAAGAGGAGGTATGATAATGAAGCCTAAAGTCAGAGACTTAATGCCTCAGTTCTTTGCTGAATCAAAGCCTAAGACTGTGAGTTCTTTGAAACAGACTCTCCCCAATTAGAGGCCTGTTCAGAGCTGAACATAATAGGGCTATGACATAGCTGGAGCCTCAGACCATCTGTAATAAATGATTAGGAACACAATCTTGAAGATGGCACCAGCTGCAGGACTGCTACAGGTCCCTGTAAGGTCTCTCTCTTTCTCTCACGGCTCTTAGGTTTTTGATTATCTTCAAATCTCTGTACCTTACTGCTTGTTCCATTCTCCAGGTCATTAAAGCATTGTTCATGCTATAAATAAAGGAGATGAAATTACAGGGTACTTATATGCATGCTAGCTAGGAAGCTGAATGGGCATGAAAGGGCTTCCTGGTTTCCTTCCAATTCAAAATGTTATTGAGTTACTATGTAATCAGATAAATGAGTTGTTAATCAAAGTGATGTCAGCTTGGGACATACTATAGAAAAATGATTCCGTTGTAATCAGAACTGTATAATTAAGCAATGAGGCATGACAGGGCTTGAATTATAGCACGATAATTTTCACCTCAGTGATACTGATGAGGGCTGTGGCTGTCTGCCATCCAAGTACCCAACTACGTCTTGCTGTACAACAACCCCAGTGCTGAAACATCTGAGGCAAACTGGAGTAAGAATTATTCTTTCATCTTCACCCCCTCCACCTTGCTCCAGGCTGAAGCATTTCTGTGATCAGCTGGGTCAGGCTGAGCCCGATGCATCTGGGAGCAAGTTTGACTATGTATCTGTCAGCTATTAGAATATTTATGGCGTGAATGCATTTTGCTTAACATGAGTTTAACGTGACAGTGGAGTATGGGATCCTTCACAAGGACAATGATTTGATCCATAGCTACCATTAGTTAAATTTCAGCAAAATGCTAAATCTTACAGAAGCAGCCCACAAAAGTGGTCCCTATCTAGCGATGCTTAGATTTTCCTAGACTTAAGCCCCCTTCTCCTCTAAGTCTAGAGAAATTTAAATGAGGAATTAGCTTAGACATTCACAATTCTACCACCCTTGGGATAGATAGAAAATTGGATAGACTTAAAGGAAGATCTCTGAGGAAGCATCAGAATAACATGGGCTTTGATAACCTCTTCCATGAACAGGGGAGAAGGCATCTTGTGAGTTAAAATGACTTTGTATGGAACAGTGACCAAATCCTGCAGTCATAGCTTAGGCAAAACTCCCACTGAAGGCACTGGGCGTTTGAGTCAGCAGCTGAAAGTTTGTTCCACAGACTCAGTTTGGAGGTGAAAATGCCGGGGTTGAATAGTTCCCCTTTCTAACAGGAAAAAAAGTCACATAAGAAAAATAAAACCATGCCAGCTCATTTTTCCCCCATCAAATGCTGGCTTTGCTGAGGGGGTGGAAATTATACAATTCACCCTTTCCTTCGATGGACTCTCCCATCACATCACCATCAGCCTTGCTTTGCACAGGCACTGCTTACGCTGCTGCTTTAGGAGTGGGATTTGCTGGTGAGATGTTTTGTCTCACTGTTGGATGCTGGGCAGCACTTCCATGATCTGCTTAAGGTTCATGATCCATGGGACTGTGGAAAAAAGTGTTATATCCAAATAAAGCATTTTTGCACCTTCTCCAGAGCCTCTTCCAAAGTGTCCCCTGTGATGACAGTGCACTGAGCCTTGCAGACACCTTTGTCTTCTTGGAGGTGGGTCTGTACCGGTCTGCCCTGGTGCTGGCAGGCATGGGCAGTCCAACTCAGCTGTCTCCTGCCTTGGGACAGAGGACAGCACCAAGCTCCCATGGACACTTGGCACACCTGCACCAGAGTTTGGCTCAGGTCCTCTGTGTGATGGCTGCAAAAGCATTTATGAACTCCAGTCAAGACCAGCGAAGCACATCATTCTCCCAGTGTTGCCTCTGTTACAAAAATGATGTGCTTTTGGCAATACTGTGAGGAAACTCTGTTCCTGAGGCTAACAGCATGCAAAGCAAAGCTTCCCTTGTGACAAACAAAATAAAAATATCACAGTCTTGGCTGCAGCAGCAAAAATGCTCCCGGCCTATTAAAATTATGTCATTGAATGAAGTGTCTCTGGCTGCTGGTGTACCTGTAAATCAGTTCAAATGAATGGTCCTTTGAAACTCATTTCAGTTGATATATATGTTCTTGAGAATGAATGAACTTTTAAGCTGCTAATACTGCCATCTCTCATAAGTCAAATCTCTTCCCCAGATACTTGAATCCCATGATGATAGTAAAAACTAGGAGTTTACAAGATACATCAGCATCAATTTTTTGAGAGGTTTCACCCTGGAAGGCAAACAGCGTCCTTGGGTTGAGTGTCTGTCAAACGAGTGCAGTTGTGATACAGGAAGAGAGAGAATTTTTTTGGTCTCTCCTTTCAGTGCTGGCAGAGGAGCTGGCTTGAAAGATCCTCCTTTAACAAAAGAAGAGGTACAAAGGGGGCAGTCATGATACAAGCTTCTTTCTGGCTTATGATTATACCCATGTCTTTTTGAATGTGGCCACCAGAGAAGCTTTAATTATGGCATGCTCAGAGTCCTGACTGACTTCCTTTCCCATAGTAAGGAAATCAGCATATCTAGGGGAAACTTCAGGCTTCTCTGGACTGACAGCCTGGATAGGAACAAAGTTGTAGGATGTTCCAAAATATTATGTGTCTCTGCAACTACTGTTCCTTATATCTGATGACAAAAGGAACCCGTGAAACTGAGGGTCATAGGTCTGTGACTGGTGCAAGAGGAAGATGTTTTCGTAACGTTATGTCTGACACGTGGGACTTCCTGCCACATGATGCTCTTGGAACAAAGACTTTTCAGGACTCTGAAAGCTTGTAAATTTACCTACACTAGTTAGAAATAGAAAGTATTGACCTTCACAGGACAGGTTATGTATTAGATATTAGGTAGATAGGGTTAGCAGGAAAACCAGTATATAATGCTGACATTTTGATACATGCTTGGACTTGAACGGGACTGTCCTTTTAGTGTCAGTCCATTGCTAAGCAGCCCACTGACACTGTGTGCAGATGCTCTGTGGTTCTGCTGCACAGGGATTTGAGATGGGATGCCCAGGGCTGATACAGGGTGAACGGTTCCCAGACGGATCGATCCTCTGCCCTCCAGATGGCATTTTTTTGTCCACTGACACTTTGATTTTTCCATCCACAATCAACAGTTTTAGTTTGCTGCAAATATCAGGATTTGTCAGTAGGACTGGAAAAGGAGAAATGGTCCTTCTGTCAGAAAAGGAGCATCTTGGCACCTGTGGTACTCTCACAGCACTGTTTGTGAGGCATGGAGATTGCTAGCAGAAGCCAGCTGTAGGCAGCATGGCTATTTAACCCAGGCTGTGAACTGAAAGAGGAGCATATGTTTTATACTGGAAGCAAGGAACGACTCTGACATGTCCACATATCACTATGTAACCGAGAAAGTAGAGATCCTAAAATTGTAGTCCTGAGATGAAATCAGATCCAGAACTCTCCATCTGGACTGAATTCCTAGCAGGAAAGTATTTGGTTGATGACATGAATACAAGTCTTGACCTTACATTTCTTTTTCCCTTAGATTTTTCCCTGGATGCTGGATCAGGCATAGACTCCTTTGTGTCTGTGCAAGGCATGCTGCTATGACAGGGAAATAACTTGCATGGTTTAGCTTTCCCATTCAGATAAGATTACTAAATAATTGAGAACTTCGAGTTCACAATATCCTCTTTTGTTAAAAAATTTACCAGTGCCACCTACAGGAAAGTGCCAGGAAACTCTGTGACTGTCTGGCTAGCTGCAGGACGATCCGTCCTCTGTAACAGGAGATTTCTCTCTCGGTGTAGTGCTCCCCTGATGAGCAGGTTTCTCATCGACATCAAAGGGAGATCTGCATGAACAGATAATGCGGAATACCTGAGAACAGAACTTTGTCCAGAAACCACTGTCTTTGATAGCTATTGCCTTTTGATTTTAAGAACCTCCTTCTTTTTTTCCCCTAAGAGCTTTCCCAAACACTATGCGTTGCATGTATAAACTCTGGTCCAACTCCCAGTGGAAATGATGGCAGCCTTCCATTGAGTGCGATCCAGTCCTTAATGTCTTTCATGTATGCCAATGAAAACTCTTTACATTGCATACTAGCACTCTTTAAAGGCTCTCGAGCAGATAGACAGATTAGATTATTTAGCACTATACAATGCAGCATAAGTGCTGCTGGTGAGTCATAAAATGGCATTCTTCCCTCTGACTCAGTGCAGAGTCAATGCCCGAGCATGTTGCTATGGGGCTCTATGTTGTTGGAGGTGCTCTTTTTCAGATGAGAAGTAAAAACCAAGATTCTGACCCACTATTCTTGCTACAAAACCCGTTTTGTCTGTGAGCCACTTGGTTGAACTTTGCAAAATTTTTCACCCTAAAACAAGTTATCCTTAGCTTCCAATAGAAAACTATTGTTCTCATTGCCAGGAGGGAGCAGGGTTTTGAGCTATCTGGAACAAAATGTTTTAAAAACAAGAATGGGTTTTTGCAAATACACTGTGGGGTTGAAATCCTTAATATTGAAGGAAAACCTACACGGTCACTTACTGCACATCAATATTTAGTGTTCTGGTTTTGTTTACCACTTCAATGACTGTTTTCAATTACTGTTCCCTGCATGAAACCACTTTACTCAGGCCTGCTGCATATGCAGAACTGATTTAGGAGATGACTACTCAGTTTTGCAGTAATTTTCAAGGTTTCAGACTGGCTTTTTGTTCCCTATCTTTAAGGCACTGGGTGCCTGAAGTGCGAGAGTCTCTTGTTTAAGCCTCATTCATCTTCCTGGTCAAAAGATTTCATTGCAGCTGTTTCTCAACTGTGCATGGAAAGGAGTTTCACCTGGCTCTTTCATCTCCTGGCCGTTGTCCTAACCACCAGGATGTAAATTACATGACTCTCTTGCAAAAAAACTTTCTCAAAACCTGATGTCTTGACAAGATCACTTCAGTTTTGAAATGTCATTTTGTGGAAAATGTCCTGACCAGCTCTGGTATGCAGCCAAGTTTGCTTAACAAATTACATAAGCAGCCCTGAGATGTCTGCATGGCTCCTTCCGAGGAGAAGAGCTGTCCAGGCAAAATTCCAGTGCACTTCAGGGCAGCTCTATTCTCTTGGTAATGCCCCAGATTCCTTTCTCAAAATGATAAGTGTTCTCTACACCTCTTCTTGAAAGTAAATGGACTGCAGGATAAGGAACACTGAGTATTTCTCAGTGTGGAATTGGCCCTGTTTAAGAGGGTGATGGATGAACCTTAGGTATGATGCCATCCTCTCCCCTGTGTCCCTTTGCCAGGCTTGTTTCCAACCTCAGAGAAAGTATTTTAAATCTAGTAATTGAAATTATAAGGAGTTATTCTAGGTTTGGGCTATTGCAAGCAAGCTGATCTATTCCTTTTCAGCAAGGACTACTGAGCCAGAGAGGGCTCCTTAGAGGCACATCAACACAGGCAAGATGGAGACCAGGGGGTGAGGAGCAGCAGCAGAAGCAGCTCCATGCTTGAACATACTTGTTTCACAGTATGACATTCCTGGCTAGCCCAGTGACTGCCTTTGTCCGTTGTAACATTTGTGCCAACCCAGTATGATAAAGCACCCAAAGTAGCTTATTTTATCTGTGTTCAGTTCTTCATGTTGCAAATTCTCACGTGGTTCCAAAGAAAAACAAATACACCACACACCCCACACACCCCCCAATATTGAAACAATGCTTCATCTGGGACAGGCATTTTAATTGTCTTCCTGTGCTGTGGTCAGTGTCTGTAACTCCAGTTAGTATCCATTAATGATTAGCTATGAAATACAAACTTTTTATTAAGAATCATTTAATCAAGACAGATTAAAGAAATTATGTCAAAATGCTCAGTTTCAAGGTTTAACTTGGAAAAACTATTTTTAAGGGGGAAAAGCTGTATATGGGACTGTGCACACTGATAGTTTTATTTAAAATTTACAGTAGCTGGAGGACTTATTTCCTCATTGCTTTGGACTGTAATCTCAGCTGTGTAGATGCTTTCTCAGAACCTAATTGTTTTCATATGAACTTGGGGGTGGGGGGAAAGACACACAGAGCTATTGAAATTATTTTAATTGCCTGGGGAAGCATTCAGAAGTTCCAAAGGAAAGTTTTATTGCAAGGTCACATAGCCAATAACACTTACCTCCTAGAAGTCCTCTTGCTTAAAAACCCTGTAAAGTAGTCTGATTAATGCCGAGCAAAGCAAGGAGACTGACATTTTTAAATGCAACTGTTATGCCATGCAGGGATTAACTTGCATTTATTGTATAAAATCTCGCTTAACCCAGTACATTTTTCAACCTAGTCAGAGATTTTTAATACATACTAAGGTGTTGTCCCTGTAATGAAGAGTTGATAAATGAGAGCAGTTGGGAGGAAAGCAATAACCTGTGTTTCCAGGAGGCAGAGCTGATTTGGGATCAAGGGAATTAGAGAACAGAGCCTGTGACAGAGTCAGGAGCCTGAAGCAGATGCCTAGCCTCAAGGTTATCTGCAGAGCTGCTCGTTGTCTTCAGTGCCTTTTCAGCACTGTGACATTTGTGTTGCGGCTGTTAAATCACAAATACAACTGGACAAATTTAGTACAGGAGAGACTTGGGTGTGCTGAGCTGAGTTCCTCTGGATTTATACTGTGTTAGATGAGAACAGAGTTTTGCCTTGAAGTTTGTGCTTTATGTGATATATGGCACACACTGCTAGTAATGACAAAAAATCCTCTAGTGCCTTCCTCTGAGTTATTTCTGATTTATGACCAAAGACATTAAACTTTCTCAATATTTATATGCTGGTAAACGAAAACACTCTGGGGTGTGTGATCAGGAAGCGAAGTCCATCACTTCTGTTCTGCAAGATCAGGCCTAGAATTGTTCAATATTTTGGTGCAAATTTTCTCCCTCTCTAAGTTGACTGTGAAGTATTCGTGGAAAAAGACATAAAGATGCTGCAGAATAGATGCGGTTACTAGATTTGCTCACTGTTCACAAGGGGAGGAAAGTGAGTGAGTGTGAGATGACTCACATATCTCCAACAGATCAGGCTTAACTGCTCTGAAAAGCAAACTGCAAATGATCCTTCCCTATGTGCAAATTCTACCCTCTATCCGCAAACACCTGCTGGTGACTTCAGTGGGAGCCACATATGGGGAGAAAGGATTTATACCTCCAGACTTTATCATGCTCAGGAGCAGAAAAAAGAACTGCCTCCTGTGTGAAAGCCCACACAATTCCTGTAATATCTAGGCTTCATTTTGGCTTAGTGTTTTTAATTTGGACTCTCTTAGATAGAAGGAGACACCACTGAGGGACAAAAATACTATCAGATGAATGGGAGAGTCACTGCCTTATGAAAAATGAAAATACTGAAAGGAAAGCATGTGTAGGAAGAATAGGATTTATTGAGTCCAATGCTAGGAGAGGGGGTCACGGGCACATATGTGAGTGCATCCTGAGAGTATGCTGATGATAAAACATCACTGTTGTGATGTGCCACTGTTCCTCGTGCTCTTTCCTTGGGTAACATATATATATGTATATAACTGTAGGAGCAATGCAATCAAAACTTGTGATGGCCACTGTGCCCTGAAACCTGGGACTTCCTAGGGCTGAAAGCCTCCAGTTTTTCCCCCAGGAGTTGAGGAACCAACTCAGGAGCTGAGTCAAACTCTAGCTGCTATAGGGTTGCTTCCATGTATTGGGAATGTACCTTCAAACCAGATGTGTGGTGCGGTTTCTTGCTGAAATAGCTGGGGACTACCTGCTCACCAGTCTCTCAGGCTGCATATCAGATTTAGTGTTAGAAAAAAGGTGCAAATCTGGGAATGCAAGTCTAACTTTCCAGGGCAGAGGACAAAAGGGTTTTATATGAAGACAAGTCTGTTGCTTTTTAAAAGAGGCAATTACATTGCCTTAACAGAAATGAAAAAGAGTTCTCACAGTTTTTTTCCACAATTGCTATGAGTAATGTTTCCAGTCGCTTGGTTTGAGTTGTGCATAATGAAATATAAATACTGCGTGGAATGCTTTGTCATAGAAAAATATTTATTAATAGCAGATTTGCAATCATCATCTTGTCTTTGATTTGAGCAGGTTTTTTCTTCTCATAAGGTTCTTTCAGGCTGCTGAGCTGTGACTGATGTGTGTTTATTTCGGTTGAGTCATCAGTATCATTAATATTATCTTATTTACCAATGTTTGTCATTTTATAGCGTTTAACTGGTAGGATGACTCACCTCAGAGAGAAATGAGAGCGTGAATATAACAGGCTTTTTTCCTCCTTCCCCTTTGGCTTGGGATAGGAACCGAGAATGACCTTTGAGGCACAGCCTGAGTCATACAGTTATCATATTTACCTCTGCTGTTGTGAGATTAATAATTAAAAACATCCCCCCACACAAGGAAAAAAAAGCTCAAGCTTTTGTCCACACTTTCACTTGTCTCTCCGTGGCCCTTGTCGAGGGGGATGTTTCCAGCAGGCTATCAAGAAAAGAAAGCTCTTGGTGCCTCTCTCCCCTGCACCAGAGCAAAAGGAGGCAGCAGAAAAGAGGCTGAGGAGAAGCTGAGGAGGAAGGTCCCCGGAAGAGCCATCCTGCTGGCCCTGCTTGAACTTAGTGAAATTTGCTCAGGGCACTATGAAACATTTGCATTTGCTTTTCAGCTCAAGTGTGGGAACTGACTTAGCAGAACCTCCGCCAAACCTGCTTCTTCACAACTAGAAACAACCTTCTCCTTTTCATATCTGCCTAGTATTAATTGCTGCAGCACATGACTTACATCACAGCAACCTCCGGAGAAAATGCAGCCCCTTGTTTAACAGGAATTGCAGAAATGGCCTGAGAGTGCCACAAGTCAGTCCCACCACTCCATAACTCCTCATAAGAGGGAGATTAAAAGAAGGCATCTGGTAAAGGATTTAAATACCTTAAAGTGAAGTGACAAGAGACTAGAGCATAATCCAGAGCCCTCGTTGTCTCCGATGTGTAAGAAGTGTTGTAAAAAGGGGCTTACTAAGAGACTCCATAAAATCTTCTTCCTGAGGATACTTTCTTTTTATACAGTCCCCTCATGGCTATGCTGTCCCTCTAGATGAGAACTGAGGCAAAGAAAAGTTGACAACTCCCAAAAGCTGGTGCGTTAATCAGAGAATTTCCTGCCTACAGCTCATTCGTCAGAGCAGCTGAGACCAGGGTGGGTGGTAAATCCCAGCCCCAGAAGTCTTAGTTTAAGCACCTCACTGTAATCCTGTGCTTACTTAGAAAGCCTTGCCCCAAAATGAGGGGGGCGAGGGGGACAGAAAAGAGGATGGATTGGAAATACACATCCCTTCTGAGTGGGTTGCTCATTTTTCTGTTCAGCGAACATCTTATAGGCTACCACCTGCTCCCATGGACCAGTTCAGCTAGAAGCACTGGTTCTCCCCTCAGCCTCAAATCAGCAAATAATACTTCAGTAAAAAATGCCCTAAATATGGTGATACAGGCTGCTGTATGGACACACCACCTTTTTTTTTTCTTTTACAGACTTACCACTGTGCAGAAAGTAATGCTATACTTTTTGGCTCTGGCAGGGAATAAAGCAGCAAAAAATTTGTTCAAAACCTGACCCCAGACGTAAACCCAACCTGTTCCTTGCAGGCAAACTCCTGAACTGTTGGGGTAGATCTGTGTTTATAACCCTGTCTCAAAACAAGTGTTTGTGTTTCAATGCATAACCTCGTAGGGGAGGAAAAGACTTTTCATTTCTTCTTGATAAAGAAATAATTCAGCTTCCAGGTTCTCACTTGTTGGCTGAGGGAGTTAATCACAGAATCACAGAA
>VZRW01011177.1:19179-31739 GCA_013398125.1 Aegotheles bennettii | reverse complement strand
TACCCATACCCAGAGAAGGAGCTAGTGCTGTGATTTTTAGGACAGGCATTTATTAAAACAAGGTTCCTGGGGATTATCTCTTTAGAAGATGGAAGAATTTAACATTTTGTTAGTCTGTAGATAATTGATACCTTAAAGATGTAGAATGATGCTTACTAGAAGTTGATCAGTGTCACACCTGAGGAGACACTTAATTGCCTTGTTATAGACATTCTTTATTAGTTGAGATACAGAATCAATTGGTGCTTTGGTAGGAAGTTGAACTTAAGTAGATAATTTGAAATTACAGGATCTGTCATCTGTTTCATAGAGGTTTTCAAAGACAAGACTTCAGTTGCACTGAAAAGCTATGATAAGAGGGTCAGTGTCTCAGAAGAAATCTTATACTGAAATTCTGTCTGTTCATGGTAGTTACAATTTCAGTGTTCAGAATGATAGTAATATTAACCTGAAATTTAAATGCCTTGTATGTCCAACCAGAATTGCTGGATAAATTTCATTTATCTGCAATTAGAAATTGTGTATCTATTACATAACAGCTGACATGAAGCATGGGACAAAATAATTTTGTATTGTAATTTGTAAAATGAAATAGTTTCTGAGAGATCCTGCTTTTTTGAAAGGCACATTATTATAAATGAGTCAATATCATTAGTCAAACACTTCAATGAGATTATGTATCTTTAATGGTGTTTCTGTGTATTAGAATTTTGTATTTCTTTCACAGTGCTTTTTGGTTTTGTTTGATCTTTGGTGTGTTAAAGCCTGAGATCTCATGCATGTTGCAGAGGTCTTTGCCTTTTTCTACAGTGTTTCTGATATTTGATTTTGTTATTTGCCAATATAACCAATGCTCTGTTAAATGAGTAATTTTATTTTTTAAACCATTGGCGATCAGTGTTTTAATCAAATTACATTTTATTGTGGGAAAATATTGTAGTGGATTTCTGAGTTGTTTTTTTCAAATGATCTTTAAAATGCTACTGTTATCTCTTTTCTTTCAGATTACCTGTTACATTTTGTTAAACAATTAAGAAACTAAAGTAGTTCACCAACTAAATATCAACTCTATTTAAGCCAATATCCCTGTTTTAGATGGAGTAAGTAGGGATGTTAAAATTTGAAATAGTGGTTTTGATTCCTTTTTTGCTTTATACATTCTCCCCCCAACCTCCTTACGGCAATCCTTTGTAGATAGTTTTTCTGTTCAGTGTATGTTGTTCTTATACGTGGCTTCACTGTCTTGATGAAGTTTGCATTGTTGCTTCCCTGTGTAGAGCAAATGAAGCATACATGCTGAACCTGGGTGCCTCTGGATTATGACCAGTAATTGTTATGTCAGTCTTTAACAAAAAACAAAATTGTGAGAACTTTGAAATCAAGTATGACTTCATGAACTGACAGGAGAAGTAGATGACTATATGTTATGATGGATTCTCGTCTAAAAGAAGACTTGACATGTGCATTTGAAGACTTTCTTTCCTGCATGATACCTATTCCATTTTTTTTTGCTTTTCTTTTTGCATAAAGTCTTTAAAAAATAATTTGCAGTCAGCAAGTTTTCTGAATCAGCACTGTAGAAGGTGTATGTGAATATTTTCAGCCTCATGCTGATGTTTTGAAGAGCTGTGATGTGCAGTACAGGCAAAAGGAAGGAAAGATAGCTGCTGGAAGATGTTATACTGTACATGTGTAGAGATGTTTTTTAATAGGCTTACATAGACCTATGCAAGTATGTGGTGACATGGTAGTGGCTTCTGGAAAGGAGCTCCTTGTTTTTTCTCTGTACTTGTTGAATATAGTTTAGGTAATGCATGTTCTGTTGTGGCCTACACTTACATTTTATTCTCATGCAGTTTTATCTAACACAGGGTTGCAACACCTTTGAGAGAAGAACATAGGAAGGAATTAGAATTATTTCAATTAACTTCTGAAGCCAAATAAAAAATAATTAAACTGAAAAAGTGATGGTGGATGTGCATCTTCCATCACTATCTTTGTATAATAATAATAGAATCAGAATGGTTTGGGTTGGAAGGGACCTTTTAAAGGTCATTTAGTCCACCCCCCCTGCAGTGAGCAGGGATATTTTCCGCTAGACCAGGTTTCTCAGAGCTTTGTCCAACCTGACCTAGAACACTGCCAGGGATGGGGCTTCTACCACCTACCTGGGCAACCTGTTCCAGTGTTTCACCAACCTCACTGTAAAAAATTTCATCCTTGTATCTAGTCTAAATCTATCCTCTTTTAGTTTAAAACTGTTACCCCTTTTTATATGTCCATTTTCATTTGTGAAATCAATGCCAGAAGCTCCTAAACCCATCATCTTTGGTAGTAAAGATGAGGCAGTTTGAAGCTCTTCATTAGATGCTGGTTTAGAAGGCATGAGCTCACCTCATAACAATATTTGAAACTGTCTTTCAAGCATTTCCAAAGTAACAGTAATTTAGTTGCAGAGAGGTTCTTTATTCCAGATGCTGTTCATACTCTTTCTGCTATGGATTTGTTTTGACTGTTTAAAATATTACCTGGGTGAATAATTCAGTGGGTGAATTGCTTAGTGTGAGGAGTCATAGCACTTTCAGGTCACTAGGAAGGAACTGAGCCGCCTTTTTTTTTTCCCCCCTCTCCCCCTAAATGTGAGGTTGAAAACCTTTTTTGAGGGGGAAGGGAGAGGAAGAAGCATGAATATGATTTTCATGCATCTTTAGCATGCAACATGGAAAGGCTGATTTATTACTGCTGTCCTATAGTGTGCACCCAACAGAGCCCCACAGCATCCTGTGCTTTTCCAAACATACCCAAATCCCTGGTAAAGTGGTGTTCCCTATAACCTTTTGCATTACATAGTCCTGCCAGGCTGCTGTCATCATTCACAATCCTTTCCCTATCCCTCATGGATGTTTAGAAAATCCTTATTATACAGAACACAAATTTCAAGCTTGAAGCAGCTTGAGGACAGAGGGACATTCTTAAATTTACCTTTAAAATGTTCATTTGTATAATGACAGTGTGTTTTGGTTTGTCAAAGAAAAATATATTTTGTTCCCTGTAATTTCTCCAAGAAATTAGGGTGACATAGGATTGGTGGGTGCTATCCAAGTCACCGAGTTTAGCTCCTGCAATACCTATAATGATACAATAGTTGTCTGCCTCAGAAGAAGCCACATAAAATTCACTCCATGTACCATTTTAATTTATCTCATAATTTCATTCTGATGGCATTATCATACAGACAGTATTACCTGTAGAAAAAGAGAATTATTAGTAGAGCAAGATATTAAACAATTGGGGATGCAAGTATAAAACAGTGGATAGAGAGATTATGGATGGCAGGGTATTCTTGTAGGTTGGGTTTGGTTTTTTTTGCGTTTTTTTAACTTATTTCCCAGCTCTTTTCTGTAAGAGAAGCCCTTGCTACTTCTTTGCTGTTGAATTATGTGTTACACAGCTATGAAAGGTCCTGACTGGTGGTTAGCAGTTCCAGTAGCTATGCCAAAGCTGTTCTGTGGACCAGTAAATCTGTTCCTATCAGGGGGGTGGGGGTCTGTGTAGAAGTTTCTATTTTGGGGGCAGAATATTTCAGTATGTATATTATCCTTCAAGTTTTAAAAATCTGTTGTAGTACATTAACAGTAATTTTATAATGAATTTATGATCTGGTAATTCTTGAAATTAAATTATGTAAAATAACACTAAAAAATTAGAGATTTAAATGCAACTATATGACCTCTTCATTCTTGGCTCCTTTACTTCAGTAATGTGTAATATTTGCTTTTCTAGCTTAATAACAAATTAAAGCAATACTATTAGCTTTTAACCCTTTTAATTAATTATCTTTCTGTTGTGGAATAAGCATATTGCAATTCCCAGCTGCATCTCACTGTTTACTTAAGTGGTTACCTCTGCAAAGGTTTATCTAGACATGCTCTTTGTATATACTACACTTCTCCTCATGGTTATAACTTTATTTTAGCCTTTTTCTTTCTTTGTTTTCCAAATGGAAAGCAGGATTTTGGATAAGGAGACAATATTAATTTGCCATGTATTTTACTAAAATGGAGTATGTACTAGAAACTTTTGCAAACACATTTGTCATGAATTTATGTATGTGTGATATTTTCTTGGTGGTCCTAATAAAGGGACAGGGACGCATTGGCGCCGCTAACTTCACGCTGCCACTTCTCACCTTCGACCGGCAGATGGCGCTGGTTCAGCATCCGCGGGCGGCCGCTTCCTCCCGCCTGCGGCACGGGCAGGGGCGGGGGCTCAGCGCGGCGCTACGGGGAGCCCTGAGCGCCTGGCAGCGAGCGGCCTGTCACGGGAGGCGGAGGGGGGACCGGCAGCGAGCTGGGGGGAAGCCGGACACCTGAGCGCTGCCTGGCGGGAGAGCTTGCTGTTTTTCCAGAGCAGCCCTGCTGCTTTGAAACACAAAAACTAAAACTGTGGGCAGCGTAGTCGCGGCCAGCTAACGCGCAGGCGGTGGGGAGAGCTACAGGAGGGTTTTGCTCGGGAAGCCGGGGAGCGGGCGGCTGCCCCGCTGCAGGAAGGGCCGGCCCGGTGCCTTAATGGCGAGCGCTCTCTCACGGGAGGCGGAGGGGGGATCGGCAGCGAGTCCGTTCCTGCCCTGCCTGCAGCACACGTGGCATTGGGGGGAGGAGGAGGGAGCGAACGGGGAGGGAGCAGTNGCGGCGGTTCGTGCCCTGCCTGCAGCACACGTGGCATTGGGGGGAGGAGGAGGGAGCGAACGGGGAGGGAGCAGTTCCGGGCGTGGGGGGAAGCGGCCGCCTGAGCGCTGCCTGGCGGGAGAGCCGCCCTTTTGCCGGCCTCGGCTTGGGGGTTGTTGTTTGTTTTTACATTATTTTATTTTATTATCTTTTTTTCGCGGGCCCCCGCCTTTCCCCTCCTCGTTTGTAAAGCCCCCGGGCGAGCCCAGCGCGGCGGGGCCGGGGCCGGACGGGAGGCACGGCAGGCACCCGCGAGCCGGTGGGAGCGGGTGTCGTGTCCCCCCCTCCCCTTTTTTTTTGTTTAATTTTATTTTAATTCTTTAATCAAATATTCGTTTCGAGTTATAAAACCCCCGAGCCTGTCATCTGTTGCTCTCAGCTTCTATTTCTAGATTTAAGCCCTTCCGTTGCATTGCACGGATAAATACGGGCCAGGGAGAGTTGCGGCCGTACAGACACACAGGACACGAGCCGCGCAGNGCGCAGAGCCCCCGCCGATGCCAGTGCCGCGCGGGAGTGCTGAACGAGCTCCCCATCTGTCGCGCGGAGGTTAGATCCCCTAGTAAAGGTGCAGATTTTGCTGATGCGTAACTTCTGTTAGTGAATTGATGTAAAAAGTAACAGAAGCTGTTGAACCAGGGAATTCTGCTTTTTATAGGTAAAAGCTTAAATGCTGACTGAAGCAGTAATCAGAGGAAAACTGATTACTTTCTGACTGCCTGCTTTTTTTTTTTTAACATTTTGTAATGATGTGTATCTCTTCCTTAGTTTGTATTTATCTGTACCAGTTAAAGACATCCTTGGAAGTTCTGCACTCTTCAGCAGTGGACTGTGAAAGAGGGAAATGTCAGATTTTAGCAATGAAGGATATGCCATTTCCTCCTCACTTTAACCTCATAATAATTAGTTTATAGAAATAACTTCGTCCTTCTAATTTTTATTATTATTTTGTATTGAACTCCATCTCTCATTCTGTTAGTTTTCTAGTTTTGGAAAGACTTAATATTGAATGACATAGTTAAAGCAAGATAAGGAAGCAATATATGGCAGATTTTGATAATGCCTTTAAAAGTATTGCTGAGTTCCTGATAAGTGTCTATGCTAAACTCTGATCATTTACTCTTTCTTCAATTTTTGTGCCTTAATCAGCTTTTAATTTGTCTCCCTCTGCTTGGTCACCGGTTTCTATTACAAAGTCACAGGTTGTTCTAGAAACCATTTGAAATCAGGTGTATATAAATTATATATTCACAAGCACCATCTGTAGTCATACTTATCACGCTTACATAATTTTTGCAGTTAAAATGCCATGACTCGGAATCTTCATGAGTTGTGGAGTTTGGTTTCTTAGTATCATAGTTGCATGTTTTATTTAATGAGCACTTAAACTATTTTTTCAGATACTGAAAGTATGACTTAGTAGTATAAAAATCAGGTCATTTAGTGCTTTTTTGAAAGAGCTATACAGTTTTGACCACTATGTGTTCCTTGAGAGACTGTTCTTGATCACTTGCATTTTTCAGTTTGTTCTTTGATCTTCAGTCCTTTCAAAACTGTCAGATGAATGCCACCAAATCTTTGTCATTAATCACACTGCTTGTAGCAGCTCCTGTATTTTGCATGGACTCCTGTATTTGACAATAAAATGTGCTAAGAAGTGGGAAACTGTCTCAAAGTTCTTGTCAAGACTCTAATGATGGTGTGAAATTAAGATAGTAATCTAAATTCTTCTGTATCTGGAGATGTTTTTGATTTCCTGATATTTTTGTACAGGACTCATCAGTGATGCTGTTATCTAAAGGTTATAAATGTATTTAGATGTTTTATATTATTTATAGAATCAAGGATTTAATTTAACTGCTTCCTTCTTCTTCATCACCAGTTTCTATTATAAAGTCTCTTACGGGTCATTCTAGATACAGCAGATTTCAAATTATATGTAAGTTATACACTCAAAAGCACCATCTGTAATAATACTTTTCATGTTTACATAATTCTTGGGTTTAAAAAGACAGGAAGAAGTACAAGCTGAGGCCTTCTTTAGACAACTAGGAGAATCCTCACATTCCCAGGCCCTGGTCCTCATGGAGGGCTTTAACCATCCTGGTGTCTTCTGGAGGGACACCATAGTAGGGCACAAGTAATTCATGACGTTTCTAGAGTTTGACAACTTCCTGATACAAGTGTTTGACTGGTTGATGAATGATATACTGTGCTGGAACTTGTCCTTACAAACAAAGAACTACTGGTTGGGGATATAGGTTAGGGCTGCCTTGGCTGCAGCAATATGAGATGGTGGAGTTCAGGATCCTGAGAGGAGGGAGCAAGGCAAGTAGCACAATCATAACCATGGACTTGAGGAGAGCAGGCTTTGGCCTGTTCAGGGATCTGTTTGGAAGAATCTCTTGGGATACAGTACTGGAGAGAAGAGAGATCCAAGAAAGATGGTTGATTTTTTTCAAGGATCGCCTTCTCCCAGCTCAAAAATGGTCCATCCTGACATGCAGGAAGTCAAGCAAAGGTAACAGGAGGTCTGCATGGAGACCTGACAAAATTCAAATGGAAAAAGGAAATGCAGAAGTGTAAGCAGGATCAGGTGACCCAAGAGCATGCAGGGATGGGGTTAGAGAAGCTACATCCTATCTGGAGCTGTGTTGTGAAAATGTGAAGGGCAACAAGAAGGGTTTCTACAGGTACATCAGCAGCAAAAGGAAGATTAGGGAAAATGAGGACCTACTGCTGAATGGGAATGGGGACCTGGTGACAAAGGGCATGAAAAAGGATGAAGTACTCAATGTTTTCTTTGCCTTGGTCTTAACTGGTAAGACTGGCTTGCAGGAATCCCAGGCGCTGAGGTGAGTGGAAAAGTCCAAAGCAATGAAGACTTACCCTTGGTGGAGGAGGATCGTGCTAGGGAACATTTAAACAAACTGGACATGTATAAGTCCACAGGACCTGGTGAAATGTGTCCACGAGTGCTGAGAGAGCTGGCTAATGTCATTGTGAGACTATTCTCAATAATCTTTGAAAGATTGAGGGAGACACCAGAGAACTGAAAGAAAGCAAATGTCACCCATATCTTCAAGAAGGGCAAGAAGGAGGGTCTGGAAAATTAAAGGCCAGTCAACCTCACCTTGATCCCTGGGAAGTTGATGCAACAACTAATCCTGTAAAATACTTCCAAACACATGAAGATTTATGGAGAGGAGATCATGCTTAATAAGCCTGATAACCTTCTATGATGAGATGACTAGCAGTGTGGATGAGGGCATGTTCATTTTCTACTTTAATAAGGCTTTCAATACTGTGTTCCATAACGTCCTCATAGACAAATCAATCAAGTACAGACTAGCTAAGCAGACTGAGGTGGATCAAAAACTTGCCAAACTGCTGGGCTCGAAGCATTGTGAACAGTGGTGTGAAGTGCAGCTGGAAGCCAGTCATCAGTGGTGTACCCCAGGGGTTGATACTGAGGCCAGTACTGTTTAGCATCTTCATTAATGATCTGGATGATGGAACAGAGTTCACTCTCTGCAAGTCTGCAGACAAAATGGGGAGGAGTGGTTGATACACCAGATGAGTGTGCTGCTATTCAGAGGGACCTCAACATGCTGGAGAACTGGGCAGACAGAAACATCAGTCAGTTCAACAAAGGAGGATGCCAAGTTCTGCACCTGGGGGGTAGATAACGGTACAGGTTGAGAGACAACCAGCTGAGAAGCAGGTTGGCAGAAGAGGACCTGGGGGTCTTGGTAGATACAGGGTTGAACATGAGCCAGCGATGTTCCCTGTGGCAAACAGCATCCCGTGCTTTATTAAGAAGAGTGTTGCCAGGAAGTCAATGGAGGTGATTCTCCTGCTCTACTCATGAGTGGTGAGACTCATCCAGAGTGCTGGGTTCAGTTCTGGGCTCCCCAGCACAAGACAAACATGGACATACTGAAGTGAGTCCAGCAAAGGGCCATAAAGATAGTTAAAGGATTGGAGCATCTGTTATTTGAGGAGAGGCTAAGAATGCTGGTACTGTTCAGCCTGGGGCAGAGAGGGTTCAGGGGGATGTTATCAATGATAAGATACCTGATAAGATAAGATACCTGATGGGAAGGCATTAAAGAAGATGGAGCCAGACTCTTCTCAGTGATGTCCAGTGGCAGGACAAGAGACAATGGGTACAAACTGAAATACAAGAAATCCCATTTAGATGAGAAACTGTTTGGCTCTAAGGGTGGTTAAACATTGGAATATGGGGGGTTGTAGAGTCTCCATCCTTAGAGTTATTCAAAATCTAACAGGACGCAGCCCTGAGCCAACCTGCTGTAGCTGACTGTCTCAGTTTGGTGGCCAGGACGAACCAAAACCCAGAGAACAGAATTGCTACTCTCCTCAGGGGAAGATAAAAGGGGAATAAGGAAGAGAGACTTCAAGGTTGGAAGTTAAAACTAAAACAGGTTTAACAGAATGGGGAAGGGAGAGTAACATATGGAGAAGGAACAAATATACAAATATATGTACAAAACCTGATCTCAATCGCCGATATAAGTCCCTTGACTTTCCTGAGGACTCTCCCAAAAGGGTCCAAAGCTTTTCCCAGCACCCAATGGATTTGGATCCTGCAGAGCATGTGGCAAACTAATGACAAAAGAGCAAGATCCTCTCTCCAAGACATCCGAGCACAGTGAAGTGGCAAGGAAGAAGGGAGCAGGAAGAGGACAGACTTCCTGTCCTCCTGGCTTTTATAAGGTATGGCAGGTAATACTGATCCCTCTCTGTTCTGTCTTCCTCCCTGGATCCCTCAGGGTCCTAAACACCAACCTCTCTCCAGGTCCTCATATTGATACCATAAATTTTGCCTGTGCCCCCTCAAACCATAACACTGACCCTGCTCTAAGCAGGGGGATTAGACTAGACAGTCTCCAGAGGTCCCTTTCAACCTTAACCATCCTATGATTTTATTTTTTTCATAAATAACTCCCTTAAGACAGAAAAACATAATCACGTTGTGCATATCATCACAGCTGGTAAGTGCCAGCTATCTATTACATAATTCTTTTATAGCATTACTTCCTGATTTCAGTAACTTATCTTTCACATATATTTTACTGCCAGAAAATGCAAAATCTGCTTCTTGTCCCACATATATTTCAGAAATTGCAATTTATTGCCTAGATACTTTATCACCCCTTTACTTTTAAGGTTCTTGCATTAGCATATATAGGAAGCTTCATGGGATGTGGTGTGGTGTTTTTTAAAAATATGTCCTTTCACATGTGCTAATTTTACTAATTAAAAATATTTTTTCACTCTTATTTTTCCTTGAAAAGTAATTAAGTATTCAATAAGTTACGTGGGGTTTGATTTTGTCTGTGTTTCTGCTTTAGAGCTGCTTGTGCAGTGTGAGCATATAAACCACTTCATTACAAAGAATATTCTTACCAGCATAACTAAATTACTGCTGACCATCTGTTTCCATTGGATCCTTCGGAGTCAATAGCATCTATTACAAGCATCAGCTTTAAAGTTTTTAGGTGGTGTGTTAGTGGAAATTGTGATGACCACTTTCTGCCACAGAGGAAAAACAGTGCTTTGAGCTTAAGGACCCCATTCTACTATCCTTATGTATGCAGTCTACATTGATGCTTCATTCTAAGGAATAAACATGATAACAAGAAACTGGATTTAGACTTATGTCTGATTTCACTGTAGCAGACGTATTAATTCTAAAAGGAAAACACAGTTATATAAGATGGTACTGATAACTCATGAAAACTGAAAAAGTTGCAAAATGTTTCTCATGAACAATGCTGAAAAAACATTGCTATTGAACTGTTGAAACTTATCTTGAGATTTGTTATTTTTTGTTATATTTCATTGGAACTTAACATTTGATGAAAATTCTGCTTTATAAGTGGCTATACTCTAATTTTTGTACTTACTGATATAGTAAGTATAGTCATTCTTGATTTGGGAAAAAAAGATAAGCTAGGTCTCCTAAATGCTTTTCAAAGTAGAGCTATGCCTTAAGTGACTACAGAGGGAATTGTCACTTTGGAGACTCATAGTGTGAACCTTTCCAGTTTTCTCAAATTATTATCTCAAACTGATTTCTAGCTAGAGTTTATTCTTGTATGGTATGCAATGGAATTCAACTTTTCTTTAATATTAGAAACCTTTTTTGTTCATTATGTATTAATAAGTAATGAGGTCTGTCTTGCTAAATTTACTTCAAAAGAGGTAGAAAAACATAATGGGAATTTTATGGGAGTGATTGACTGCTTACAGCTTTCCAAGATTGCCTGTCTCATATAATAGCCTGGACACTGAAATAGTGCTTGTATAAGAGATTTTGTATGCTTTGCGAATGCTAGATACCAAAATTGCCTTGTGAACTAAGAACTTGGAATCAGCTCAAGGGCTATAGCAAGTCCCAGTCCTTTTTCCATCTAGTTTCAAAATCTGTGGTGAGAAGTGATTCTGAAGTACTTTCTTCCAAAAGGAACTGAGGTCTAGTAAAAGCATTTCTAAGAACCAATATCTTAAGAAGTTGTGTTTTTGTATGTGTGTTTTTGTTGTGTTGGTTGGTTGTTTTGTTTTTTAAACCTAGGATGCACTTTTCTTCATCATTCAAGCTTTGGATGATGTATTGTCAAGTTTTGTGTGACAGATAATAATTTCCCTTGGGAGAAGATACTCACTTGCAAAGTCCTGCTGGAAGACTGAATTGAATTGAGAGAAGTCAGTAAAGGGAAGTCAGATGATCATTACAAGCAACCATACACATTTCTAAAACAATGGCAAAAGCTGTGACCATTGGTTTGAAGCCAGCAAAGAAGTTTCAGGTGTGTCACATGCAGTATTTTGGAAGAGTTGAGCAAGTGGCCAAAATGTTTTGTTTCTTCAAGGCTTGGGAAGCAAACCTTTTGCTTAGAAATCTGTATGCTGAATGTTAATAATGGCTACTTCAGCGGTTCAAAGACAGGGTATTTTGTGATCTTAAGAAAAGGAGAAATCTTGGGAACAGGTAGATTTTTCATCTTTATCTAGCAGTGCACCTTATTGGAAATGGTTCAATTTTATTGGAGGTCTTAACTACAATGCCTGCAACTAAGAGAAATTAAGATTTTATTCTTTTTATATTGTTCTTTCTTACAGTAAAAGGGATTTTTTTTAAATATTACTATTCTCTTCCAGCAAATAACTTAGTTTCTGCCTTCCATCGAAGTAATACACAAATAGGAATAAAAACCAAAAGTAAAAACTACAACATGGATAGCTTTGGAAAATGAATAAACTTAAGTGTAGACTTAATGCTTTGCAGAATTTAGTATAATTTCTGGATTACTGATGCTCTCTTACCTTATGATGACTTTTATAGCTGTATATACTCTTGGTGTGTGATTATGCATTAATTGTAACTTAGTCTAAAGAGGTTAGTGTGGTGAACTTCAGGGAAAGCTTTTGCTTTGTGACCGTAAACGTCAAGATTACAGAATCCTAGGGGTTGGAAGGGACCTCGAAGGATCATCTAGTCCAACCCCCCTGCCAGAGCAGGGTCACCTAGAGTCCATCACACAGGAACGCAGCCAGGCGGGTTTTGAATGTCTCCAGCCAAGGAGACTCCACAGCCAGAACATCAGTTCTGGGCCCCACAGTTCAGGAAGGACATGGAACTGCTTGAGAGAGTCCAGCGCAGAGCCACTAAGATGATGAAGGGAGTGGAACATCTCCCTTATGAGGAAAGGCTGAGGGAGATGGGTCTCTTTAGCTTGGAGAAAAGGAGACTGAGGGGTGACCTCATCCATGTTTACAAATATGTAAAGGGTGAGTGTCAGGATG
>VZRW01011177.1:989-18167 GCA_013398125.1 Aegotheles bennettii | reverse complement strand
GAGATGGCCGCTTTTAAAGTTTGCCGCGGTTCTCAGCCACGCCCCCCGCCACATCAGCCTCCGGTTCCTCGCAGGATTCCTGCTCAAATTCGGGTTTCCTTGCTCTGCCCCGGCTTCACCATCTCCGGGAAGCCTGGCCCCTTCTCAAATCCTCAGCAATTAAAGGGAAGAGCACTTACCGCAGCTGCTCTCCACTCCATGCTGCCTCGTGCTCTCTCGATTAGTAATGTTAGATGCAGCTTTCTTTGTGGCCTTTGTAATCTAAGTGTCTCACAATTTTTCTTTAAAAGTAGGCATTTTTTTAATTTTAATTTTTTTCAATTCCTCCTCTAAAAGTATTCTGCAATTGTTGAAAATATTAATTTTGTTAATATAACAATTGCTCAATGGCTTATTTACACTTTTATCTTTGGAATAGGGAGCCTCAGATTTTCAGAAATAACTTTCTTCCTCAATTTAATAAAATATGTTGTCTAAATGGCTGAATTGTCTTTGGATTAATTTTGTTATACAGGAAGTCAGGTATATGCATAGTTATATGCCACATATAATAAAGATTACTGCTAAGAAAGATAAAATATGTAGTCAGTTTGAGTACACAGATTTTTTTTTAATTATTTTTTTTTCCCAGTTTCTGGGCAGCCTGATCTTGGTGTCCCTGCTTGAGCAGGAGGTTGGACAATATAATGTCAAAGTCACTTCCCACCTCAACCATTCTGTGATTTTGGGAGAAAAGCTGTGAGATATGCAAAATCATGGATGCATGCACACAATAGTAGTCCTCTATTCCTTCCTTCCATCTCAAAGGAGGGGGGGAAGGGAAGAGAGAAGGGAAAACTAATATCTGCAATGTCTTTGGTATTTTTTTTGCCATGAACTACCTACGTCATTGGTACTAAAAGGTATTGTTCAGTACAGTAGAGAGTAGTCACAGTGTTAGATTGATGTTAATTTTTAGTCCTGTTGAATTTAAATTGACTTGTTTTCTGCTGTTCCTTGTGTTGCATACTGAAAAGGAGATTTCTGCAGAAATATCTGCATGGACAGACCACATTTTATGGAGGAATGGGATTAATAAGTAGTTGGGGCAGGAGAAAGGCAGGTCAGGAAAAAGTAAGATTGTGTGTTGTGCCTTCAGTCACCTAAAAGCTGTGTTCATAAAATTTTTGGGAAGTGTAACTGTCTTCCTTTTGACTCATTTGTCTTTGTACTGTTCACTGAGTCAGCAAAAGCCCTATTCAGTAAGAGGACGGGAATCCCAGTTGTAGTTATTGATTGCATGTATTTAAACTTATTCTTCCATCTTCTTCCCCAGTCTCTATACGTGCATGTATACATGCACACCTGTCTGAGGCCCTGAGTTGCTGTTTTCTAACTCCATGACTCATCCTCATCCTTGGGAGTTGTGAAAGACAGCTGGTGCAATATAGACCTAAAGGAGCAGAACAAAACCAGACTAGAATAAAAAGACATGAAATTATAAATAGATAAATAAAACTATTGGATGGGAAAAAGGGCAGTGAAGGATAACTTGTTTGGTTGGTAATCACAGTAAGTTTCATAGACTGTTCTGTAAGCTCTTTGGCTGCCTTTGTCTCCTCTAGCCTTGTGCCTTGTAGCCATTATAGAAATGCTGTGTTCTGTGTTTTTCAAAATAGTCTGCAAACGAAGTGAAAACTTTTATCGAAGTTCCTCAGTGGGAAAGCTGCTCAGTTTTGTGTGTCATGGATTATGGTCCTGCTTTGCTCTTTTCAATGAAAATAAAATCCAGTATTGATTGCCCACAGCCTAATCTCTTTATATGACCTGCAGTATTTTTACTTGGTCTCCAGTGATATGCCTTGGTTTTGACGTTGTTCTTCCTCTAGATTGACAATTGATCAATCTTGAAATGTCATAATGAATCTTCTGTTTTCTTTTATTTCTTGTACCCACTTTTATTCTGAGTGATAAGTTTATATCAGAAGTTGTGATACTTTGCATTTTCTCTATTTCTTGAAAAAACAAAATTGAAGCTAGATCACAGACATATTGTGTTCAGCTGAACTATTTCAAGATTTGTGACTGACTTTGTTCAAGTAATTAGAAATAAAGGGAATACTCAAACCTTGTCTATGTAAAGACACTTAAGGCTTTTAATATAAATTAACAGGATAAATTAATTTAAAGTGGTTTTGTTGAGCTACATTAAACATTTGAGTTGATATTCTCATTCAGTATTAGTAGCTTGGATTCAGTTGTTTTTATTTTACTGTAAAATTAAGTTTCATTGAATGAACTCTATTTAATTTGAAGAAAATTTCTACCTGGTTTGAGGTGGTTAAATATGTTAAAAAAAAATCAGATTAGTGTTTTTGGAAATATCTATGCATAAGGATATTTTCTTCATCGTAGTGTTCTTCATTATACTTGTTTTATACTAACTGGTTTGTGGTAGTCCTTTCCACACAAATATTTAGCTGTTGTTTTGCTCCAAATTATTACTTCTACGAGAATGGAATAGCTGTTAACATTGAAAGCATATTCCTTTGTATTGCTACTGGGCTTGATGCCTTGTAGAATTATTCCTGCAGTACCCAGTGGAGGTGAGCTGAGAGTGTTTAACACAAACAGGTCAAACATTAAAAATCCTCAAGCCTTTTTATGCATGGCCATCATAATTTTGGGATTCTACCTGATTGTTATTGATGGAACACTTGTTTATGCTGTGACATTGGTAATTTTTGAAAATTTGGAAGTTGGGAAGTTTAAGCTTGACTGAAGTGATCATAGCCTGTGAGCAGCTTTGCAAACCAATTGCTGCAATTGACAGGTAGCTTTGGATTAGATTTGTGACATCTGCAGCCTATCAAGAGTAGGATATGAAAGATAATCAGTAAGGTGAAAGAGACACTGCTTTAGAGAAATGCTTTTCTTGGAACTGCATCCCTCTTTTCAGCATGGGTTATGAGCTTAAGAAACTTCTATTGCATTTGTGCTGCAGATATAGAACCAGCCATAGCAGCAGAAATTCAGGATGACATAGGACACATTCCTAGGTAACTGTATGAATCCTTCCCCAGACCTATAAAAGCCATACCCCAATATAATAATTTTCCTAGGTATTGAGAGATACCCAATTGTTACCATCTAGTCTCAGTTGCTCATGGTGAACTGGTCATCATTTGAACTTACTTGATTAACAGTAATTTCAACACAATACCTCTAGATGTTGTGTGCTGTATGCTTCAGGGTTTATTAATAACTTTGAATATGTGTGCTTTTCCAGCTGTTGTGTCCATTTGTTTCCTACGCTATGTCTTTGAGTTCATTATGCTCCAAAAGTTTAGCTGACTATAATGTTTGTATGAAGAAAAGCCTTTAGTCATCAGACTGTGTGTGCAATTGGGAAAAAGGAATATTTTGACTGGCTAGTGATATTGTTTCACATGCTTGTCCATAATCTCTTAACATTTAAATGTTAATAGGAATGATTACCCAGAAGATAATAAAAAAAATAAAATGTCATAAAGTAGAGAGTCACAAAATCATGGAGCTCTACATTTTTAGGACTGCTAAATAGGATAGCGTGTGCCAAAAAGTTTATGTAATCCTGAATTTTAGAATATAAAGGCTAACTAAAATCAGTTATCAAGAGATGAAATTTTTCATGTTTGAAGTATCTTACACAATTACTTTATTTATTAGATACTAACACTGCATTTATTTTTTTCAAAGTTACTTTTGTTCTTGTGTTTAATCTTTCCAAGCAATGTATTTTTGTAAGATGTTAGTAAACTTAATTAAAATGTTAAATTTCATTGATTATTTTGGGAATTTTTTAAAATAATGTTAGCATACTTTCCTTTAGAGAGAGTATATCTTATCTGTATTTTGCATGAGCAATATAAACTACTTCTTGTAAAATGAACCAAACAGAACAAATTTTGGATAGTGAATGCTATAAAGTTACAAAAATAATTGCATTACCTGTAACTGTGCAAATGCATACAATAGGGCAGTATGACCAGAGCTCTTTATATGGTTATGCACATAGTCAATCAAAACACTGATTTTTTTAATAATTTTCTGCCTAATGATCATGGCACTTGTTTATCTGTAAATCACTCAATCTAAGAATTTTTGAAAGCATCAGCTAATTTCAGTTATATTTTACAGGGTGTGAAAGTCTCAAGACAGTTTAGTTTGTGAAAATTGGTTTTTGGATAGAGGAGATACTCATGTCCCCATTGAGGAAGAGGCTGCAGGATATGCTGTCTCTCTTCCATCTAGCAGCTCAGAGGTGTGGGAGTGGATTTGATGTGAGGGGAGGAAACTGGGTGTGTTACAGAGGGCTATTGTAGAGCCTTTGGATGGAGGAATTGCATCATTGTGAGAGGATGATCGGGAATAATACACCAATCCAGAAGAAAGGCATCTTAACCACCTACAGTGCTGTACAGCATCTCTCTTAGATGTGCATGGAACTTAAATTGAAAAACAGGCAACAAGATTAGGATAAAAGGGAATAACATATCAAATGGTCCATATTAATTCCAATATAAAAAGGCAGTGAACCACTTTTGTATTGCATCACACTAAATCTGTTTATATAGAATTTTCCATTGATGTTTATTGTGGATCTCTAAAGAAATGTTATAGTTGTGCATCTGTTTTCTTAGTGTGTATTAAAGAAATTTAGACGTATTTTAATTGTTTTCAAAGCCAAAGAGGCAAAAATGGTGTGACTACAAGACTTGTGCAAAATCAACTACTGCCTCAACAGGAATATGTCTTCCCAGTTTTGTTTTATAAAGTTTATGAATCATCTGAGAGAGTTCAAGGACAGAAGTGCAAGATCAGATGTTGGATAAGACTCCTGAATTAAATAGGTTTTGGTCCAGTGTTTAGTCACTAGGTTTTCAGCCTGGTTAAGATCCAACCTAATTAAAGAAAGAAAAGTCTTTAAAATATAAGTAATGTAAGTACACAGTTGCTTTTAGAAAAGGGTAATGCTACTACCAGCTAACATTAATGAGACATTCAAGAAAAAGTTGAAAAAAAAAGTTACCACTTCCTCTCTCATACCTGTCACAATTATTTTGTTAACAAAGATGTGTGCTGCAACCTAAAGTGCTCTCCATTTGGCAGAGCTGACCTACTGAACCATTTTAATTGCTCTTGCTGTTCTACACATCTCTTAGCTATTTTCTTTCAATAAAATGAACTGTACCTAATATCAGCCATTGCTAGTGTGCCTGAGCAAGCAAAAGGGCTGTGCTTACCAAAAAGAGCACAATTACAGATGTACTTTCTTTGTTGCAATAAGTTGCATATGGAATATGTATTGCAAATGGGAAATAAATGTATGAACTACTGAAGCAGCTCAGGATTTTCTCTTTATGTTTGAATTTCTCAACTATGCTTAATATCATGACTGCTTCCAAGCTAGCTCTGGTATGGAAACCAGAAATCTGCACTTCTGTGGGTAAATCTGTATGATGTGCTCAGTCACAGTATCTTATTTGAATGAGAATTGGAGAATATTAATTCATTCTCTTTCTCCCTCCCTCATTCTTTAAGTGATTTTTATTTATATTTTTATTTTTTTAGGACAGTTTATGGACTGATAACTAGCAGAGTTATCTAACAAGAAAAGTAGTTTATTGCAAACTGGCTATGAGGCAAGGCTTCTTAAATGTTTGCTCTTTTAAAAGAAAAGTCTACTGCGCACTTAAATTATAAAGTAGCGAATAAATGAGTTGTACTGGTTTACTTTGTGCAGCTGCAGAAATCAACTTCAATTATGGTGCTGCATTTACATCATTATGATGCTATTCAACATATAAGAAATGAAAAACACTTTTTAAAGTATTTTCACTCTAAAGATTTAATAATCTAAACATAACTGTATTTAAAGTATTCTATTTAATGGAATGCTTTTAAAAAAGAAAACTATAGAGACTTAATACCCTAGCCCTTCTTTAAAATTTAATTTTAATTCACCTGATTTTATCTCTAATCTTCTCAGACATATATTAGGTTAGTCATATATGTTATTTTTAAATATAAATATACAAGGTGCTTCAAAAAGATGGACCTATTTGAAGGTTCATTTCAAATGGGTCCATCTTTTTGAAACACCCTGTATAATAAGTTAAAGAATATGTACTAAAATTCTGAATCCTGAGGTGTGTTACTTATCTTTGCATTACTACTGAGCCTGTGTATTACTGCACATAAACAGATTTTTCCCTTTATTTTGTCTTCCACTATTCTCATGCATGTACATACCTAAGCCACGAAAGAACTGGTATTTTTGTTAAGGAGACAAGAATGTGTTTCAACCAAGAAGAATGTTTCATAAATTCAGAGCTTGAACTGGTAACTAATGGTCGGAGTCTTCTGATTGTTTCATTGATCGTCAGATGCTACAACATCTGAAAAAAATGTGCAGTTAGTTTCTCTTGTATTGGCTTTTTTGTGTGTTGGGTTTTTTTGTTTGGGTTCTTTTTTGTGGTGGTGGTTTGTTTGTTTGGTGTATGAATTTGTTTGCTTCTATTTCTTTCCTGGTTGTAGTAGTCTGTCTGTCTTTTCACCGAGTGTCACTGATTCTTTACCTAAATTGTTCACAACTTACTTTCATCCTCTCTTCCTCCCTTAATTTTACCCATGCCTGTCCGTTCTCTCTAAGGAATTATGTTGGGGTTTTTTCCCGTTAGTTTTTCACTTTGCCATTAACCCAGTACTATGGTGAGAAATGCAGTATATATAGAGAGATGAGTTGTTGAGAGGATCAGCATGACATGGCCCAAACCTTGTGCCACTGAAGGCAGTCAGTATTTTCCATGTCCATGTTATGAACTGTTTTACCAACCACATATTTACTTTCTACTTAAAAAAAAAAATAACACCACAAAACAACCCGTAACACTTGAACATTTTGATAGAAATTTTCTTTGGAATGTTAATTTGCAGTAAAGGAGAATATACATAATTGACAAGAAAAAAAGGGAAGAAGATATACAGAAGTAGTGCTTTAAATATGTGGTTATTATCCATAGGATAAACTTTTTAAATATTACTTTCCTTGTTATCTTGGCTTCACTTTTTTTATTGTGTATTATGATCATAGCTTTTCATATATTATTCTCAATATATGTTGCCCTTTCACTGTTTTCCTTTCACTAAGGGGTTCTTTGTATCACTTCCTTTGTGCAGTGTAGTTTCTTCCTCCCTGGAATTTCTTTTACAATATCCATTGTTTCTTATAAAGCAGCAAAAATCTAAGTATGTATATACACTGAATATGCAAGACTCCCTTTGCATATATGTAAATTGGGTTTCTACTTCTCTGTTTGAACTGCTACACTCTGATGAATTGTTTAAAAGCTTTCCAATGCAGCAGTTCTTTGATTTCCTTAATTCAGGTAATATTAACTAACAGTTTAATTTTTTTTCAATCTAGAGGTAGAAATGCTGTGCTACTGTACAAAGCTGATAATGTAAATTTTTCTAAATATTGATAAATGTTGATTCTTCTTGACTAATTGCAAGCTGCTGTTGGGGATCCAGGCGATGTAACACCAATCTGGCAGCAAGCCGCCCTGGAGCGCTGGGTGCACGGAGCTGGCTGCCCTTCCAGCACTTGATGTCCTTGCTGGTATTGTAGGTTTAGCAGTTTTCAACGTCCACCACACAGAGCATGTCCTGCTCTCCTCTGGTGCTCAGGCACTGATGTACCCTAGTGCCCCCAGCCCTGCCTTTTAAGGTCCTTCCCATTGTTAAGTAGTCAACCTTATTATTACAAAACAATTACCACCTGAGTGTAATGGTCAGTGGGGCTGCCCTATCAACCAACAATCAGTTAGCTCTCTGATCAACCTCTACAGCTGCCATGATGTAGTACTTCTAACTCTTGTTACAGTTGGGGAATGAAAAGACAAGACCAAAACACAACAAAACTTGTCTGTCAGTCAAGCCATTAATTGTTGCATGCTGTTCTGATGTTTTGTATGAAAGAATGTATCTTGTCTTGAGCTGTCAATTTTTTTTCCGCTAACTGCTTGATATTTTGAGTTCCTTAAATGAGTGATTTTAGTAATATTCTCAGTGACATCAAATTTGAGTTCTAGTTTCACTGGACCTCAGTCTCTAGTTCTGGAATTGAATCCCACCTTGTTTGCCAGTTGTATAACAGATGCAGTTGTGCTCTCAACACAACAGATGTAATATTTGGACTCAAATATTCCCATGTGGTTTCTTCATATTGTGTTTGTTGTATAAACTAATCCCATCACTTAATCCCATCTGTCTCTCTTTGTCTTTTGTTTACTCTCATCTGTCATACTTACAAAAACTTCCTAGTGTATGAGACAGACTTCTTGAATCGATGTGCTTAGTTCACAGCTGGTGCAGGCAACCACATCCTGTCCCTTCTGTAACATCTGTATGATCCATCTTTAAAGTAGTGGTGTTGCTTATCTATGCTACTACTCCTAACGGAAAGTTCTTCCAGAAAGTGGCATCTCTGATGGTAAGAAGCTTTGTTCTGATTTTCTTCTTGCTTGCATTCATGGCCCCCATTTATTGTTGTGCTAGCATTTCCCTGTAGCATTCTTCCTTTGTAACCTTCTTTGACTGCCTTAGAGAAAGCAACCACATTCCCTCTTGACCTTTGTTTTGTTAGCTAAACAAACCAACCCCTTCTACTCTCCTCTTAGAAAGTTTACTCTTTCCCTGACAATCCTTGCTCTCTGCACTTGTTCCACTCTCAGATCTGGATCTTGCCATTTCAGGTTTATTATTATGTATCTGTGGAGAAGGTTTCTAATTTAAGTGTCTAGTTTTTGAGGATTTTTTTCTCATTGAATATCTGTATAATTTAATTATTGTGGCAATAATACCAGGAAAGAACTTGCATTAGTAGTGACTGCCTCTGATGTTTACAACTTTCCTAGACAATCGGGAAGGGAAAGTGAACAGATTCCCCCCCCCTCTTGTTTCTGTGTTTTACATACAGAATTTCAAATAATACTGACTAGTGATGTGACCTTAGGTCAGCTTTGATGCAGTTTCAGTCAGGAGAGGAGAGATCGTCAGACGTGACCTTGTTCTTGTATATACAACTTATGTGTGAAAGGTATTCTTTAATTACTTACCTTTCAATGAAAACTTAAATTCTAAAAGTGTTGTTAGCTCTTGTGGGTTTGCTGTTGCAGACTTATTGTGAGAAATGTTAAGTCCTTTTTTTTTTCCTCTTTAAGAATTGCTTATTTATGGAACAAAAGAAACCACTGAAATTCTGTGTATATTGGTATTCGTTTCGGGTAAAGAAATTCCAGTATCGAGTTGTATTTGAAACTGCTCTGGATGTTTGAAGGCTGTTTTCTGGATTAAAAAAAACCCAAAACACAACAACCAACACAGCATATCTATCTGCAGCAATTTCCTTAACTAGATTTCTGCACCTGTAATGTACTATATTTTTAATGGAAAAAAAGTAATTTAATGGTGGGAATGAGCCTGTGGCAGGTGCAGCAAAGGAAGTCAACTTCTGTTTAACCTCAGTGTTGGGTGGAGGCTTTTTGTGTGTTGATTGTGTTGTCATTGTTGTCTGTCCACCTCCTGAAGAATTCAATTGTGTATACATAGGGAAACTTTAAAAAGTTAACTTCAGTGGTTCATGAAAACTTTGAGCAGGAAAAAGACTTATAACATTCAGTTTCCTTGTCTTGCTTGGAATCTCTACATATGTATTAGCAGTGTCCTATATATTGTCATTGGTGGGGCATAAGAAAGAATGAGATAAAAATTACTAAAGAAATGACAGTGATCTTTTGGTTTATATGTATTGTATATGTAATTTGCAAAAATGTTGGCTTGCAAAGTAAGTGTAAGTAAATCGTGATTTCAGCATCTTCAGTAGACAACATAAATGCTGACAGAAGTCTTTTTACTCTTTCACAAACTGTTAACACAGGAGACTGTCTATAATAGGTAAACATATATATATATCAAGTTCTTTTAATTTGTTTTGTTTGTCTTCAGAAAATATCATGCTCAATTTTTGTCATCATTAGTGTAAAATTAGTGGATTTTAATGTGTGATCTTTGTAAATTCTTGTTGTTTTGGAACTGCAGTTGAAAAATAATTGTGGTGATTTTTTTTTTTGGAGGGGGTTGGTTTGTGTGATTTCTTTTCTTTTAATAGTGTGGGCTTCCATACAATTGGGATCGTTATAGTTAGTGAAAACTGGATGAACAAATTCCTTTTCAGTAGTTGAATATGAACTGTGCTGTTTTACAGGAAATAAATGAGCTAGTTCAGTGGTGACCAAGATTGTCACTTTGTTTACTACTTGACTTTTGCATCTGTAAATTATTCCTTTTGGTTTTGCTAGCTTCTTATATGAAAAATATCTCCCTCTTCAAAACTGGGAAGTGAATATAGCAGCTAATTACTTAAACTGGTTATGGATTAAGTGCTGTCCACTGCCGTATGAACCAACAGTTGTTTTGTTATCAATTTTTGAGTTGGTACTGTATAACCTGAGCAAATTTTCTTTTGATTGCCTTATCTTGCATCTTTTTGGCTATGAGACCAAAAGCTTGCCTTTTGATTGCTTAATGCCATTTGGTATTTAAATTCCACATTGTTCTACCCACTTTTGACAAAATTTACTTAGTATGCAGCAGAGTTTATGGTCTGTTTCATTTATGTTATTGAATTTAAAATTCTTTTAAGTAAACTAAGAATTTTAATTTGGTTTTCTGTTTTTCTGTGTGTTTTTTTTTTGTTGTGTTTTTTTTTGTTTTGGTGTTGGTTTTGTTGTTTTTTGTTTGTTTGTTTGTTTTTTTAGTGCTTGGGAGATGGGAAGTAATGATAGCTGGCACCTGAACTAAAATATCTGTGTAGGCGCTACCATCCCAGAACTTCAGGATGAATGGGGATATGCCTCATGTTCCCATCACAACTCTTGCAGGGATTGCTAGTCTTACAGACCGTAAGTACTCTTTTTTTTTTGTCTTTGCTATGTTCCCTTCTACCTTTCCAGTAAATACCTGCATTTTCAAAATACTAAAAATAGCGTTTGTTTTTTTTTTTAAAAGTTCTTAAAAGTAAACCTGTTCAAAATCAGATTTGGTATTAAATTTGGTTAATTTTTTCATTGCTTGAATTTTAAAAATATATTTAAAAAAATGCTAATTTGAACATGAAACAAAATGTAGGTTCAAAAAACCACCCTTAAGTAAACCTGAAACACAAAATATAGGAATTAATTGTTTGTTTGTAATATCATTCAGTAATATATCTGGGTACCCCACAAATAAAGAAAAACATATAAACAATAAAATATTTCTCTAAAACATACATCTCATTTTCACTGAAGAGAAAGAGAAAAGAGTAGACTGATGTTCAGTTAGAGAGAGTTGTGGAATATGCCGAGTATGCTTGAAACCTAGTTCCTTAGTTTTGGACAAAGTACAAAAAAGTTGCTCTAATTAGTAGGTGCAAAGAATGGCTGCTAGAATGGAAATAAGCAGCTGAAACTATGAGGTTTCTTTCTTGTCTGTTCAGCCTACAAAAGGAGCAGATGAGGTGTGTGTGATGTCTTTAAATACATCAGGAAGACAAAATGCAAGGAAAGGAAAAGAACTGTTTACATTAAAAGCTGATACTGGTGCAAAACGAAATGGTTATAATATGACCAAAAATTAATTTCTAGGGGAAACTAAGAGGAGATTTATCATTACTATAATGAGGTCCTAGAACAACCATTCCAATAAGAGAAGTTGGGACAAAGATGCATCTCACTTATAAAGTGACCTGAGTGCTTATTCTGAGCTCTTGTTTTTATTATTACACTGTTGAAATTTGGAGACTTTCCGAGAGACACTAAAAGTATATACCCAGCAATTGAATTTAATTGCCTACAGTGAAAAAAGCAGATGTATTTGAGGGGGAAAAAACACTTCTTCATGACTTTCTGATATTCTAAAATATCAAATTAGAAGATGCTGCTTATGTATTTATATGTGTATATATGTATCGTGTGTCTAATAATCAGATGCAAATCATGAGCTTCTGGGCTATGGGTAGTTTTCTAGCACTAAGTAATTGCAGGTAAGGTTCTAAAGAAGTCAAAATACTTAACTAGTAGAAGTCACTGGTTGGACTTGTGGTGC
Organism: Aegotheles bennettii; assembly: GCA_013398125.1. Lineage (NCBI taxonomy): Eukaryota > Metazoa > Chordata > Aves > Caprimulgiformes > Aegothelidae > Aegotheles > Aegotheles bennettii. Next base: position 5,999 of record VZRW01011177.1, on the reverse strand, counting down.
AAGAGTTTCTTGAAACACTGAACTACCTTTGGTGGGATTCACCCTTGTGTAAGGTGCATTTGCTTCTTTATCTGTCGTATTTATCTGATGTTTAAAAACTCAGGGGTAGGCAAAAGGGAAAGGTTTGTCACTGCTTCACCTAATTTCTCTCTCTGTGAAAAGAAGGAAGCTAGCTATTTTAATATATTATATGCTTTTATTTGAATTGCAGTTTATTTCTAAATACAGTAATTATACATTCTATAGGGGGAAAAATTACTGGAATTCTGCCCCCCCTCACTTTTTTTTTTTAATTTCAAAATATAAAAGAGCCAAAAGAGTATATTTCACAGTTGTTTTTTTCTGAAGCTATTTATTTCTAATGTAGTCAGTCTGGGAACTTGAAGTTGGAGTCAGCTTGTTTTCATGGACCCATGAAAGTGACTTTCTTATGTAGCAGGCTTTTTGGCCTCTTCTGGCTTATTCTTGTCTCTGTAGCCCTGCCAAATCATCTGGTCAAGGCTTCTTATTTTGTACACTTCCTTGTTATGCCTCTAGACCTAAGAATGTCCTCTGAAAGTATGCTCATTTATAAACTGATTGAAATAGTGTGGTAGATGTTTTCATTAAACAAATCTTTTTACCCGGATTTGTGAATAGTTATATTGAATGAATTGACATTTTAGTGATCATTCCAACCAACAATACTAGCCTTTTCTTGACGATTGCTTACATAATGAGTACAAGAGAAGAATAAACTGAGAATTTAGTTAGTAGCCTAAATTGGTTGTTGGGTTGTTTAGGTTTTTTGGTGGTGAGTTTATTTTTATTTTTTTTAATCTACCCTCACCATAAAAAGTGGAAACACTAATTAAATATGAAGGTTAGAGTAGAAAACTCTGTATATGTAATCATATATATTTAGTAATTATATGATTATGATCAGTGTACTTACAGTAGAACCACAGAGTAGCTTGAGTTGGAAGGGACCTTAAAGATCGTCTAGTCCAACCCCCCTGCCATGGGCAGGGACATCCTACATTAGATAAGGTTGCTCAGGGCCCCATCCAATCTGTATGCAATGTACTGCATGCAACTACAAGGATTTTGCATTTCCTTCCTCCTCTTGATCCATGCTTTCAGCTCCAGGACCAAACTGCCATAACATTAAATAACTTAATATTCTGGAATGTTTAAAAGTATGTTTTTATTCATAATACTTGCCTTAGCACAGTTTAATTACAATAATATGGTAATATAATTTATGGACTCAGCTGTGTTACTTTGTTTAAAGCAGAGTCCAGCCTTTGTGTGTGTGTGTGTGTTTGCACGATTTAAAACCAAACCAAACAAAACAAAACACAAAAACAAACCAGAAATTTTACCTGTATTTCAAATGTAATTGTCAGGTTTTCGTTCTTAATCACGAGGGAGTAAGAAGGTGTCCATCTTTGTATGCTCATGTTTCATGAAATGATTCTGAACTCCTTTCTGTTTTCTGATAACAGTTTTGAACCAGCTGCCTCTTCCATCACCTTTACCTGCTACAACAACAAAAAGCCTACTTTTCAATGGACGGATAGCTGAAGAGGTGAACTGCCTTCTGGCTTGCAGGGATGAAAATCTGGTTTCACAGCTCATCCACAGTCTCAATCAGGTGTCAACAGATCATATGTATGTATTTTGAACTTCAACTATATCAGATCCACCATCCTTATTCCTTGAAATTAAAATGAACTGAATTGAGAAGGGTGTTTGTGAGAATCAGAAAAATTAGAACATGCAGGTTTTTAATTAGGCTTGCTTAGCAGTTTGCCTCTGTATAAGAGTCAATTGTTTCAGTCAGTCTGAATGTTAGTAATTGTCTGAAAGCCCTTAAGCATAACTAATTTTATTTTATTTTTTTTTAAATAGATCTATTGCCGGTTCCATTCTTGCTAGTTAGGAGTGCAAACTTTGTGGTATTGATTGTGCAATACCCATTTGTGTTCCACTTTGGTTAATAATGCACATAGATAATGTGCATTATATACCCAGTATTACACAAAAAGATAACTTTTTTGTGACACCCATGTAAGACCCATATCAGTTGTGATTAGATATTGAAATTAAATATTTTAAAAATTGAGCCAGCAAGCATGCTAATGCGTTCTCTTTTTGTCAATATATATTTTGTTGGGTTTTTTTCATTTTTCCCTGGTGTTCTTTGAATTGTCTTATGTTGATAGCCCTGTCTTTTTCCTACATATACCAATCAATTGTTTTGATCAAATAGAAGTAGCTTTTAAAAGTCCTCAAAGCAAACAATAAGTGAAAGCACAGATGCATTTAAAGAAAATCAATTATATTTTTTGATGGTTCAAAGGGAATCCTGTGATGTCAAAGATATGCCAACTTTCCTTTATGCATTGAGCTGCAACCTGAATGTTATACATTCATACATTCATGCATATGTTATTTTCACTCCTACAATAATACTTTCTTCATGTTATGCCAAAGCATTCTTCTTTTATGGAGAAGACTGCGATACAAAAGTGGGCATAAGAAACTTTTTATAATGGTCTGAAACTGACATCCATGTGTATATATAAGTGATTATTAACAGAAAATAATTTTGAAGGTTAGTAGGAATATCTATTCTTCCATTCCTTAAACAAGAGAGGAAAAAAAATAGAGGCAGGGCTTTGTGGACTTGTTTTTTTTCCTATATTTTAGCAATAAATTGTCATCTTTTGTTTTGTTTTGGTTAGGTTTTTGTTGTTGGTTTTTTTGTTTTGTTTTTTTTTTCCACTCGACTCATGGTTTCTTATAATTTAAAAATGCATTTGCCTCTTTATTTGCTTACTTCCACAATTCCAGAGAATTGAAAGATAATCTTGGCAGTGATGATCCAGAGGGAGATATACCAGTCTTGCTGCAGGCTATCCTGGCAAGGAATCCTAATGTTTTCAGGGAGAAAAGCATGCAAAACAGATACGGGGTACAAGGCGGTAAGGATTTTTGATTATTTATTGATAGTGTTTTATGTTGTTCTGTTTAGGGGACTGATACTAACCACAAATATATATGGAGCACAACTGTGATATTTATGCCTTACCTTGTATTTGATAGTGATATAAAGCTATGTATCTTGACATCTGCTAAGAATGATTGTATTAGGATAAGCGTGGAAATAAACACTACTGTGTATTTTTGTAAAAAATAATGTTTAATTACACTACAAAGTTTAATTTTTAGGATGAGTGATTGGATTTTATTTTAAAGTAATTTTATTTTAATTTCTTTATGGCTGGTTTCGTATATTTGTCTTGGTAAAAAAGTTGGGAAAATATTCCTTGATCTTACTAAAAATCTGTACGATTATAGTGTATCATTATAGTGGTAGTCCTTAACAGTTCTGGGGTAAGGAATAAGGTTGAATGAACCATACTTAACAGTTCCTCCCTGCCATTTCTCTTCTCAGAAAGTTGTGATGCCCTACAGATTTTGCTGTTTCAACAGTTTATTATTTTCTGAGGTTTAGTGAGATATACTGCTGGATAGCAAAGATGGAGAAGGGGAGAGACCAAGCAAAGAATTAATCAGTCTACTTGTAGATCAGGAAACTTTTATTTTATTTGCACCTGAAATCTTTTCTTTAAATACTAAAGTATGAAACGAGTAGGAGAATTTCCAAAGTTTTCGTGGTGTGAGAATAAAGCTTTGTTAGCATTGTAGATAGAAGTGTTACTGGAGTCCGCAGGAGATAAAAAGTGTACAGTGTTTTTGGAGGGGAAAAATAATAACATGAGATTATTAAGTTTGTTCACTTAGGCTAGTGAGTCAAAAGCGATAAAATATTTGAAAAGAACTTGCCAAGGACAGAACACATAATGTTCCTTGAAAGAATGCAGAAATTTCTTGGAATTAAAATGTGAAAGGCAGTGCTAAATATTTAGTAGCTCATTGATACATATATCCTGAAATTTAAGCTCTGAAAACATTCTACAGATTCTGGGTTTGGGCAGAGTATGATTTTTCTAGCTGTGGGAAGAGTTGTGACTGTCCTGTCAGTTTGCAGAATGGTTTCACAAAGAACATACACTCGAATCAGTTTTCCACCGGTTTTGTGGAATAATTTTTTGCCACTGCAAAACGGAGACATTGTTTATGAAATTATCTGTTCTAGCAGAGACTTTTGAAAGAAAGAGGATAAAGTGAGTTAATTTCTTTTTAATTTTTGCAACTTGATTCAAAAGGTTAAGAATAATCCTTAATGAAATAAAAGCACATCTATCTTTATTAAATGTGCTTTGGCCTATGCTTGAAGGAAGGTACTAATACAGAGTTAAAAATAATTCAACATGAAACTTAAAAGAATAGATGATGTTACTTTAATTTTAATAAAGCTAACAAAGTGGTTTCAGAGAACCAGAAGAGATCAGACTTGAAAACTTCCTTGAATATTTAATTTTATTTTACATAATTCTGAATACTTGTAAGTGTGAAATCGGAAAAACTTAAAGAAAGGGGAAAGAGGGGAAAAGCATAGCTGTAGACCAAGTATTTTGAGAAGAAGCTGGCCGTGGAATGAATGTTTGGAAAAACTAGACAAAGTGTGACTTCATTTTCTATGGAAAAAAGCCGCACTCTTCCCTGGAAATAGGGGGATCTTTAAGCTAGATGCTGGCAAATTGTGGTAGCCTTATTAGCTGTTAATACATCCCATTCAGATCTCCAAGGCTAAAGGAGGATATACTGATGTGTTCTGGCAGCAAAGGTTGGGCTTTCTTCTGCTTTCTGAACAGATTTTCTAATCTTTGTAGAGTCATGATATGTAGAACAATTGGGGATTTGATAAAGATCTTATGTAATGCAGTTTGCCAGCTAGAAGAATGAAATTTGGGCTCTTTTTTAGTATTTCAAATTAATCTCTTCTGCTTTTTCCTTACTGTCTTCCTTTTGAACATTATCTTTCTGCCTTCTGTTGAGTCCAGCATGTGGTTGTCTTGGTTTTATACAGTCAGGGCGAACTGTTCTAAGACATTAATT
>VZRW01011175.1:0-23936 GCA_013398125.1 Aegotheles bennettii | reverse complement strand
GGGCTGGGGTGACCTTGTGAGCTGGGAGTCGACTGGGAAGGGACCATAAAGGGCAGGGACAACGTAAAGAGGGCAGAGAGTCCCCGTGCAGCACAGCGGGACCTTCAGCTGGAGCCTGGGCAGGCGTGAGGCCCTGCTCCCTGCGGGCAGTTGTCCTGTAGAGCTCCTCTGAAAGGACACTGTGGGTGTGAGGGGGTTACACGGATCTAGAAAACGTAGCAGGCAGGTTCTGTGGGGCTGTGAATGCATAGGAAACGTTTGTTGAACTGAAAGCAGAAGTTAGGAGAACATTGGAGGGATGGGTTGATGTCCTTATCTGTTCTTACCCTTCCATGGGGGCTGTTTGTGGTCACGCTTTTCTTAATTAAGCCAAATCAGGAGTGTGAATGCCATCCCTGGAGCATTGGAGCAGGCTCCCCAGGGCAGTGGTCACAGCACCAAGCCCGCCTGAGTTCAAGAAGTGTTTAGACAGCACTCAGACATGTGGTATAATCCTTGGGGTGTCCTGCACAGGGACAGGGGTTGGACTCGATAATCCTGATGGGTCCTTTCCAACTCAGCACATTGTGATCCCTCACCCCTGCAGAGGATGCAGTTTCCCGTGTGTTCCATCCTAGGGAAGCCACGTTCCTCATCGTGGGGTGTTGTTGAACTTGGTCTGAGCAGGTACAGCCATTGTCATGGAACTTGGCTTTCCATCACCTTCACACAGGTGAAGCTGGGTCTGCAGTACTGTCCTGGAGAGCACAAGGGACCAGAGCATGACCCACCAGTACAGGTGGAGAGAGCTGGGCTGCCTCAGCATGGCAGAGTGCAGTGAGGGGCAACCTAATAGCAGCCTGCAACTACTGAGAGGACAGCTAGAGGAGACAAACCAGTGCTCTTGGGCTGGAGCACGTCATACAGCAAAAGGAGACAGGGAGTAGGGGCTGGAGAGGCTCAGGCTGGGAAAGTTCTCTGATTTCTCACTGAAACTGGTTCTGTGCTTGAAAATAGTGCATGGAGGTGGGGGAGAGCATTTGGTGTTGATTGCTTAGGGATTCTGTTCTGGTTTGTGGCTCGAATACAGCATTAACAGCACTGCCTGTAGTACATATTTAAACCTCATTAACTATGGAGCTTCCATCAGTGATCTGTGAAGGTCCAGTGTTATGTGTGATAGCTCTTTGGCCACCTTACAGCTTGGTGATTGCATTTTCAAGGCTCAGGTTTTGTTCTCTAGTGTTCTTGTGCTGTAAGACTGCTGCTGTGAAAAGACTGTAAAGCAAAATAGGCAGAGTCTTCGTGTCCGACAGGGATTTGTTTCATTAGATGGCAACTTACTACTTAAAAGCACTTGGTAGAGTTACAGGAGAGCAGCTAAAAGGGGCCTCTCAGAGCAGGGCTAACAGCAGCACCAGGGCAGGCTTTTGTGACTGACTTTGTCTGGTCAAGTTTTGCAAACCACTGAGGGTGGAGATCCCTTCCCACCTCTCTGGTGACCTCTGTTCCAGGGCTGGTGACCTCTGTTCCAGGGCTGCACCACTCTGCTGGGGAAGCTTCTCCAAACTCTCAGCCTGAATCTCTCAGCATCCTCCTAACACCTGACCTGACCCCTCCAGCAGAGCAGAGGGAAGGCTGCTTGGCTGGCTGGCCATGGTCTCCTGATGTAGCCTGGCACACTGTTTGCCTTGCTGAGCATCAGAATGCCATGTTGGATGGTCAGGATGGTTTCTGTGCAAACCCCCAGGATCCTTCCAGCAGGGCTGCTTCTCTGTTAATGGTTTCTTCACTGATTCAGGGAGTTCCTCTGCCCCAAGTGCTGAACTTTGGACTTTGTCAAGGTAAACATGCCACATGTTTGATGTGGCACATGGAGGACCTGTCTGTGGCTGCTGCCCAAGCTGTAGCTTCAAAGACTTAAACTTTCTCCTTGGAACATGGATGATTGTTGGTTTGTGCAGTTTGAAGTTGTGCTGCTATTTCATTTGATGCTGGAAAGCTTATAAGTAATCTGATGGCTTCCACCTTGCATGGGCATGCTGGTCCCCATGCACTCCTCCCAACCTTCCCCAGCTGCACAGGAGCTTCACTAGCAAAGCTTGGATCACTGACAGGACCTCAGCATAGGTGAGGATCCAGAGGGAAGTGGTGGTGTCTGTCCTGGTTTGAGCCAGGACAGAACCAATTTTCTTTTGGTAATTGTTACATTAAGCTGTGACAATGTCTCTGCTCTTCTCCCCTGGCTGTAGGAGAGCTGCAGGCTGCCCTCCTTCCCTGCAAGGGTGACGTGGCCCCATTCATTGCCTGGCTTCTCTGTGACAGCACAGCCTGGTTGGGCTGGATGCTGAAGCAGCTTTTCCAGTATCTTGCCAAGCCCAGGGCTTCAGCCTGGAGAACAGTGGAGTAATGGCCTTGGAGAGGAGGAGTAGTGTGGCAGCAGCTTTGAGTAAGGGTGGTTGCAGAGAGAAGGAGGATTGCTCTTCTGAGTACATAGCTTGGGTGAATGGAGGGCTCAAAACCAGCAGTTCTTGGCTGTTTCATGTTGTGGTTGAGGTGATAGGGTGGGTTTTTTGCAAATGTAGACTTTAATTTCTTGGGATTCCCAAGGAAATAGGAGGGACTCTGCCTCTGCTTTCCCGCATTGACTGTTGATACAGGTCAAGGTACTGCTTACCCTGGAATTTCATCCCCATCATCCAGTCATAGGGTCTGAACATGGTTAAACATGGCTGTTATTCAAAACTGCCTCTTCTACACTGAGTTTAACTCTGTCACTCAACCAGAAGCTAAATATAAAATGCCACAGATGGACCAGGAGTTTGGAAATGGTCCCATTGTGGTTTGGCTTTTAATATTCAAAACCCCATGCTGAAATATTAAGGAAGCTGGGTTTATGCTCTGACATCAAAGGCAGCTTGGGAATCCATGGTTTGGTATGAACAGATCCTTTTCCTGATGTGAACTGGTTCCTGCTCAGCTCAAACGAGGTGGTTGTGTGGTGCTGAGGAGTTCAGCACTCTGTGTTCAGCTGTGTGATGTGAGGCCTGATGCTCTGTATTTATGAAGTGATGCCAAGGTTTTTGTTAGGCAAAGCCTTTCCTACAGAATGGCAAAGTTCCCTAAAGTGATCAGAATATTTTTTCTGATTTTATGTAAATTAAACAAAATGGCCCTGGATCTTGCAGAAGGCTTTGCTCCCTCTGGTGGCTGGAGTTCTGGGGGTGAGGTTCTTCTGGATGCTTAGGCCAGTGGCAGATGTAGTAATGAGTTTTCCTAAATATTCAGTGTTTGTTGGGAAGAAAGAAGCCAGCCAGATGATTTGGAAGAGTTGATCAAACTCTTCCTGTCTGGCTGAGGCCAGGAACACCAAGGAAGATGAGTGACAATGTCCAAAAGGGTCTTTCTAGGTGGAGGTGGGTGATGACTGAAAGAGGCTTTTGTGTTCTGTTGTGTTTTGTGCCAAATGCCCCTAACACTGAGACAAAAGGCCAATGTGTTAATAGCTCTGCAGTATGGGAGTTCACGCTGGGTGTGCTGGATGTTTTCTAAACAAGGAAGCTGCTGTTCCTGCTGACTGATCCATATTTTTTCTCCACACAGCGTGAGTGCATCTCAGTCCACGTTGGTCAGGCTGGTGTGCAGATTGGCAATGCCTGCTGGGAGCTCTACTGCCTGGAGCATGGCATCCAGCCCAACGGCACCATGCCCAGCGACAAGACCATCGGGGGAGGCGATGATTCCTTCAACACCTTCTTCAGTGAGACTGGGGCAGGGAAACACGTCCCTCGTGCTGTGTTTGTGGACCTTGAACCCGCAGTGATAGGTAAAGAGCAACCTGTGTGAGGCCCTGCAGAGAATGCTGTAGGGTTTTGTTTAACTTTACATGTTTTATTGACCAAGGGATCCGTTTCTCTAGTCCTGCAAAATGCTTTGAGGCTTTAATTTTTTACTACAGTGAAGCTTGCCTACATATTCCTAATGCTGGCTCATAGAATCATTATGGTTGGAAGGGACCTCCAGGGTCATCAAGTCCAACCTTTATCCCATCATATTGCTAACCATTAGACCATGGCCTCAAATACTTGGCTTTGTTTACTGGGACCAGCAAATGTGCACTCTGGAGGATTTGCCTATTACCTTCTGCCAGTCTGTGGAATTAAATGGGTCATCTCAATATGCCTCCTGCTTTTGCTATGCAAGGGAGAAGCTCTTGAAACAATGGCATTGTGTGTACAGCAGTCAATAGGAACCTTTTTAGAAGATGTGATATTATGCATCATTAGCAGATTTTTGTACATTGGAATGGTTCCTCTGCTTTCCCAAAACAATCTTCTTCTCTCTTTAGTGCTTGAAGAAGTGAGTCTCAATCACTAGCCTAAATTCAGGGACTTCCAGACATGTGCTTTGACTTCCTGCTGCCTTATCTTTGAATAACAATTCACTCTTATGCTGAAAATCAGCTGTATCCCAAGCTCTGGTGATGCTGGCTCTCAGTGCATCAGCCACTGACAATCCCACACTGGCATTAACACGCTGCAAGCCCAGTGTAAGCTCCCCAGTTTCACAAGACCCTTGTTCCTTGTGTCATGCATCTTGTTTTTGCTCTCATTAGTGCATGCTTGAGTTCTGGAGCTGGTTTTAGGGCTGCCTTGCCTCTGGTGATTTGGGGCTCTCACAGAAGTGTTGCCTGTGCTTGTGCAGTTGCTGTGTTTATCTCTGCAATACACAGCTGGGAAGGGGAGATGAGTGAGCAGGCTTACACTGTTCCTATGTACCCAAACTGTGGGTCTCTTTGACTTAGTTTCCTTGTAGCACCTCAAACCACTCTGTGTGGCCAATACAGTAGAATGAAGCTCATGAGAGCAGGGGCTGTGGGGCAGGTCAGGGCCAGGACTGCTGGACTGATAACTTTGAAATGAGCCAAAGCACCCTTGGCCATACACAGAAATCCCTGGGAGCTGTTGTGAGTCTGGCTTTCTGCTTTTGTGAGCCCTGTGTCTCTGCCTCTGTGGCTGGCCAGGTGGTGGCTCTCAGCAACCAGAAAAGGCTGAGAATGAGGTGAGGGAGAGCAGGTGGCAAAGCTTCCACCTTGCCCCCAAGGGTTAGGGAGTCTTGGGACAAACAGGGGGGAGGAAAGGTGGTGTTCAGTGCATGTTAATGATGCAAGTGTAGCTTGGGGAGATGAGGTATTATGAAATACCTGGTAGTACTGCAAAGTTAGGGCCTTTCAAGGTGACATCATGTGCTGCTCTGGGAGCTGGCCCTCTCTTTATTCCTGCCCTGCCTGTTTGAAAATTGATCCAGTTTCCCCAGCAGGGCTAGGAGGGTTCTTCCCATTCTTGCAGCACTGTGTCTATGAAAAAACAACTCCTGTGCATACAGCAGCTCTGTTGCTGCCACGTGTGTACACCAGGGGTTTCTGGGGCTCCTGGGTCAGTGCTGCTCCCAGTGAAAGCTGCAGGGCTGCTGTGTGTGTGCCCCAGGGCTGCTGTGTGTGTGCCCCAGCTCTGCAGATGTGGTGGCAAAAACACCATCAAACCTTCCACCAAGAAACAGGGCAGTAATGTGTCTGGGAATCCCACAGAGGTCTTGAAAAATCTACCCCAGACAGACTGAAACATGAAGGGTGGCATGAGGGGAAGCTTGGTTTAGCTGTCCCCTAAACCCAAAATTCTTTATCTCAGCACACTTTCACAGCCCAGTGACTGATACTCTTAACTCTTCCAGTTTTGTTACTTCCCCAGGAACATCCTGATTCATGTTGCCGTTACCAGCAATCTTTTTCTTCAGGTTCTATATTTTTCCCTTTTACCTATATTTCTCCTTTATAGCTTGGAGTGGTAACACAGAGTCTTAAATCATGTAGACTTTTCCAAATTGTTTTTATTTTGGTGCAGCCTGGAAATACTTTATTGATTTGCAGGCTGCGGTGGTAACTGGTCAGTCTAAATTGGTTCAAACAGTAACTGTATTTTTAAACCTTGAATTCTACTTATCTTTGTCTTGCTGGCTCTTTCAGATTGAGTTATATGCAAACAGGCAACTTCATCTGTAGTTAAAAAAGCTCTTTAATTAAAATCAGGTGGAAAGCAGAGAATGCAATGCTGCATTAGCATGCAACTCAAGAATGGCTTGAGCTAAACCAGAGACAAAGCTGTGCTGAGTGGCTTTGCCCCTTTGTGGTAGGACAGAGCTTTAGCCTGCTAGTTGTAAGTATGTGTTTCTGATAACCAGTGAAGATGGTAACCAATTCATTCTCCAAACCTGTAGCTGCTGGGGGATGGTGTGTGTTCATTTGCAGGGTTTCTTTAAGTGCAGCCATTCATGCTGGAGCTTACAGCTCGGTATTTGAATGGCTGAATGTCCCTGCAAGAGCATCTCTTGTTCCTTTTGAACATTCTTCTATGCCCCTGGCAGGAAGTACAATTAAGGGAAAGCAGGGGACAAGTGAGCAGTGTAGGCTCTGACTGCCCACAGCTGCAGAAGCAATGGGGTAACATCCTGGAGGGCTTGGAAAATAAGGGGGAAAAGCAGTATTTCAGATGCTGATCTGTAAAAATGGGCCTTAAATTGTCCTGAACTGTGGAAGAATGATTCTGCTGGTATAGTCCAGTTTTATATCACTCTGACAGGTCAAAAATTTAAACTTATGTTTAAAATGGGGCAGTTTCTTAAGCAGTTAACTTCATTCTTCTTAGGTATTTAACACTTAGATTGTACTAAGAACTGTCACCTACTAATAGGTAGAAATCAAGCTGCTTTTTAACTAAGGGTGTAGGTGCCTTATTCTGGACACCCTTGGAAGTTTGAAAAACCTGGTCTACATAGAAAACTAACTTATAAATAATACTCATCTTGTCTCCCCAGATGAAGTTAGGACTGGGACGTACAGGCAACTCTTTCATCCTGAACAACTGATATCTGGTAAAGAAGATGCTGCAAATAACTATGCTCGAGGCCATTACACAGTTGGGAAGGAGATAATTGATCTCGTTCTGGAGCGTATCAGGAAACTGGTAAGATTTCACTGAAAGCTCTTCAACATCTTCAGCCTGTTCTACAGGACTTGGAAATTAGGTTATCAAAAATACACAGCCCTATAAATTGTGCTTTAATTTATTCTGTGGTAGAAGAACCTATGGGCTTTGTCTGCATCCGTTTATGTTCTTAGCCAGCTGAGAATGGTGGGATTATTCCTGTCATACCACTTTCATGTGGCCCAAAATGCTGATGTGGCACCCAAAACTTTACAAGTTTCACTTGCAACTTCAGAAAGCCAGGTCTGAAAATTGATTTGCATAGTTCCTGCTGGAAAAGGATTGGTCTCTGGCAAGGAAGCTTGAACAGGAGCGTTTGCTTCTGTGGTTTGGGCTTCTGTTTGCATTTCCTGCTGTTATAATTTCTGAATTAATTTCATGGTAATAACAGTAGGAAAGGAATAAATCTCAGTAAGTGGGGGATGTTCCAGGCTCCCCTGGAACATGGGGAACATGGTACTTTGATCATGTGGTAAATTTATGAAGATGTCAGCTTAAAGGTTGGAGTTCCCTTTTTGGAGCTGCTGAGCATGTACTTGACTGACTCTGACTCACAAAGGTAAGGAGTTCTCATTGCACAAAAAAATCCAGGCTATACCTCTGGCTTTAATATGGAATGATCAATGAGTCTTACTGAAAAGTACACATTTTGGGATCAAAACTGGTATTATTTGCAGCACTTGGCTGCTGCTGTCTCTTAATTAAAGCTAAGTTGGTAGCAGACTGTACTTTGACCTAGAAAATACAGTTGTAGCTTCTTTTTAGAAGCTGTTGGATGCCTATGTCAGTCTTGGGAATCGAGCTAAGCACCATGGGGCACTTCTGGGGACAAGGCAGTCTAGTTTCCTCATCTGAGGAGACTGCACTTGAAGTGTGATGCATCTTGGCAGCTCAGTTGAGTTACATGCTTGCAACTCTTAGAGGATTATAGCAATAGTTTTGGGGCAGGGAGTTGCTCCATTTTTGTGCAGGTAGAGAATATCACATCACTAAAGGAATAGGTGGTCTTGGTTCTTTGAATGTTACTGCTTTTTGTTGGTTATTGTCAATGGCCTTGGCCTGGGAATTGGGGATAGGGGAGGTTTTGCAGTAATAATCTGAAGTGAAGAGGTTGCCTGCCAATATGTAGGGAGGTTAAAATAGCCAAAAATACAACGGTTTTTGTGGGGCAGTTCCTTGATCATCAGTGGATGAGCTGAATCCACTGTTACTTTCCTGAAGTTTGAGCTCTTGCTATGTGTGAGAACTCGGAGCTCTTTCCTGAGCTTGTTCTGGGATTCCTAATGTCTCTGCAATTGCTTTAACACTTCTATTTTCTCTTTCAGGCTGACCAATGCACTGGCCTGCAGGGTTTCCTGATTTTCCACAGCTTTGGAGGAGGCACTGGCTCAGGTTTCACCTCTCTGTTGATGGAGCGCCTGTCAGTTGACTATGGGAAAAAATCCAAGTTGGAATTCGCCATCTACCCTGCACCCCAGGTCTCAACAGCCGTTGTTGAGCCCTACAACTCTATCCTGACAACCCACACCACTCTGGAACATTCTGACTGTGCCTTTATGGTTGACAATGAGGCCATCTATGACATTTGTCGTAGGAACCTGGACATTGAACGCCCGACCTACACCAACCTCAATCGCCTCATTGGTCAGATAGTTTCTTCAATTACTGCTTCCCTCAGATTTGATGGTGCCTTAAACGTGGATCTTACTGAATTTCAAACTAATCTGGTGCCTTACCCTCGTATCCACTTCCCCTTGGTAACATATTCCCCAATTATCTCGGCAGAGAAAGCCTATCATGAGCAGCTCTCTGTGTCTGAGATAACCAATGCCTGCTTCGAGCCATCCAACCAGATGGTGAAGTGTGACCCTCGCCATGGCAAGTACATGGCCTGCTGCATGCTGTACCGTGGTGATGTTGTCCCCAAGGATGTCAATGCTGCTATTGCTGCTATCAAAACCAAGCGCACGATCCAGTTTGTGGACTGGTGCCCTACTGGTTTTAAGGCAAGTCTCAGTTACATCATGTTTTTTTAGACTCATTCACTGCTGTGGACTTAGGAAGTCCCTTCTCTCATTAAGATATCATGTAGGTGCCTGGTTTGTATTTGGAGAAATGGAGACTTAGGTTCTTATACAGAACTGTTTTCCTGGGGGGTGAAACATTTTATTCAATTATTGTATGACTACTTTGATGATAATCACTGTCAGTACAGAGAAACTCAGTCTCTTCTGCTCTTTCATGTAGGTTGGCATCAATTACCAGCCACCGACAGTTGTTCCTGGAGGGGACCTGGCCAAAGTCCAGCGGGCAGTGTGCATGCTGAGCAACACCACAGCCATTGCAGAGGCATGGGCTCGTCTAGACCACAAGTTTGATTTGATGTATGCCAAACGTGCCTTTGTTCACTGGTATGTTGGAGAAGGGATGGAGGAGGGGGAGTTCTCAGAGGCTCGGGAAGATTTGGCTGCACTTGAGAAAGATTATGAAGAAGTGGGCACAGACTCGATGGATGGAGAAGATGAAGGTGAAGAATATTAAATACAACAGAAGTGAATTGCAAGGCTTTGCCATTTTACTGCCTGTTCAGTAGTGGTGTAAATCATGTTAAATAATTGAAATAAACTTCTTTAATCAAGACATTTGGTAGTATCCAAACACTGTACATTCATTAACTATATGGAAGTAGTCAGTAGTCCAGGAGAGATTTTTTTCCTCAAAGATGTCTGAATAAAATAAGCTATAGCTAGATGAGTTCTTGTCCTTATGGCATTGCTATCTGAAGAGCTAATAGTGCATATTTTCCTCCAGAACAGGAGACTAGAATGTTCTTGAGCTTTTGCTGAAAGATTAGTTACTTTTTTCAAGGCTCTAAAGCTGGTGTCATGAGAGGCAACAGGAACTAACAGAATCAGGCAGGTTGGAAGGGACCACAGTGGTCATCTGGTCCAACCTCCCTGCCCACACAGGCTCATCCTAGAGCTCATGGCACAGGGCTGCATCCAGATGGGTCTTGAACATCTCCAGTGAGGGAGACTCCACAGCCTCTCTGGCCAACCTGTTCCAGGGTGTGGGAACTCACAGTAAAGTTCTTCCTCTTGTTCAGGTGGAACTTGCTGTGCATCAAGTTCTGCCCATTGCCTCTTGTTCTGTTGGTTGTCACCACTGAGAAGAGCCTGGCTCCATCCTCTTGATACATGTTACCGAGGTCCCCTCTCAGTTGCCCCTTCCTGAGGCTGAACAGGCCCAGCTCCCTCAGCCTTTCTTTGTAAGATTCTCCCAGACCCTGGACCAACTCAGTGGCTCTCTGTTGGACCTGCTCCAGGAGCTCCTTGTATTACCCATAAAAAATGCAACACCCTTAAAAACCAAAGGCTATTTGAATGAGTTTTCTCCTATGCTTAGACTTAGCATGGACCAGTAACCTGGAAGGGGAAGATGTGTCCAAAAGGGTGTGCCATAGCATGGGGAACCTGCTGCTGCTCTGTTGGGGCCTGTGTAGTTGTTTGCCCTGGTGTGGCTTTGTCCTCCCACAAAGGGAACTGCAGCCCCTGTCTGCCAGCTTTCTGTGGAGTCAGCCTTTTGCCTGGAGCTGTCTGGAGCAGGATCTCTGGGTTGGCTGGCCAGGGTTAAACACTAGTTTTCCCTAAAACTAATTCTTTTGCAGGAGTAATTAGTCTGTGGGTTCACATATGCAAATCACCATTCTCCTGCCTTCCATGTAAGCTGATGTAAGAGGAGAGGATTTGGCTAAGCAGGTTATCTTCAGATGTGGGACAGCCTCTGTCTGAAACCTGTGGGGGCTTGGGGGCACAGGGCAGTGATCCACAAACCACACAACCTGACTATTTGTAACTCTTGGCTTGGAGCTGGGTGACTCCAAGGAATCTCCCACAAGGAGCAAAGGTGGAATAGGCAAATCTGTTAAGATGATTGAATTATGAATGTGATTAGAGGATAGCAAAGTGACTCCAAGACTAGCTTTGAGCTGGAGAATTCCTCCCTGTACTATTTCAATCTGATTTATATTCCTTCTGATCTAATAGAGCGTGATTCAGGCCAAGTCTTGGAGCCTGTGAGCTGATGGAGATGAGCATACTTGCTTAGCTGGAGTCTTGGCTGTGGTGTGAGGAATGCCTTGACTCCCTTCTGTCTGGGGAACTTGGTTAATACTGCAATCCTTGACATCAACTCAACGTGGGAAGCTTTCCCTAACCTCAGTTTTAGCTGTGACTTGGGTGTGCTTGTTCTGCTGGATGGGGCTATCACTTAATTTAGGTTTAGCAGGCAGCTGCTGGTAAGGTCTGTCAGGATCCCCTGCAGTGCAAGGCTGACCTCTAATTTGCTTAGGCTGAGAACTCATTTACTGCATTGTTTGTGTTCTAGAAGCCACTGGCTTGAGTCAGTCTGATTAGATTCTGTGATTTGAAATTAATTTAGCCTATTGGAGATGAAAGCTGCCAACTTTATATAGATGGGGAAAACAATTTTCAGGCTTTGTAACCCAGATGAGCTCCTGTTTAGTCAGCTATGGTCTTCTGCAGAATACACAGATGCTGAGAACATCCCATCTCCTGCCATTCGGCGTAGCTGAGCATGTCCAAAGTTCCAGTGAGTTTCTTATTTTGCTTGTGTTTTTGTGTTCCAGGGTAGACATAAAAGTGTAGAGAACCTCAAGTCCTGTTGACTAACTTGTTCTCCTACTTGCTGGATGATTAAGCAAATGTGCTGGGCCTAACCCAGGAGGCAGTCACAGGCATTGCATGTCAGATCGACTCCATTCCAGTGCACGCTTTCAGGTTCTTCATGGGATGGCAGTGCCCACAAGAGGAATATGCAAAGGGCTGTTTCATGCCTCACAGGTGTTTAGATCTTCAGTGTGAAATCCAGTCCTACTGGCAGATCGTGAAGAAGCTGCGTGGCCACCAGTGCCAGCACCGTAATCTCCTTCAGAAATTGTGTAGGGGTGGATTTCTGAACTGGCCTTCAGTGGGATCTTTCAGCAGTGATTTTGCTCTTCTGTCTGGGATTCTCCATTCCATTGTGTTTCCTGCTGATACTGTTTGTTCTTTTGCTCTGTGTGTGGATTACTCCTGCTTAGAACATTGCTGCTGGGTGTCTGTCACGGGTCTGTGCAGGGCACAGGACTCCATAGCATCCTCATAAAAACCTTGTGCATATGGAATGCTGAGCTCTGAAAAGCCCAACTGATTGGGCACCTCATTCAGTGGTAGGCATTAGATTGGAGATGCATTCTGCTTTTAATTTGTAAAAATAACATTTAATGCTGCTTTGAGAAGGTGGTGAGCTGGAACACCGCAAGCATCCACCAGTGGAAGGTTTGAGATGCTGTGTCACTGGTGAGCCATTGGACTGGTGCTGAAAGTACTTTCTACCTTCTCAGCCTGCATCATACCCAAATTTTTTATATTAGTATTAAGAAAGACTCTTGCGTTAGCTAGTGGGCAGTCAGCTCAGTGTAGGCATCTGCATACTGAGCTAAGATAAGATAGTGTTTTTCTCAGATATGAAGCCAAGATAATTGCAGCAGGAAAATCCTGCTGAAACTGCTCTTGCTTCAGCTGGAAATCCTTAAACATGTTATAATTACTGGCTGTATGGTTGCATTAATAAATGGGTGGTTCATCTATTTCCTGAGACATGGAGGAGATCCTACACTGAATCCAAATTTCAGTGTAAGAATAAATACCTGAAACTTGCAAAGGTTAAGATAGGCTGTCACTTAACAGAAAATGCTTTCTTTGCTCTCTGTTGAAAGCCTGGCTTTAATTCTAAACCCCAAATGTTTTCTTTGGTAAGAAATCCCCATACTTGTGCTTTGGACAGTCATGTGCCTGTTTGCACTGGCAGAAGTGCAGGCATTATTTAGTGGTAACTAAATATATCCTTACCTGTGTGGTGACACAGCTTTCTCTGGTATGAGATTGGCAATTAATAGCTATCACCTGATACAGAATAACTTGTGACTCATAAGGTGGGGGAGGAGGAAGTGAGCTGGAGCCCATGGCGGATTGCTGTGAACTTTGTTGTAAATTGCTGGTCTTATCCGTGAGATCTGTTCTGAGATGGTTCTGGTGCCATTCCAAGGGAATGCAGTGCAGCAGAAGCTGATTTCCACCCACTCTGCCCTCTGAATAAGCAATATGAATACCTTTTACTGTGATAATGTCTATTATATACCATTATGTAGACTTCTCAGTTCTATAGCAAGCATGCCCCAGTGTAGTTGTATGATAAAAGTCTGTTTTAGCTTTGTGGGCAGTGTAGGTAACACAAGCACACAACTGCACATCCTGCCACCTTCCTACACAGCAAATTCTTCTCAAATAAAATCCAGAAAGGGCTTTTGTGCCTCATACTTTGCACTCTGTCAGATAACATTCACCATAGCAGCCTGTTGCTGAACAGCATGAGCTTGTTTAGGAGAGCAGAGCTCTTTGGGGTTAGAATTGGTAAGTGCAACTTAGATTGAAGGTGATTAAGTAAAGAAACACAGGGTGACTCCATTATTCTGGTGGAAAAAGTAGAGGTGAGACTGCAAATTGTACTGCTCTTGGCAGTGTTTTAGGAAAACACAAAGCATTGTCTAAAAAAATGTCTAAAATATGGCTTAGTTTTAAAGGTTCTCTGGCTTTACCTCTTGCCTTTCTCCACAGTGTAATGGTGAGGAGTCAGTTCACAGTGATTTCTTGTGCAAATTTTGAGGAACTAGTAAAAAATTGAAGGGAATAGCAGTGTCCATTCATTACTTTGTCAATATGCTGCTGTAAACGTGCACGTGGTTTTTGATTGCCTTGTCCCAAGCCTTCAGTCTTGTTGGGCCTCCCGTGACGTACTGCTCCTGCCCTGGCACATTCTCCAAGACAAGGAAGACATCAAATCTGCATGGATGTTGTAACAGTGGAGATCTTGACATCTGAAGTGCTGCTAATGTGCTACCCCGTGCCATTCTCTTCTGATCTTTTCAGATGCCTGTACTTCTGCCAAATAAGAGCTTGGGTTGCCTTTGCACAAGGTCGTGTTTTCCTTTACGTAGGAGATGCTTCACAGAAGCAAAACTGTGATTGTCATCATTATAATGCAGAGCTATTTTAATGTAATGGGACAGCTTTTCTGCCTTGCTTGCTGAAGTATTGCAACAAATTATTTTGCAGATCTTTCAGCCAATGCATTTGTACCTTTGAATTCATTTCTTTTAAAAGTTTGGGAAGAAAAATCAGCCAGGGTAGTAAATGTAGAAGTAACCAGGTCATGCATGGGAACTGAATTATCAGAGGGTGGGGGAGTACAGAGGAAGTGTAACTGAAGCTCCTGTCAGGAAACATACTGGATGAGGTGACTGCTGATCTCACCAGTTCTTTAGGTCATGTTTATGAGGAATTACTTCAAAAGAAAAGATGTTTTTTATTTCAACTCTGAAAACAGGGACTGGGCTTATAAACAAATTTGGCAGTAAAGAGCTGAAGAACAATTTTCCATTGCATTGCAGAACTCCTCTGGAAGTGCTGTAGGGATTTTCTGTGTGCGTTCACAAGGTGCTAATGAATAATTCTGTCCCATCTTGGTGTGAAGGAGAGGAAGGGAGGACTAACTGTGTAACTTCCAGACTGTGTGAAGACTTTGATCTACAGATTTCTTGGAGTTAGGCAAGAGGATTAGAGTTTTGTAGTCTCAGCTGGCTATTAGTGGAGAGAAGGAATGAGCACGATGAAGTGGGAGAAACTGCATTGCTGCATTGTAGGTGCTGTCTGAGAAATACCAGGAGAGTAAATAAAAGAAAGGGTGGGAGTCACATGGAGTGGTGCCTTCTGTGGGGCTTTTCTGTGAGTTGAGTTGCTTCAAACCCAGCTTCTTCACTGATGCTGTGTGCCTGTCCATTGGCTTTCCAAAGACCCTACTTCCCATGGCTAGGTTCATGTTACATAAAACACGTTAACTTGTCTAAAAATAGTCTTTATTCTGGTGATGCTGCCCTGTTCCCTCAGTGTTCTGTAAATCTTTCAGTCATTTTTCAGGAGCATGTTTCACAGTTCCTCTGCATCATTGTCTGGGTTCCCCTGGTCTGTGTCAAGAGATTGAAGTACTTGGGCACAAGAAGTTAATTTAAATTCCTCTTTTCAAATGTTTACTAGAAAACAAAAACTGTAAATACTAAGTGTGAGGGGCTAGAAAACAACCCAGAAACATCTAGGAAATAGTTGGGGTTTTTTCTAATATTTAACATAGATCATTAGAAATTCTGGAACACTTGGGGAAGCCTTAAGTAAATTACTCTTTCTGAGAAAGGAAGGACGTGCATCTTAGTCCCTTTAAGCTAGAGTACTCCAGCCTGCTAGATGAGCTCAGTTCTGCTGCAAGGTCCCCCCCAAGCTTCCTGTGATCCTTAGTCCTTGTGTGAGTGGTCTCAATTGTGAGCCAATAAGCAGTGCAGTAATGTGTTATGTCAACTGTGAAACTGAGTGGGCTTTGAGGCTGATGGAAGAACAAGGGTTTAAGCCTTCATTTGTGGGTTCCAAGAAGTGGGAAGGGAGTCCTGAGCTTAGGCAGGAGTACTCAGATTCACTGTATAAGATTGAGATTGGAGATCAGATGGTTGTGGAGAAGCTGAAAAAAGTTTTCAAGGCAACTTTACAGGCTTGAGTTTGTGTCCATATGGATACAATCAGCTCCAGAAAGGCTGTCCCAAATGTGTTGCATTAATACTGGCCAGGCACTTCTCCCACTTCAGCTTTGTTACCCTTGGGAGGTGATGGGTGATGTGTAACTGCTATTACGCTGTGCTGGGGGCCTGTTTACAGCTCTTCCTAAAGAGCTGCAGTCCTCTTATCTCCAAATATTTTAGGATTGAAAGGGTGAGGTGCTGTTGCTGGTCTCTGTCTGCACACTGCTACTTAAACATCACTCAGCCTTGCTACTCGAGCAATGCAGTGAGCAGAGATCGATAAAGGGGACAGGCAGCCCATAACTGCCCCAGACTGTGCTGGTGTTTGGTGGGTGAGAGTCATTTTTCCAAACATTATACCTGAAAGGACACCCATAGTCTGAGCTAGGTCTGCTAGGATTCTTCTGCAGTAAAAAGGATTAGGGGAAAGAAAGGAACAGGGTGCTCCTGCCCGTTCTAGGTGGTAAAGTTGGAATTGAGTGAATTTCCCAAGTGCCTCTTGAAGGCCTAAGGTGTCAAGTCCAGAACTACACATTTGACTTCTAGAGACTTGAATTGGTACAGATTCATCTGTCCAAAACAGCTCAAAACTTTCTCAGAGTCTGTTCTTACCCCACATTTTTAATCTGTGGTTTCTGTGTGTTTCCCAGATGACCTCCGAGGCTGCTGGCAGTGTTTAAGTTCCTTTTCCAGGGATGGCTGCAGTGCTTCACACTGGGCATGAATTCCAAGCAGTCTTCTTCAAGGAGGCTGCCAGACCTTAAGCATCTTCATGTTACTTTTCCTTTTGTTCGAGCTCTATTGCTGCAGTGTCAAATGCATTTCATAGTTGTACAACCTCACCACTTGCAAAGCTGCTTTCAGTGGTTTGTATTGAGAGCAGAGATCTCTGTGGCTTTTCAGGTATTTCAGAACCTGGTCTGTAGAACCTGCCTGGGGTGAACTGGTGTGCATTGTTTGAGATGCCAATGTACCGTTTTGAGCCTGGCATTGTTTTCCAGCAGTTCTGGAGCTGATCTTGTGCAAAGATCAGTTGTCAAAGCGGTGTCCTCTGCAGAGACCCTTCCAGTTTTATGGCTGTAGCTCAGCTGCTGGCTGTCACTGTACCACTCCTCCCGTGAGCAACCATGGGTTTGCTCTGGTGCAAAGTTTTGTGTTGAACTGGTACAACCTTATCCCTTCTGGTGGAAGGGCGTAGTTTCCTTTCACTGTCATGAGCTCAGAAGGCTCAGTGGGGATCAGGGAAGGGTTGGGGTCCCATGAGTCAGCTACAGCTGCTGTCGAACCACGGGCTCAAGTGTTCTCTGCTGACTGGGGCAAAATGGTTTCTGCCTTTGTTCTTCACCACTTATATGGAGTGTTTGTGTGGAAGGCAAAAGCACATGTATGTGTGTATGGAAGTGTCCCAGTCACGTCTCGGGGAATGCTACAAAACAGTTTCTGCCATGGTCCACAAATGCTTTTGAAAGCAGCGTTAACGCCTTGCAGTAAGCACATATGGCACCCAGAGACAGAGGGTTCCTTCGCTGTGACTGCCCCCAGAATTCAGGCAGCAGTTACTGGCAGTGCTGTGCAAACTGCTCTGCTGTTTCTTGTTTTACGTTTTGCTGTGTGTTCAGTGTTTATCCTCCTCTCTGTTTTCCAATGCTGTCTGTTTCTTTACTGGTTCACTGCTGTTGCAGATATCAACAGTGTGTTTAAGTTCCAGTTTTGTCTATTGCAGCATATGTGCACTGGCTTCATTATCTTCACTGCCTACAAGTGTTTAATGTCTAGTAAGTGTGTCTGCATGTGTTAGATTTGTCTGATGAGGCTGAGTGGGGCAGTTTGGCTGCGTATTGGCTTAGACCTTGCTTTTCATTCACTATATCAAATACTCATAGCTGTCTATGGCAGACACTTCTCTACAGCACCTATGTGCTGATGCACCCAGTTTTTGCTAATTGTAGGTGCTGGCAGATCCAGAGCAATCCTTGCTGTTGTACTTGTGGTCACTACAAAGCTTTTCTTGTTCAGT
Source organism: Aegotheles bennettii (assembly GCA_013398125.1). Lineage (NCBI taxonomy): Eukaryota > Metazoa > Chordata > Aves > Caprimulgiformes > Aegothelidae > Aegotheles > Aegotheles bennettii. The sequence goes on along the minus strand of VZRW01011175.1, from coordinate 6,217 downwards.
CTTGTACTTCCTTGCAAAGGATGCTCTAAATTCTGTTGGAGATTTTGAAATTTTTACATCTTCATCAGATGTGTGTGGTTCCAGAGCTGAACACAAGCCAGGCTTCCTTTGCAAAACCCCCTCGGAGCTCGGTGTGTTCTGAGGGGCTGATTTCTGTTTATTTTGGTAGCTTATTGACTGTAGAGCTCCTAAATTCTTTCCATTGCCAGGTTATTTAATCACATCCTTTCCCCTTTGAACACCTTCTGCGTCCCCAGCTGGTTTTAAACCAATGTGCCATCTACCAGAGTCTGTGTCAGTCTGCCTTTGTATGATTCATGCCATTTCTTGCCACCTTTGCTTTGTCACCTTTGTCATCAGTATTGGCTGAAATATTTTCTCTGCCTTAATTCATGTAGCTCTTACATGTTCTCCAATGCATCTGAGTGATCTGCAACTGTATCTTCATTTTTAAATCCCTTCTGGAAGCAGTTTTTCCATGGCTCTTCTTCAGTGAATGATTTAAAAACCCCAAACTTTTTCTTATGTTCTGGCTCCTTGTCTGTTCAGCCTTGGACTGTGAAGTTTTAGTGCATTTTAAGTGACCCACAAGGGCTTAGGTGACTATGTGCATACCTGCAGTTTGAACCCTGGAGAGTAGGTTTGGGGTGGGGGACGGACACATACACGGATGGGTGTTGAAGTTTTGGGTAGTATCTGCATGTTTGAGGGTTTGGGTGGTATCTGCATGTGCAATCTAGACATGTGAATCCACCCTGCATGCAGCTGCGGTGTAGCCAAGGACAAGGATCCCCTCAATCCCCTGTGCCAACCTAATGAAGCATCCTTATTGCCTCCTTCATGTATCTAAAAGCAAGTGCATCCTGGAGCATATGTCTGGGTAATCGAGGGGGATTTCAGCTGTAGCAGAGGCAGGAAGCTTGACTAGGAACAAGATTTGTTAATTAAACAGTTTCTGCAAAACCAGCTTCCCTCCTTGCCTGAGCCTGTGCAGTGTCACTGAGCTGTGGAGAGGAGGACATTGGGTTTATCTGGTGTGATGCATCACCACTCCCATAGCAGGCTTTGCAAGCCTGGCAGAAGGCACAGCCTTTTCTGAGTGGTTTTTTTAGTGTCGCTTCTGCTCGCCCTGTGCAGAAACCACAGCTGAGTTCAGATCCTTCTGGGGGAGCAGCTGAGATGGTGCTTTCTGTTTCACTGCAGCCAGGGGGTCAGGGCTGGAGGAGTGCTCTTTGTTTCTGAAAGTTTTTCTAAGAAAAAAATGTGCTTTGTGGGTTTATGCATCATGGAAAGTTGCATTTCCCACGTTGCCACTGTGTTGTGCTTTGTAGGTGGGTTCACTTTCCCAAGCACTGAGGTCTGGAGCTGAACCAGTCGTGCAAGGTTCCCTGTACGGTCACTGCAGGAGGGAAGAGGATTTTAGGGTGAGGTTACTCTGTTTTGGACATTTGCTTTAAATAATGAACCTCAAAACCTCATCCCCACTGACTGTCCAAGTGCTCCATTGATGACTGGTTCCTTGCCAGCCTCCACACTTACCTGGATGAATCCTGCCCGGAGCAGATGTGTCCCACACTGGTGCCATTTGCTATTGGCGTGGTGAAGAGCAAGAAGGTACAACCCAAACTTGCTGAGCATGAGTCAGCAGCTGCCCGAGAGCGAAGTGCAGCGTGTGAAGCAGCACCTCAGCTCTGCCTTCCCAGAGCTTCCTACGGCTGTGGTTTGCTTCTCCTGGTCCTTAAGGCAGTCTGGCCAGGGGTTTAGAGTAAGGCTTTACTCAGCCTTTAATAGTAGCTAATGATAGGGTATGGGGCTTAAAAAATGTTATTAAAAAGGCAGTTGCACGGCCGCAGAGGACTTTCCATAGTTGAGCAGAGGTGTTCTGGTCCTCCACATGCTCACCAGCTGTTTTTACCTGCCTATTGACACAGTCCCCACCAGAGCTGTGTGCAGCTGTGGGACTTCCGTCCTCGGCCAGCGCTGTTTGAGCCCACAAATGAGGCTCAGATTTCCTGCCTGCCCCTTCACCACGGCCCCTCTGCATGGTTTCCTGTAGCTGACATCTTCAGCCTGCAGTCTGGAGAGTTAAGAGCTAGTGGGGCTTGTTTGGCTTCCCCAGAACACACCAGGCATCACAGAGACATGGAGAAGGCAAAAAAAATTACCAGGGCATTTACGTGTTGAAACTGATGTTTCTTTTGTAGCAAAATTTGCTGGCAAAGTACCTCCTCCTCCATTTAAGAGTGCTTGAGCCTGGATTAGCCAGGGCACACTGAGACAAGCAGTCTGGGTACCCAGCATCAAAGCAAGAGGCTGTATGGTGTCCATTAGCTGGAAGCTGTGCTAAAATGTATGGTATGCATGGTATATCCAGAACATTCCGTGTTTCCAGCCAGGATCCTGAGTTTGCAGCAGCTCTGCACCAATATTCATTTTCGCAAGGGCTGGCGTGCACCAGCACCTCTGGGAGCAGCTGTAAAACCCTTCCCTAGCCCTGATGGTGAAACTCGGAGCTCTTTGCAGGTTTGCACAGGCTGCTGGTTGCCCAGGAAAACTGGTTTGGTTTGATCTGGCATAGATTCTGCTTACTAAATCTGTTCCCAGGGACCTGCTTTCTTAAAGAGCCAAGAGGCTCAGCGTATTTTCCTTCCCTGCCCTGTATTGTGATCATCCAAACAGTGTCTTAATTAGGCCAAACTGATGAAATGAGTGCTTTGACTCCAGTGGGTTTCACTTATCTGTGACTTACATGGACTTTACGGTTGGGTGTTTTATGTGGTGCTGGTTGTCTCTGGACATGGTAGTCTAAAACTTGAATCTCCAGCTTCTAGGTAATTCTGGAGTGAAGCTTGTGTAACATTAGCATCCTTTCTTAAGTATTGCTGATTGCAGAGCTTCTGGGAGCCGTTTGGTTTGCCTTTTCAGTGTTCTGTCTGCTTGAATGTACAAGGTATAGTCTTTCCCAAAGCAGATCTTGGTGTCCCTGTAGTCCCAGGCCAAAGCAACCAGCACCCGGTGGGTGCCAGAGGAACTGGCTGCAGTCAGAGCATTTGCTGTTAATGGTTTAAACCAAACAGACTCCAGGCTGCTGGGATGGAAGATGCCCTCTCCTGACTGAGGCCCAATGTCATGCTGGCAGCTCCCGTTCTTTGCACAGGAATCATCGTCTCCGTAGTGTGTGCCTGGAAACGGATGGGATGTGATTCAGTGTCGGCCTGAATTAATGCTGACTTAACTGGAATTACTGTTTCAACTGGTACCCAGCCTTTGTCTGAAAAGGGTGGTCTAGAATGGCATGGGCACATACATAAACAGGGGAAAGATTCATCTTTTGAGGTGTCCGAGTTGGATCTCCAAACCCAAGCAAGTCGATGGATGCTTTATGAGCAAGGTGCCCCAGGCAGGTGATGACTGGTGAAGAGTGAAGGGGATGCCTGCACCAGAAGGAAGGTTCCCAGTGTGGTTCTCATCCAACAAGACACAAAATAGGATGAGCTGAACATCCCTGCAGGTTGGTGGGACTTCCTGCAAACACATGGTGTGGAGCAGGCTGTGCTGGAGCAGTGTGTGAAGGGAGGCTGGGGTGTGCAGGGTTCTGGACAGATGCTGTCTTTGGAGCTGAGTGAGGATGGAGGGATTGCCAAGGAAAAATCCCTGACCTAGCGCAGAGTGCTCGGCTTCAGTCAGAACCCCTGACACCTAGCCTTGGGCCAACCTGACCCCTTATTTCTGGGTGTCTCTGCTAGGTCACTGCCAGGACAGTGGTGGCTCTTGGGTCTAATCCTGAACTGCAGCAAATGGGGAAATTCTGCTCACTGGGAGCGAATAAACAGACTTGAAGGAAGCCCATCTAATAAAGGGGTTTAATTAACGACAGAAGGGGTTTAATTAACTTCAGAATTCCTGAAGAAGGAATGTCTGCATTCTCCTTCCAACCCAGTGCAATCTGCTTTCCTCTCTGCAGTTTGTGCTTCTGTAACACTTGGGGAATTCATCACAGACCACAGAGCCATCGCTCTGAACCAGGCAGTTCCTGTGCCCCGTTCATCCCCTGAGTAACAAACACTGCCCATGCCACAGCAGGAGGAGGGGACGAGATGGCAGCGTGCACAGGGACACGTGTGCTGATGGAGTGTTTGCATTGGCAGGGAGCAAGGTGGAGAGACAAGCAAGGTGCCTGATGGGGTATAAAGACCATCCAAGGCTTATTGCTTCCCTTGAATCTCATCCAGACCTGAGCCACCATGCTGTCCCCTCCAGGCACCTGCTCTTTGTCCTTGGGTCATCTCTTGCTCTGCCTACCTTTACATCTTTGTAGCAAGTGCTTTTCCTCCTCCACCATAAGTCCATGAGTAAAGCACCCATCTGGAGTGGTTTTCCACCCGGGTCCCATAGGAGGCCTCCGTAGGTGGCCATCAGCAGAAATGATCCTTCAGCTCTGGTGGAACAAGTCCTCAGAGTCAATACCAAAAGACTGTGTGCTGCATGCCAGGAACCACTGGTGCTTCAGCATCTTTGGAAGTGCCAGCCCCAGAGTCACAGAAGTGTTGCTGGAAGTGTTGTCTGCCAGAGACCCTGGAGTTCTGGATGTGTTGCACAGCAGCCATCTGAAGGTGATCCAGCAGTTTTCTCTCCAGGCTGTGGTGTTGGATGGGTGATTTATCCTGGAGGTTCCCTTGGTGTGGAAGTACAGAACAGCTGTGGTGTTTTATGTGCGTGGTTGAAGATCTCTGTCTAAAATTGGCACTGCTTCTGTACAAGAAGCAAATTCACCGGCTTCTGTCAGCTGGAGATAAGACTCAGCCAAGGAAATGTTAGCCCAGGTGGCCAAGAAGGCCAAGGGCATCCTGGCCTGTATTAGAAAGGTGTGACCAGCAGGAGTAGGGAGGTGATGGTGCCCCTGTACTCAGCACTGGTGAGACCTCACCTTGAGTGCTGCGTCCAGTTCTGGGCACCACAGGATGGGAAGGACATTGAGGTGCTGGAGCGAGTCCAGAGAAGGGCAACGAGGCTGGGGAGAGGTCTGGAGAACAAACCTTATGGAGACCGGCTGAGGGAACTGGGGTTATTGAGCCTGGAGGAGACTGAGAGGAGACCTTATTGCCCTCTACAACTACCTAAAGGGAAGTTGTAGTGAGGCTGGTGTTGGTCTCTTCTCCCAAATCGCTGATGACAGGATGAGAGGAAATGGCCTCAAGTTCCATCAGGGGAAGTTTAGGTTGGAAATTAGGAAGAAGTTCTTTACTGGGAGGGGGGTTGGGCACTGGAATGGGCTGCCCAGGGAGGTGGTGGAGTCACCGTCCCTGGGGGTGTTCAAAAAACGGGTTGATGAGGCACTTGAGGGCATGGTCTGATGGTCTGATGGTCAGGAATATGATGGGATAAAGGTTGGACTTGATGACCCTGGAGGTCCCTTCCAACCAGAATGATTCTATGATCTATAAATGGCAGGAGCCTCTTCCCGGAGCTCGTGGAAGTCCAAGATTCTCCAAGGGCTGAAGGACTCGGAGAACCTGAGCCTGGCTGTCACCCTGCAGCCCATGGAGGTGTCCGTGCTGGGACCAGGGTGTCCCTGCAAGGGGGAAGCTGTCAGCAGAGCTCAGCCCCTGGTGCTGGGCCCAGCCTGGCCTGTGCCGGGGCTCGGCGGTGTCCAACAGGCCTCGGAGCTCCGGGTTTGGAGCTGGGAAGGCCCCAGTTCCGATGGCTCCAAGTGAAGGAACCCTCCCTTGGCCATTGCCCACACAAGGATGTTCCCAGGAGCTGGGTTTTTCCCCCCTCTCCGTTTCCAGGTGGGGAGCAGAGCAGGGCCCGTGGGCTCACCCGGGCAGTGCGGGTGAGAGCTGGGACAGCCGATGGCTTCCTCCTGCCCCTGTGCACCCCTGGGGAGGGACAACCCAGGGGTGCTGGAGGCCGATGGTGGTGACCCAGGGGTGGGCACTGGGGGCCTCAGACCCCCCCAGCATCAGTGGCTGCTGGAGGCCCGGCCTGTGCTTGGCTCCAGCCCCGTGTCAGGGGAGCAGTGCCCATGGCGCGGGGTTTCAGTCACAATTTCGGGTCAATAAGTGAAGTTTTATTAAAAATGATGACATCAGCTTATAAACTGGGGTTTATTTCCCCCTGAGCCGGTGCTGTGGCAGCACCAGGGTTGGACGGCACCGGCACCGCGTGGGGGTTGGGCCCTGGGGCCTCCTCCGGTGTCCCCGGGAGGGGGGGGCCT
>VZRW01011174.1:380-51151 GCA_013398125.1 Aegotheles bennettii | reverse complement strand
ACATCCTGGTCTCTAAATTGGAAACACATGGATTCAATGGATGGACCACTCAGTGGATAAGAAATTGGCTGGATGGTTGCACACAAACTGTTCAGTGATGAGTGGCATTCCTCTGGAGTCAGTACTGGGACCAGTTCTCTTTAACATCTTTGTCAGTGATACAGAAGGTGGAATCGAGTGCACCCTTAGCAAGTTTGCCAACAACATCAAACAGTGTGGTGCAGTTGATACGCTGGAGGGAAGCGATGGCATCCAGAGGGACCTTAACAGGTTTAAGGTGGGCCCATGCAAACCACATGAAGTTCAACAAGCCCAAATGCAAGATCCTGCACATGGGTCTGGGCAATCCCAAGCACAAATACAGGCTGTGTGAAGAATGTATTGTGAGCAGCCCTGAGGAGAAAGGACTTGATGGTCTTGGTTGATGACAAGCTCAACATGAGCCAGCAGTGTGTGCTTGTAGCCCAGAAAGCAAACCATATCCTGGGCTGCATCAAAAGAAGCATGGCCAGCAGGGTGAGGGAGGGGATTCTCCCTCTCTACTATGCTCTTGTGAGACCCTACCTGGAGTACTGTGTCCAGTTCTGGAGTCCCCAGCATAAGAAGGACATGGAGCTGTTGGAGTGAGTCCAGTAAAGGGACATGGAGATGATCAGAGGGCTGGAGCACCTCTCCTATGAAGACAGGTTGAGAGAGTTGGGGTTGTTCAGCCTGGAGAAGAGAAGGCTCCGGGGAGACCTTACAGCAGCCTTCCAGTACCTGACGGGGGCCTACAGGAAAGCTGGAGAGGGACTTTTTACAAGAGGTTTCAAACTGGAAGAGAGTAGATTCAGATTAGATATTAGGAGGAAATTCTTTCTTGTGAGGGTGATGAGACACTGGCACAGGTTACCCAGAGAGGTTGTGGCTGACCCCTCCCTGGCAGTGTTCAAGGCCAGGTTGGATGGAGCTTGGAGCACCCTGGTCTAGTGGGAGGTGTCCCTGCCCATGGCAGGGGGGTTGGAACTCAATGGTCTTTAAGGTCCCTTCCAACACAGCCCATTCTATGATTCTTTTCTACGATTGAAAGACAGTACCATGGACCCAGTCAAGGTTGTTCAGATGTTACTAATTTTGCCCAGTGCAAGCTGTGATTTGGGAGTTTCTGGGCTTGCTTTCACAGTGCCTGTTCATGCATACAAGGTCCAAAGAAAGCTGTTGTATCACCATACTAATAAATGTAAAAAGTACAAAAGGACCTGTACTCTGTTCATATAGACACAGTGCTGAAGTAGTTTTGATTCAACACTGGGATCTCTTCTAAGGCTGTGACTATCACAGATTCCTGTGTGGGAGACTTGTGAACCCTGGCACACAAGTGCTAAGTGTTTGGCATGTAACAAGCTCCACTGCAGGTTCAGGTGAGACCCAGACTCACAGCTGGCAGAGGTAACATGGAGAAAGCATCACCAAAAGCATCAGCTTCAAAAAGCACTTTCTGGATCCAGTGTGATGAGGCAGTGTTTTCACAAATACACTTCCCTGGTGAAGCCCACAGGGAGCATGTTGAGTCCCCTCAGGCCAAGCAACTTCAAGCACCCAGCCAGCCTCGGCCCTGCGGCAACCATGGCCCACATCCTGACCTGGTGATGGCAGGTCGGCAGCAGGGATCAAAACTGGGATCAAATTCAGTAGGACTATGTATGCTTTCAGCATTCAAAGAACAAAATGCAACTACATATATTCAAAGGTCCAGACTAATGTGAAGAGCATGTCACCTCCTCCTAAGTACACCACTGTGTGAAGGCAGAATCTGGGCTCTCCCACCACTGTACAAGAATGTATTTTTAGCAAGGAAGTACACTAAATCTGTTGTATTATTGTTCCTTATTTGACAGGGACTCAACTCCTCAGTCCTGTTTTATATTCACATTGAAGAGAGTCTTAGCAATGAAAAGTCTTCCCCAGTTTCAAAATGAGGGGCAAGTTACTAAACAGCAGGAAGCAGAGCCCCATATTGATCACAGCAGCACCACCAAACAAAACCTTTTGTGGGAGAAAAGCAGAGATCCTGCAATATCAAGACTCAGCTGGACTGGGTTAATGGAATAGTTTCAAGTACAAATTATTAAGGCAGACGTGGAAGGTACCTACTTACCATTGAACATGCTGTTGGCAATAGCACTACACGGAGCCATGGGCGTCCCATTTCGGTAGGTGCTGAAGGGTGTGCAGTAGCTCTTCTGAATCTGCATTCAAGGTCACAAAACAATCAGGAACAGAACCTGGGGGTTTTGTTTTGGTTTGCTGGTGTTAATGTTTTCCTCCCATTCCTTCTTCTGAAAACCCACTGAGTATTCAAGTCTCCAGTACCTTTTGGTCATGCTAGAGACAAATCCAAATGAACGGGTTTGCAGTCGAGGAACACCTTCCATATCACAGTTAAGTAAAATTAAGGTCTTCACCAAATTGTGCTGCGGACTTGCAAACTCCAGAGTACAAAAACTCATTTGAAGATCTGCCATTGTAACATAGCTACAATGTAAATGTTCCAGTGAAGCCATGGCTTACCCTAGAACATCTCATTTTTTCTTTTTTTTTTTTTTCATTTTGACCCGCTTCAGTGGTGGAGAACAGCAGATGCAGTTAGCCACATTACTGCAGTTCTGTGTGGGGAAATCTTCATGTATGAAGAAACAGCACAAAAAACAAAAGCCCATCTCAAATTTATCACACCTCTCCTATTCCAGTTCATGAGAAACTATAAATCTTCAGATTTAAAAATGGAAACATTTACAAATAACTCCAATAAATTGTGTATCTGATGGGCATAAAAGCCAAAAGCAGTTGCATCTAGATGCAAACAAACAAGCTGACTGGACACCTGGAGAAGCAGATGTAGAGGGAACATGTCTTGAGAGCTAGAAGAAGCATTTTATTAAATCAACAAATTACTATGGCACAATCATCATATGTAGTGAGAGGACAGTGCGTGGATTGTGTGTATATTAAGAAATGTTACTTTTAAGCCAAGAAAACATGTTTTAGATTTGTAAGTAAAAAAACTGAATGCAATGATGGCATTCTCCAATTTCTTTATGCAGGCCTGCTGCAGGTGATGCTGTCTAGCCTCCTCTTTAGACCTCTAAGCTGCGTATTTCAGAATGCTACATGATCATCTATTTTACCATAAACCTCTTCTTGCTCCTTGTCCACTTCAAAGCCAAACGGCTAAATGAAAGACTTAGAATAACTTAATTCCCTAACCCTGTAATAAAAGCACAGCTTAAAACATTTCTGGGTAAGACAACTAAAAACACTAGAAGGAAAAGCTTTCAGTAAAATTATTTTTAAAGACAATGTATTTTTAATCAGCATCCCCACATGGTACAGGTTTGAGAATTGCAACACTGGACTGACATCTTTTATTTACCCCTCAATCTTCCTTTCTTGTTAACTTATTAGACATAATGGCCCTAACAATCACAAAAGCAGAGAACAAGCACTGAAAATCTGTACCTTCTTATTATTCTCTGGAGTCATCTTAACACACTTACAGTTATGCCTAGTTAGTTCTCCGTATGTTCAAAGACAGACCTGATGGAAATACTGATGATCTCATAATAGAAAGAAAACTTATATTTACATTTCAACCCAGCAATTGTGCGTTACTTCTTGACATCACATAGCAATGGTGGTTTTGATAGAAGTTTTGCAGGCCATAGTACATAAAAACATCACCCTAAAATTCAAGCATAAATCCCTTCAATCAGGTGAGTTCATGTAGAAAAAGATAAATCCTATTAATTTATAAAAAAGAGAATAAGAGAGTACTCAATTCATATTTAAGTGTTGGTAACTACACTCCAAGCAATTACTTCAGCAGACACTGGCTAGAATCTAGACTTTATCCCAACTGAAAGTTCAGTATTTTGGCACAAAATTAAACATACTTTAAGTCACCAAATGAAACCTAAAATAAAAATGCTTGATTATTATTTTACTCAAGATAGCATGGCTGACCATAAACCTGCAGTGACAATAAAATATTTTGTGGAGACACTCATTTTCTGTAACAGAAGGTGCACAAAAAACTTCAAGAATTATCCATTTAGCTCTTAATTCCTTCAGATTTTTTTAAAAATAAGGCTACCTCTCATCAATTATTTGAGTCCTTGTGGAAAGTCCTGCAATTAAAAGGAGAATGATAGGCAAGCAAATACAAGCAAGAAAGAGGATTATTAAACTATAAAAAAAAAATTATTCAGTTAAAGATACTTCTCATCTGAAACATCATTGCAATCTGAAGAATTACAGAGTTTTTTAACATCCACTTCAACACTGAATAACCCTAAAGTGACTCTATAATTCAAATTGCACTGCAATTTTAAGGGATCATTTATGCAGTATTAAGGACAAGATCTCTTTGGTGAAACACGAAGCATTTTAACAGTCTCAGCAACATGACCCAGCAGTTTAGGACAGGAAATGAAGGATATTTTTTCCCAAATGAAACTGCACAATGACATTGCTAGACTTGAATTATTTCAGGTACCTTGGGGATTAACAGAATAACCCTTGTAAAAAAGACTACAGGGGTTTACTTACAAGAAGTGGTCAGAGCTTCGGATTTCCTTCTCATTTGAGAGCTTAGCAGTGCAGTAACAATTAACCTCAGGCCAAGGGCAAGGGTTTGCTACTGACTCAAAGATACAGAGAGAAGTCACCTCCACAATCAAACACCATTTCCTCCATCCCCATCTTCTCCTTGGACATCCCCCAGACAAGAAGAGTGGTAGCCTGATCCAGACTATTTTTTAACATATGCCAAAATTAATAGCAAAGGCAAAAGTATAAAACTTTGAGTATTTCATGTTTTTAAAAAGTACAAAGAAAAACTATTCAGGAGTTCTACAAAGATTAGTGTATCTTATCATGTAAGAATATATGTAACAGGGAATCTGAGTTGGTTTCTTGCAGCCACTTACCAGTATATCTTCCTTTAGAATGAAATTAACAGAACAGTGACATTCTTTATTCCAATTAGAGGTATTTTCATGGAGTTTTGAACAATCTGAGCATTTATCTGAATAATCAATCTGCCAGAGAAGTGAACAAGCATTGAGATATTGTACATGAACACAGGAAAAGGTTAGTGTTTTAGCTCCAAGACTTCTCAGAGCAGTTCTCTTCTAAGTGACTCTGGACTGCCAAAAACATTGTTGAAACTCAACAGAGACAGAGAATCAGGACTTGGCCTCAATGAACATTTACAAATTTTATCCCTAGTTTAAAGGTCTTTTAGAGCTTTTTGATGACTGCTGCAGAACCTCCACATCTGCTCCTCAGCAAAGGAGTGCTGAGTGAGGAACACTTCTGCAGCTTGGTCTGGCTGACCAAATAATGTGTGACAAATCCCCACATGCACTAGGGCCCACCCCTCTTGAACAGCCTGGATGTATTGCTGAGCATTGGCTCCAACCAAGAGTCTATTAACACCACCCTAGGTCTAACCAACCTTGCCTCCAGGACGCATTTAAACATCAGAGCCCCCTTCATTTTAAGATTTTGACCTACCAAACATGTATGTTCTTGGACTAGTTTATTTCCCTTCAAAAACCCAGGAAATAATATTTCAGATATTACCACCCAGTGCTTGGCTTTCATCAGTGACCAACTACCTCTGAGGATATTCAGAGGAATACTGGCTGCTGGACACATGTCCAAGGCATGATGCCACTGCTATCATCTCTATCCAGAAGCAAAAATTCAAAGTCTTTTTTTCCAAACATAGCCCAGTTTCTTCTGTATAGAACATCTAAGAACACCACCTCCAAACAAACCTGGACTTCTCTGATGCTGTTTGCAGACAGTATGAGGCAGACTCCCACAGAAAGGCAGAACATGTCTGTGAGAAAGAAGCTGGAGAGCACAGTTGCAATGGTAAGCTGAGGCTTCCAAGCTGACAGCTTCTGTTGTTGTTGTTTGAACGCACTGTTATCTGGACATCGGGAGGGACGTGACTCTCTTTCTTGTAGAAGAAAACTTGTCTTGTTTTTAATTTTCTTCTTGGTGAGGGGAAGGAATAATATACTTGTGCTGGAGAGTGTTCAAGCCGAGATATTGTCCTTACTGTTGGGAGACTGTAGTGTTTGTTCAAACCTGCATTATGGCCAGCAATTACTTACTAACCAGATTTCTCTCTTCCTCATTTTCTACATTTGTGCCTGGATCCCCATGATCAGCTTGTACCAATCAAATGACTGTTACTTTGGTCAGGGTGTCCAGCTCCTGCCTCCTGAAAAAGCTTAAATATATGCTTTTTCCTGCCTCACAATTCAGTAGCATTGTTATGTCTTATTTGTTTTCAGGGATACTGCCAGCTATACTGGAATATGTATATAATCTCAGATGTATTATTTCTTCTCCCTTCACTTCCATAGCTGCCCAGCTAACAGGTATGGCATACAATGAAAGGAGCTCCACTCCAATTGCACTGGATGCCACTGGGAAGGGCCGCAGGTGCTGAGACAGCACTACACAGAAAACATTGCTCTGGAAGACCAAATAAATTTTATTAACTTACAACATTCATTGCTATTAATTCAGATGCAATTTAAAGTTGTAATAAAAAGGAAGTGTGTTCTTTATCATGAAAGGACAACTCATTCTCAAAACACCTCATTTGGACCAATGCCTTTCCAAGATGCTGATGATTTGCTTACCTCTATTGCATCTTGCCTTCTGACAAAAAAATCATCCACTCCCTACTATCCACAATGACAGAAGAATCACACAGAGATCACTGCCTTTTAGTTTAAATGGACAAACAAGAATATCTTTTACACACTTCAACAGTTTAACTAAAACATAGTCTCAATATACAGATAATTTATTACATAGTAGCAAAAAAATAGCATTTGGCCAGGTCTAGAACAGATGGGTGAAAAATACCTTTTTGACAAATTACTGAATTTCATACATTTACAAACATCTTCTAAGGCAAGAATTAGTTTATAACTCTCATGAGGGAAGCAGAGATCTCCTTTGGGACAGCAGAGAGAGATAACAGAGAACTGAATTGTACAAAGACTTTCACACCCATTTGCTTGTCTTCAAAGTCTAAAAAATGACACAGTAGTAAATCTAGCAGGTGAGTGCAATGTACCTTTAATTTCAGTATCACATTGCTACTGCACTTAAAAGCACACTAAAACTACGAACAAAACCTCTGCTTTATTATTAAAAGGAAACTCAGAAAAAGTTGCAGTGTGTGTTCTTTCTGTATTGAGAGACATCTGAAAAGTCAAAATTGTTAATTCCATCACTCATTAATCACTTGTGAATTGCAGACATGAGAAGAGTAAAATGCAGCTGCAAATGACTTCCTTATTGGTAAAACTATTAGAAGAGTCCCAGCTTCACAGACCCCTCTCTGCATAGCTTTATAATATGCATCTCCAGTAGGTCAATTGTTTCTTTCTTTATCTGAGGAAAACAAAAATCAAAGAAAGCATCAAAAGTTACTGATAACGCTTTGGCTAATTACATTATTTATTTACTCAGGCACCTCACCATAGGACTAGAAATTAGAGAAGCAGTTCCCATACAAGATACTGAGCTCTACAATGCTTCCACTTTGCAGAATATCTAACATTTGCTCTCAAATCCTACAGTATGGCTCGCGCAGCCCCATCTAGCAGGGCTAGAGCTAAGCTGTCATCAGACGGAATTGATAAAGCATGCCACGTCAAGAGATCCACCCTGGGCCGCAAATTTCCTGTGGGACTTTCCAGAGTATTAACAGGTAACAAGTAGTCCAAGGGCGATACTGCACTGCAAACGGCCACAATGTTTTTTGGGCCTGAGACACCTGAACGAAAGCGAGCACAAAGGTCAGGCCTATATGTCTTGCACACAAAGTACTCTGGTTTATAACACAGATATGGCTGCAGCTTATTGCTTATCTAAAGATAAAAGACAAATGTACTTAAAAGCAAATATTGACTACATACTTCAGCAAGAACACAAGATTCTCTATCATCATGGTTAGTCCAGAGTCTCCTTATAGCTCCCTTTTCCTACTGACAAATGACTTATTTATGAGTTTTCTCTCAGGATTATATCCTTCTGTGCCTCCACCTTGCACAGGAATAAATGATGTGAGAAGGTCTGACCAGTCTCTATTCCACGCTGGATGTGCTATATGAGGGTGAAAATGGTTGCCTTTCTACCACAAGTCTATTTCTTACAAAACCTTTCTACTCTCATGAAATCTGAAACTTCAGCTTTCTGTATTTTCAAACTTACTCAAGGCTCAGTGTTTGTATTCATTGAAGACAATACAATATTTTTTTTGCTGAAAAAAACTCCATTTGAATCTTACAAACAAGTAACTTGAGGAGCTGAGACAGCTTTGTATTGCCATCAACCTCTATACACAAAGATTTAAAGCAGGAAGCTTGTCCTTGGGTCAGACCAGGAAGTATACAAACAAATTTTATTTAAACCTTTACACATCAATATAAACCATGCCAAAACCGTGCCTGATAAACTCATTTACCCCACCCACTGCTTTTTTTGCAAGCTTTCTCTTTATTTCCTTCTCTCCACTGTTTGAGATGAATGGAGTGAGACACACAGAAAAAATCCAACAGCATTTAACTAATGAGATTTGAGGCATCTGAAAGAGCACTGGATCAGGGTATCATCCATTATGTTGATGTGATGGATACAGGCCTGTGATATGGGAGGATTCATGTTTCTTTAAATTCATATATTTATCAGAATATAGCACTGTGTACCTAATTCTCCACTGAATATGAGGTGAGTACAAAACCATCAAGTAGTTCGCATCTATAAAATGAAGCTACAGATTTTCCACGAGTGGAAAAAAGTACATGAGCTTCCAGCTGTTCTGGCTTTCTGGTGTAATTACAATGAAATGTAGCAAAGAAGCACCTTAAATATGCAAAGACATTATTGAAAAAGTCAGGTCTGGATCAGGGTCAGCATGCCTGATTTCCAAATTTTAAGGGCACAATTTTGCCTCCACAACTAACACGGAATGAAAAAAATTAGTGCATTTAACTGCCAGTTCTCTAAATTGTGTTGCTGGCACTCTCTTCTTTGAGCAAATCTATTACTGATCTTGGCATGTATTTGACAATTTCTATACAAGCAGGGGAGTAAGATCTCTGCTCACTAAGATTGTATTCCATATTTCAAGTCCACAAGTTGCCAGAAAATCCCATTGATTTCTACTGCTAAGGTGCCTTATCTCAAAAATACTATCTGGGTACTTTTTATTAACTGACATTCTTGTAACATTCAGGAACCTGCCTGATGTCTGCAGCAGGATGAATAGCTGTAAGATGCTTCACTTAGACAGCTCAACATATCAAAAACCTTTCTGTATGTTGTATTACCTGAGTCAAGGGCGTGTTTGAAGACTCTCTGTAATCACATATTCACTATTCTGTAATCACCCATATCTATCTATTCCTTATGCTAACACTATATATGAAGGTGTAGCATGCTTACTTGGTTTTAACATGAACTAAGCCTTAACATTTTGTTAAGACAGACTTAAGGTTTTCCCTTAATAATATACAGCTGGAGTCACAACCTTTGGCCTATACTTCTAGAGAGACATACAGAAATTACATGATACTACTTACAGTGAGCTGAAAGGGCTAGTTCAGGTTTGTAATAGTCCAAAATCAAATATTAGCAACATAATTTTCAGGTTTTTTAGGTGGATTAACTATAGTCTACTGTATATATATTTACTTCAGCTGACTTAAAAATCTATCCCACTACAATCAGCATCTTTTGTACTACTATCTTATGCTAATAGAGCTGTAAATTAATGTTCTCCATTCTTTAGAAAGCTTACAGAGAAATGCAAGCACCATAAAAAAAAGCCTTATGTATTCACAAGAGGGAGCCTCCTTCCCTCAAAAAGCAGAGCTGGTTTCTTTGCTACTTCCTTTCTGCAATGTGTTTTTTGCAGGATACTCTATCAAAGATTATTAGGAACATTATTTTTGTGTATATGGGACTGTAAAATACAGCACATTCGAATACTTAAGACAAATGCAGCGAAGAATTAATGACTGGCAATTTGTTTCACTTGTAAAACAGCTTAATGTCTATATGCAAAATGTCCTTTCTCCCTGGAGATTCTGCTTATCAGCCTGCTCTAAATGTGCAAAAAAATTGGAAACACTGTTTAGGAAATTGGGAACTTTCTAATGACAACTGGTGGGGGAATCTGTCTCTTTCACTCCACTGGCTAAATACCAGCTGATGCCCCATAGCATATGGTAAACATGCCGTGTCACAGTAATAAATGTGAAAGCTGGATTACAGAATTGAAAAGAGTTGGGAATGACCTTAAAAGGAGTCTACAAACGAGGAATGGCTCTACATAGTTTGTATCATACTTCTTGTCAAAAAAAATAAAAAAAATTTTAAAAAAGGAAAAAATCTGTCTGTAGATTTACTCACAAGAAGTTACCTAAGTGCATCTCCAAAGTTTAATTTAGTTTTTGAGGAAGCTTTTGCACAAAGTCCTCTTACTTAGGCAACTTCCCAGGAACAAGTAGAAAAATCATCCAGCATAAACAGGAGAAATTCACAGCACAGCTGTAGAAGTCACAGCTGTGACTTGCAACAAAACAGGAAAAAGTCTTCCTCAGGAGGTAATTTTGAGACCTGAGAGTACAGACTTACTTGTCAAATGTTGACTTTTTTGTGTCTAGACCACTGAAGTCAGCTTTACAGAAAGAAAATCTTATTCACCAAGAACAGAGCACTAGAATCAAAAGTAATGAATATACAAAGTGTGTGTGTGTGTGTGTGTGTGTGTATATATACAGGTGCTTACACAATACCTCAGGGATATCCATCATTCTCCTTAGTTTCTGATCTCTCCAGTTCCAATCTAGAATCATGTATTTTGTGGCGTTCAAGCACAGGCCATCTAAAAAGGCAACATAAATTTTACTACTAAGATAATACGATGTGCTTATCAAAATGATTTTTGGCTTTTACATCTTTTTCTCTCTGTTTCCAAGGAAACTAATCTTTGAACACTTAAGTACTACATTTGCTGGTTGGAAAACTCATGTACTGACACTGCAAACTGCCTTAACCACATAATCCCATGCCTTTTTGGAAGATAAACACAAAAGCAGAACAACTACTGTTGCCAGGCTTGTCAAGAGCTAACATCCTGCCAGAAAATAATTCCTCAAGCTTCCTCTTGATGAAACTGCAGGAGATAAATTTCCACAGCTGAAGAGGAGCTGGTAAGTTGTAAGGAGCCTAGCCTGAAAACTCCTGTTAATGGGAACTGACAGTGTTTAGCAATTTACAGAACTGAGTACTATGTGAATGAGAGTCAGGTCAGTGGTGCTGCTGAACTCCTTTATTCTCCAAATAAATGTTGGTGAAAGAAGAAAAAGGCCCTTTCTGAACTGGTCCTCCAGCTGTTCCCCTGTTTTTCTCTGTTATTCTACAGGATGCCTGCATTTTTTCATATCAGTATTGACTCTTCTCCATTCTCTAGCGACCTGGCACTGCAACACTAAGGTGTCTAAAAAGGACTAGACCTTAGGATAAGATGATACACCTTGTGTCTCTGTCTCCACGTAACATAGCAATGTGCTGATGTGCTGCGCAGTAACAATTTCACGTTGGTGGAGGGCACAGGAAGCAACAAAATCATGCTACTCCTGTACCCTTTTGGAAGGAGCAGTAGAATATCAATCCACAGCCAGTGGACCCTCACCAAGTAACCACAGTCAGAGCAAGTCAGTGTTTAGAAAGCATAACAGAAAGAATCACCTTATCATCTTGTTGTTTTGTTGTTTGTTTTTCTTTGTGTGCATAATGTTTATTGAATAAGTAAAAGCACTCAAAATTTGGGAAAAGGAGTTTCATATTGAATAATTAATTTCCCTACAGGCAAATCAAAAATAAAATCAAATCAGCAAGCAGATCATTCATCCAGTCCTCACAAAAGTTTACACTGAGCTCAGAGTGACATATGATACAATGACTTCTGCCATTATTGTCTTTTGATTCACTTGCAGCGTTTAGCTTCCTGGAGTTTTAAATCTTGCACTATGGCTTTGCAGTCACTTTTAAGTCAGCAAAAATCAGTAATCCCACCAAAAGAGGAAGTCCCTCATCTCTGCCTGCTCATTACCTGATTTTATGTGCACACTAGTTTTGTTATAATTGGGATCAGTTCTAATTGGGATAAGTTCACTGAGCTGCCAAACAGACTTGGGCTAGCACAAGAAGCAGGAAAGGGGAGTAAGTGGGCACTGACTGGGAGGGGGAAGTACTACTCTGCCTTTTTCTGGTAACGCTGATTTATGCCAGCTTAAAGTGATCATAAAATTAACTATTAGAATCTTGATCTCGTTTTGACTGACACAGTAGATGTGGAGAAACAAAACTGTATAGTTGAGTACCCAAATCCATGGATTCATGTCAATCTAAGCACTTCAAAATCAAGTAAGTCTTGTTTCTCATGATACCAAATATAAGATACTTATGGAGAAAACCCTCCTTGGTCTCCTACCTTGCTCCACTAGCGCTTTTACTCTTCCAGGAGTTCCGACCCCGATGTGGAACACACCTTTCTCCAACATATTCATCTGTTCCTTTATCTAATTTGAAGAAAGGCAAGCCATAGTAAAACCACGATTGTTTTAAAATTTCTTCTCAAAGAGCTGGTAATAAATTCAAGATCTCATAGTATCTCTTTCTAAAATACCATCAAGAAACAAATGCTATTCATCTTTCAAACTGTCAAACTGACGTATTTGGGAGAAAGTTTAAGAAATGTAACAGCCAGCTGGGCACCACACTTCTCTAAGAAATTCACTCATTTTCAACCTTTAAAATCTGCTATGACATCAACTATTTTTGGAGGTGAGAACACTATGCTTCCTTCAGCATTTAAATAAATTTTCTGGAAAAATCTTAAAAACTGACAAAGCTGAACTAGCTCTAGACTCCTTCAAGATGAAGACACTGGAAAACCGTGAAATAAAGCAAGGGACATTTGTGTGTTTGACAGTATTTATATGAAAGCCTCAATGTCCCCTCACAACTTCCGACATCCCCATATTTTGTGCTCTCCAACAGGTATGGATCTTGGGTATCCAGGCATCTAACTGGCCAAATGCAAATATGGGTGCTGGTACAGTTTGCTTCTACAAACCTACCTGTGTGAGACTTCTATTTAAACAGGCAAAAGCCATTTGAATGAGCACCTCACAGGAATTTGGAACATCTTTAGAACATAGCATATGCATAAGCATCTACGTTCTGCATAGGAATGCACCAGAGCTATTGGAGATGGTGTTTGGTTAAATTCCCCAAACTGCAACAATAGGTTACCTCAAGAAAGGAACATTGTATGAACACTATATGAAAGGCATTAGGTGCTTCAAAAGGAAAATGGTACGACAGTCGTTGGTTTAGTTGTTCTATTAAAATTTCCCGTGCAAACCTCTTACCTTTATGTGCTTTGCAAACAACTTGAGAACTCTGCAGTCTCCTTTAAATGCTGTCATTGACCTAGCAGTAAGAAAAATGAAAAAGGAAATGTAAGCATCAGGGGTGGGATTAAGACCATACAGGAGGAAAGAAAAAAACGTTTTTTCTCAATATGCTTGAGACATACAGTCCCCCAGTGACTTTTGTTTGAACACTATGTACATTCTTGTTTACTAATTGATCAATAGTGATAAACAACTGGACAAACACAATAGCACATATCAGCAGGGTGCAATATTGTTTAGATAGCTTTTCAGATAATATTTAATAATCATAGCCAGAGATTTCACAGCTAACTTTTAGTTCAAAACTGACTAATCACCAAATTCTAATTAAAAAAATATCTCAGTAAATGAGATACAGGCATAAACGAACATGAACATTAGTCTCCTTCACTGGAGACATTCAAAACCTGCCTGGATGCGTTCCTGTGTGATGGACTCTAGGTGACCCTGCTCTGGCAGAGGGGTTGGACTAGATGATCCTTCGAGGTCCCTTCCAACCCCTAGGATTCTGTGATTCTGTGATTCTGTGAATGTGCGTGCACAGAAGGAAAGATCTGTGTATGGACCAATCTACATTTTACTGAGTCTTCCTGCATAGTGTGGCTGCTGGGAAAACCTCAGCTGCCACAATCTTTACTGCGGAGATTGCCTAAATTCCATTTAACCAAAACTCATTTGTTGGAAAATCTGACTTGTTTTTCTGAATCTCCATTTTGGCACACGGTAATAACTCTATGTTCTGTATTAATCAAACAGGTGGCAACACACTTAGTATTTACTGAATGTCATTTAACACAGCTTTCTCTGCATTTTTTTTTGCAGTGTGCCAAATTTTTACTTTTTTCTTGTGTGAAGCTAAAGGTTTATATTCAAGTATATGTATAAAGTCTCAGATAGTAATATCTATGCATGCAGCAGCTAAGCACTACAGGCACACCTGCCACATCTATGCTTCTATCTGTGGCATGGAGTCAAACTTAGCAACTCTTCATCTCATGTTTTACTGATCACAGGAAATGGGGTCAAGACACAAAAGACATTTGTGACATATACATTAATTCATCAAAGTCATCAAAGACTTCTGGAATGAGAAGGGGTAGAATAGAGAAGGGAAAAAAAGAGGGCAGGGAACACCGAAAATCGTCATCTCTGCACAGCACTTTTGCCAGCCTGAGCCAGCTAAGCACATGGACATAGACCTGGAGGCACTTCAGTCCAGATGCACGTGCTGGTACTGGAGGGCCTGGAACACCTCACTGCCTTTGGTACAAAGTCATGATTTCTAGTGATGGATTGTGATGCTCTATGGGCTTACTCTGCTCCCTAGTATAGCATGTTGCATGTTTCCCCAAAATTGGTTACACTTAATTTTTGTTTTTTAACAAAAATAGCTCTTCCATGAAACTGAAGTACTGTTACTTCAGTCTAAAAGCAAACACCAGACTCCCATAGTTTAAAGGAGCAAGGGATGTTGCATCAGTTCGGGTCAGTGAATTTGCTAGCTATCAGAGGATAGTGTCCCAGTTTCGCCTTTGTGTCTGTGGTTCCAAGACAAAACCTCTGACTGACTGCCAACCTTAACATAACATTTGCTATCGACATACTTGATAAGTTCCAAGGAACGAAGGGCAGAACTGCAGATAACGAGCATCACCACCGACTTCTTCTCCTTGTGGTTTTTACGGAGTTTTGCCCACTTAGGACAGACTGCAATGAAAAAGCCTGTGTACACACACAGCGCAAGTACTACATGCCACAATTTTAAATTACGTGATGAATGGTAGCCAGTAGCAAGAACACACATGCTGACTCCTGTGAGGTCTGGATCTCTGGCAACATTTTTACATTAGTCATAGATGAGAAATTGGAAAATAAACTGCCCAAAATATAGAAAATACAGAAATATCACATAACTGAACAAATTAGACAGGCACTAAAATCAACAGTATGTAAGGTGACAAGCCTATTGTCTTCATTTGCCACAAATGGTAAAATGTATCAGTGAAAACCAATTGATACATTTACCAAACCAGAAGTTCTATATAAACATATATAAATACATACATATAAAAAATTACATATAAAAGAATAAAAATTATCTGGGTTCATGTCAGCAGACAGCTGCTGGATTTTTACTGTAAGATAATACATACACCTACTTATGAAGCCACAATAAAATTATTGACTAATAATTGCTACCAATTAAAAGAAACCCTAAAAGATTTTGACATAAAAGAACTGATAAAAAAGAGCCAGAAAAACAAGACCTGCCATGAAAAGAAGAAAAATAAAACCCCCTAATGCTATTAATATTTCACAATTAAAAATATTTGGAGGTGCAGATAAAAACTGAAGAAATAGTGCATTAACAATGTTTTTCATACAACTTTTATCTCATCCAACATTGTAACTCACTTTCCTTCAGGTATGAAGAAAAACTGTGGGTGAGATCATTGTCTGGCAAAAAACAGGAATCTGAAAATGCAAAAGAAAAAAAATATTTTTGTTTATGTATTTTTAACGACAAAAGGAGCATATATGCTTGCAAATAACCACTAGTTAGATTGATGAAATCAGAACTGTGTTTAAATCCATCATCACTAAATTACCATTTGTGAAGCTAAGATTAATGTACACCTCATATCAAGAAGCTTTATATTGGATAAATCAATGAAAGTAACATCTATCAGCCAAATTGCAATTCTTTTCTTTTCTCCTGTCATGAAAAATCCTGAATACAGGGCTGGCAAAGGTCTGGTCACATACTTTAAAAAAAAGTTTTCATATGTCTTTACACAATCAATCAAAGGTCTTACCATAAAACCTTACAGTCAACCTGCTAGACTGTTCCTCCAGTCTATCCACAACAGAATACATTTGTAGATCACCCAAACATTTCATACTGTGTAAACGCAAGAACCCACGTGTCAGTAAGTTTGTTCCTCTTTCTGGCCTTTCATACTGCGGTAATCTACCTAGCTATGTATCAACCCTAAGGGTAACACCTACTCTGCATTTCAATGCGTTCCTCTTCCTTCATTTCCCACTGACTGCCCATCCTTTACTAGTCACTAGGTCAACTAGTAAGTCTTAAAAGCACTCTGTGGCAGGCATGCCATTTAACTTTAAGCTTCATATAAAGGCAATGAAGAACAACAAGGTCCTAACAGGTTCCTTGGAAGGCCTTTCCTTTCTCCATTATCTATATAGAAAGTCTGAGTTCTTAAAATGGTTATGCAAATTAGATGGTCTGAAAACTTGCAATCATTGTTCAGAGACCTTGTATGCTCCTGTAGAGCATTAATAACTCTGTCTTTAGGGTCATAGAATCATAGAATCGTTATGGTTGGAAGGGACCTCCAGGGTCATCAAGTCCAACCTTTATCCCATCGTATTTCTAGCCATTAGACCATCAGACCATGGCCTCAAGTGCCTCATCAACCTGTTTTTTGAACACCCCCAGGGACGGTGACTCCACCACCGCCCTGGGCAGCCCATTCCAGTGCCCAACCACCCTCTCAGTAAAGAACTTCTTCCTAATATCCAACCTAAACTTCCCCTGACGTACCCTGAGGCCATTTCTTCTTGTCCTGTCATCAGCAATTGGGGAGAAGAGACCAACACCAGCCTCACTACAACCTCCCTTTAGGTAGTGGTAGAGGGCAATAAGGTCTCCTCTCATCTCAGTCCCACACATCTGTCATCATTCTGCATGAAGCACAGCACCTCAGGACGCCTGCCTATGGAATGAGATGTTTGCTGATATACTTTTATACTTTAGCTAAATTAAGGAGGTTTCCCTACAGTCCTTATTCATGTTCACATGGAAGGCACACTGTGCTAATGCTGGCAGCGTCAATCTATGATTTCCATTGTTACAGACAGTGTGAGAAACTTGGCTTGTAGCTGACACCTGGCTAAAGTCCTGCCTGTGTAGTTTCTTGATCATAGCCACTCTACATCACTGTATCTTCCATTTAATGGGAGTTGTCTTGCTAAAAACTTTTATTTTGCACTGACCCCTTTTATTAAGTCCAGAGATTGACATTTATTGGGACTTGAGCTCCAAAGGGAATTAATGTGTACAACCGGAGGATCAGCAGCTGCCTACTTTTAAAATCACGTTTAAAAGATACATTTGATGCTAGTAGGGAAGGGCAGGGGCTGTCCTGCCATAAACATTTGGTGGTAATAGGAGAGCTCTTTACACTCACACCATAATCCCTTCCTCCAAGTAGCAAAATATCTTTGTTGTTGTTTGCCTTTTTGAGTACATTAAAACTCAATAATGACTGAACAATCCAAAAGATGGTTTCTAAAGGACACGAGCTTCAGTCACTGACTTTCACCAACAACATTGGTGAAATTGACAACAATTTTCAGAAAAAAAAAAAGTTTCAGAAAGGGGGGAAAAAAGCAGGTAGCTCCAGACTGCAGCAAAAGACGATGCTGACTACAAACCTGAACTGCTGCACCGAGTCTGTTAGTAAGAACACACAACTCCAAGTAGTTGCTTGTTATTTGCTCAGTGCTTTGACATGAATGACTTGACAGCTATAGAGGTTCATAAACTCCTTGGCACTCTAAGCCTCCAACTCCTAGAACAAAAAGAAAGGACTATCTCCATCCAACCCAAGAGCCAATTCGTATGGAAATGGATCACTTCACTAGCCCAAAGGGCTCTTTTAGTAAGAAAGAAATCAAAGCAATTCATTATTTGCTAAATACCCTAAAGGTCTAAAAATATTTAACACAAACTTTTCAAAGCAATCTCCATGGGACTTCTCCAGGTTTTCTTGATTCAACAAGGAAGCTGAACCTCCCTATAGAAATAAAGAAGGGTCAACCTAGAATAATGGATGTTAAGGAGAAGCATATTTATCTAGAAAAACAGGGTTAACCAACAAAAGAAGGAAACCATTGCTGGGAGGCTCCTGGGAAGGCTCCTGTACTGGGCACAGGTCACTAAGACTTCAAAAAGTATCAAAGGTGCATGCTGGTTAGTTACCAGGCCGTTTGCTCTTCATGAGCACTACCAACAAATAAAGGACAGTGCCTATAAAATGACAGTGCCTCTTTATCTGCAGAGTAAAAGGCAGACAAGTTCAACATTGCCTTCATCTCTAATGCAACCTCCAACCGAGAGAAGCTAACTCTGCTCTGTCCTGCATTGCTTTTTCTATCACTGCTTTTTAACCGGAGACAGAATATGGGAAACCAAGAGGGTTCTTGTTATGGTTAAAACTTGGTCACTTTACACTTGGACAAAAATTACCATCTCATTTCATGCCACTCCCTGAAAAAACATTGTGTTCAACATCTCATAACCACGTCAGAATGACTTCTCATTATTTCTCTGTCTACTCCTGTCAGCCCTGCTATTATGTATCTGGATTGATTCAGGTAATCCCAGAAACAAAATACATTTTCACTTTCTCTGTCAGCATCTTGGAAGCTATTACTAGAAATCATATAATTTCTACTAGAAAAGTGAGCTCCTGAAATTAATAATTTACAATAAAAGGACACATTTAAATAATGTTTCTTTTAATTTCCATAACTCCAAGAAACCTCACATTTATTTCAAAGAAACTAACGTCTCTACTTAACCAGCAAATTAATACACAGCATAAGAAAATATTTCCATAAAAAAGTAAAATTCAAGACCTGCCCCCAAAATCCACTTTCTTCTGCAGAAAAAGAATTCCAAAGAATTATAAAAAAACCATTATCTGTTATACATACGATAAGTTACCTGACAGCTTTAATTCCTCTATTTCAATTACTGAACGGTTTTCAGCAAAATGTTGACTAAGCAGATCTTGCAGATCTGCAGGAACACCAGGTTTTGGAGCAGATTTTTCCAGAATATCAGAAATTTTCTTCTAAAAAAAAAAAGTAAAATGAGTAAGTATGGCATTTCTATACTTTATGCTCTTTGGCTAGATAGCAATGCTGTAAATAAATGTTCCTCCATAATTTTACAGTTATAGTGGCTTAATTACAGTTTCATTAGAAAAACACCTCACAATGAGGCAAGATTCCGATCATCTCTAGTGGGAAGGCAGACTTCAGGTGCAAGTTTAGATACTTTGATGAGATGGTCTGTGGGCTTGAAGACAAAAAAGTCTCATGTTCTCACCTGAAATGCTGCCATAACAAAACCATAACTGAAACCTGGTTCTGTGAGTTTTGCTGTTGTTACACTTAACTATCAGTTTGAAAATTCACAATTTTTTCATTGTTTCTTTCAATTTATTATTCTTAAAGCATAACAGGAATCAAATCAAGTGGTTATATAAGTCTTGGTTATATTTTGATTAAAACAGGGTAACCATCTATCTATTTTAGAAGGAAAGATTGCTAGCTATATTCACAAAATACTATGCAAGTGTGAAGAAAATTAATTAAAAGCTCACAAAATCAGAAGTCACCAGAAAGAGTTCAGAAGCTGCTATGTTCTTCCAAAATGTATTTTTTAAACAAAACTAGTAATTTTTAAAGCCAGGACATGAGTTCATAATGATTGTGTTTTACACCTTAGGAACGTTAGCAAATAACAGGTCTGAATTTTCACTGAAGTGAAAGTGCTGCTCTATTTTTTCCCGTAATTTAATGGATCATCGAGGTTCCCATTATCTGAATGATCTGACAGCACTTGAGAAAACTGCAGATTTTCATGGATAGAGGCAGCCTGGAGAGAAAGGCAAGAATGTGAAGGCTCTCTTGTTCTCACTGAGAAGTGATTCATTTGCGAAAGGCCAGCTCAAGGTTTCTCAGCTGTGTAAACTAAACTAAGCTTGCCATCGTGAAGAGGCATGGCAGCATAAGCATGTAAGCGAAAAGGACCAGGACAGTGTGGTTAGGACAGAGCAATAGCGTATGTATCTACAAGGAAAAATGAGATTTCCTGGGCCTGGAAGCATTTTTGGCAGCTTTGGAGGGCTGGTGGGTACTTTTGGTCCAACTTCGGCAGGCTAAGTTCTGGGGCAGCAAAGATCAATGGAAATTTTGGCGAGAGCTACAGCAGGAATTTTAATGTATGGGACAGATCTTTTTCCATTCCTCTTTCCCCCTCTCCATCCCAGCACCCACTCTCTTTTTCTCTTCCATTTGTCACCCTTCTGTCTTTTCCTCTTGACGAGTACACCCCAAATACTCCCATAACAGCACCATAAAGGGCAGAAGGCTGAACAGGGAAGAGCCATTTGGGGGCTGCTGAAGCCACTCTACCCTCAAGCAAAGGCAAAGGAGGCAGATGCTTCTCCCAGCCATCTGCCACTTTGGCCACTACCTGTTATACCTCTGCTAAAAGCCAGCTGTGCGTTTGCAAGATCCCAACTGAGACAAAGTGCTTATGCCTACAACCTTTGGCCTGGTGCAAAACCTTCTGCTGTTCCTGGAATTCTTTCCAGTGGATGTCTGGCTGTTTGGCAGGTTTTACCACTGCCTGAAACTGTAGCATTCCTTCCCAAGATTCACCCTCATTTGGCACTGTTGTATTTTTCTGCTATGTAACAACTGTCTTACCAAAGAATGACCAGAGGCAATCTGCAGCACAGCCAGCCTTTGCGTGAGGCTCACAACTGGACCTCTTTGTTGTTGTTCCTATCAACTACAAATGCTCTTCTCCACCAGCCTGTGTCTTAGGTAACCCACAGTTGCAAATGTCTGATTTAGCAGACAGAAAGACAGAACTATCAGGCTCATTTTACTTGGTAACTCAGCATAAGGCACCGTTCCACAGGACCATTACATCATTCATTGGGCCAGTTGGTTCCTCCAGGAAAATTATGGTACTCTGAAGGGAGAAGCCTGATACTAATGAGAAATTACGTTAGAGCAAGAGCAAGGACACCTGAGCAAACTCTCTTCCTTCAAGGAGAGCTGTGAGAAAATGTTCCTCACGCAGGAAGTTTTATTATTTTTTTTCCAATTTATTCCAGATGCTTAAAACCAAAGGGCTTCCACACCACCCCTCCCCCCCCTTTCCTTATTTTTGGAGAGACCACTTTGTTTGGAATCCAGAGATCAAACTGATAAATATTTCCTGATGGATTTTTTGAAAGGCTTTGTATGTCAACTTAGTGGCCTAGCCCCACTGAAACTGAAGGTATAACTAAGCACCTATTGTTTGCCTGAGAACTGGGGTCTTTTTCTTAGGTCTGGTTCACCAATCTCTGTCATGAGATACTTTTGCTCTGGCAGCAGTAGAACAAGTACCCTGGTCACTTTTGCCAGAGCTGCACTAAAAGCTAAAGCCTACTCTTCCCTCTTCCCATTCACTGGATGATTAAGAGGCCTGACGTAATGAAAAAGGCCAACTCTCAGCCTTGTGAGGGAGCCAACCATTTATACTCTGTCCTGAAAGACAATTAACTTGCCTGGTGTCATATAATTTCCATCTAGACTGCAGAGTGTGTATGTTGTTGAGGGTGAGTATAGAGCACAGCCAGAGGGACAATACAGAGTATTTATCTATATACTTATGCTATGTGGAGAAGAGTGAACAAAGACAGCTCTTGGCTCAAAATATGTAACAGCAGCTGGAGCTTTACCACACCTGAAATGGGCCAGATTCTACAGCAACTGAAATTACACCTTTCTTTGATGCAGTTACATTTTCCTGATGTGCAACACTTGCAAGTGGGGTGTAGACAGCTACAATCCTTGAGCAGAGTATAGACACAATGTCACACTTCAGGTTGGGAATGGGTATTTTAAGTGAAGTCAAAAAAGTATGAATTTCTATTCTTCGCTAAAAGAGGCTGAAACATTCTGACCATATTACTTCTCATCATCACAGGGTTGTCCCAATACGGAATCTTGTAATAGCACATATACCCACCGCCCAGTTCCCAGACACACTCTAGGACATGCATACCTTCTTTCTCTTCTTTGCCTTTACAGTGCTCTCTTGTTTTTCTTCAGGCTGACTTTGAAAATACTCCATAGGCTGCAAAGCACATATTAAAAAAAAAAAAAAAAGTAAGAAAAAGATTCAGCATCGGCTATCTTATCACCTGGGGGGGGGGGATGTGTTGAGAAACAACACCACCAAAGAGAGATAAAAGGTGATCCAGAAATTATAGTGCTAGGGTAGGGAAAAAAACCCCAAAACCAAGCTTTCTCACGTGTAGAAGGGATCAAATTCTTACAGTTACATATATCTGGAGTAATTTTGGAATTGAGATCTATGTTGTTGTAACCAAGAGAGAAATAAAAGAGCAGAAAGTTGAAACATACAGGTTGTAGTCACATTTCCATGAACTGTAAAAAAGCAGGTTTTAATAAATTAAAAACATATTGAGGAAAACATGAACGAAACCTTTCAAAAACATATTTTCAATCTCTATTATTGTGTGTCATTGTTTTTCTAAACTTTGCCAATGGTGCTCTAAAATAACTGGGTCTAAAGTGAGTATCCAGACTGTGAAAGATACCATGGAACTGGGTGAGAAGAATTGGAAACAATCATGCTCTGGATTTCCTTTGACATTTGTAATGCAAAATTTAGGAAAACATGTTTTGAATTTGTTCTGCCCCATTCTTGCTTTGTCTCCTCATAGCAGAAAGGGTCAAATACACACAAGCAAAATACATGGTGCATTCCAGAATAATATTCATCCAACGCATGTTGCTATTATTAATTCTTTTTTGTGCCTGAGTGAGCAGGCTGAATTGTTCCATTTGTAACAGAGTCCTCGTTCACATAAGCCAGCATTATGATTTGTCTTTAGCCATCTAAAACTGCCCAAAATACAGGAAGCAAGGCACAGGTTTTGCTTGTTTTAAGTACAGCAGTTCTCTTTTCTTTTGCCTTCTTAGGGACTTCCAGTTAATGGAAATGCAAATTAATCTACATAGATGGGCTTTAGGGCTTAGTAAGTGACTTGATGAAGAGCAATGGGAAAATAGGCTGAGCTGCAGGAAGAAGTTCCTTGATACTAGGATGCATTTGGTTTGAAAAATCTATTATCAGCAATGCTAAAGCATTCTCCTGCTGCTTAGTCCATTCTCATGATTTGCTTTTTCTGAGTAAATGGTAGATGGGAGGGGCAACAATGGAAAAAACAGGGATGTGTTTACACCAGTATCCCAAGGTTCCCATGACTTGCTGTAACTCCTTTACGCTGGAGGGATTCTGTCCCTGCTCTATTTGTTTTATCGTATCTGATGGAACAGAGACAGCTCATTTAACCCACCAGACTCCCAGGAATTTAACCTCTTGTGCTGGTTTCTTGACTCTTAGATTGAGGAATATCTAGTCCCAGTCTTATTAACTCTTCCCCTATATTTTCCATGGTACAATTGACCTCTTCTGAGTTCTCCCCTCCTATTAGTATATCATCAATATATTGATATACTGTAACACCCGGGGAGATGGGAATTTTTGCCAATACCTTTGCTAGAGCATTATGAGCAATAGTGGGGGAATGTCTATATCCTTGGGGCAACCTATTAAATATGAATTGCACCCCTTTCCAGGTAAAGGCAAATTGAGCTTTGTCACATTCTTCCAGCGGAATCATAAAAAACATGTCTTTTACATCTAGGGTTGCCATCCAAGAGTGGGATGCTCCCTGAATTTGAGTTACCAGTTCTGAGATATTCAGCACTGCAGCAGTTAAAGGTGCAGTGTTGGCATTCAACCGCAGGTAATCAACTGCAGGTAATCAACTGCAGGTAAGCCGCCACTGCCCATTTGGCTTTTTAACAGGAGAATTATATGGAGAGTGTGAACGAGTGATAATATCTCTCTCCTCTAAATCTGATAACACCCATCAATGCCTGAGTTTGCCGCCGATGGCAGAGGGTACTGCTTCACATTTATAAGTTTGGATGGGGGTAGAGGCATAGATACCTCTAGTAAATCAATAATTTTAATCACACTCTTATCAGCCCACATTGGCTTTAAGTCTACCAATGATTCAGTCACCCTTTCCAGCAAAACTCCAGCCTGTACCATCAGGAAGTCTCCATGTCCTGCCACACAGCAAATCAAACCCTAAGATATTAGTATTAGTGGCACCCACCAATACTTCAGCACAGGTTAACCTCTGCTCACCAGGCAGCCATAAAGTGATTTTTGCTGTGGGGCATACTTTTACGACCGCATCAATTCCTGTATAACTCACTTTTCTGGGCTTTATGTTTAAAAACTCTGCCATTTTTCTTGTAATTACCGACACTTGCACCCCTGTGTTGATAAGGAAGTTTACACAAACCTTGTTTGGTCCTATTGGAATGCTAATGATGGGTTCCCTGTGTTATCTGTGAGCCATTGTAAAGCTAACACTCACCAGGCAGGCTGGCTCACTGTCCTGCCCGGGGATGCAAATTCAGGTCAATTAAATCTTGTGGAGGGACTGAGGGCTTGTGTTTAACAGGAATCAGTTTATTTTCTGTTGGCTGATTTCTCCCTACTGAATTGAGTTTTTGGTTTAGTGACTGTACCAGCGCCTGAATATCGGCAGTGGCTGTGCCATGTAGCAATTGCCGTGGCACTCCCAGCTCCAAAGCTCTGTACCACAGATCGTTGCATCCCTTATCAAACCTTGATTTAAATTCCAGCTTAGGCTTAGTGGTGTGGACCTGGCGAACCCACCAGGAGGGTTCTGGCAGCTTCCCAGTGGCTGAACCAATCCAACCCATGTGGCTCCCATAATTCATGAGATCTTGCACAAATTTCCCCCCAGGTGGTTACATGGACCTGCTCCCGTGGGGGCTGTGCAGCGGCTGCAACAGCGTTCATACCACAGCTAGTTTGTATGCTATCTTGAGCACTGACTACATAGGTTTTTAAACTATCCGGGAAGCCACGGATAAGGGGAGTTAGCCTTGCCGAATCAACAGGGGCTAACATTGGGGATTTTTGCTCTAAATTTTTCTTATACATCACTTGAATGCAAGCTGCTTTTTGCACTGATGCAGCAAGATCTGAGAACCCTGCAGTCTTGGTAACAAGAGGGTCACCTCGACCTTGTGGGTCTATGTCGCCAGCCCAATAAGCAACTCATGCAGTTAGTTAGTAATTGTGATTGCCTGGATGGTGGTTAAAAACACTCCAGGACCCCAATAGCCTCCTGCTTCTTCCTCGCTTAAGAGTGTTCGATACCACCCCGTAAGGGAGACTTGCCACATGTATTCTGTGTCAGATTCCTACGGATGCCTGGAATATTTTTCTTGTAATTTTGCCAATTTGGCATGAGACCATGGGACAAGTTCGTACAGTAGTACAGATATCTTCATCTCCCTCATCTGCAGTTTCAGTTTTTATTAGTGGACTTATAGCTACAGGATCTGGGTCACAATCATAATCAGAATCTTCTACTGATTCATCATTGTCATTATCATTCCAGAGGTCTTCATCCCAGGTACCAGGATCTGCCCAGTGTACTCATTTGCAAATTTGTTTAGTCAAGATTAAGGATGGCAATCAGTTTAGTAAGAGATTTAATTTCTCCTGTAACTGTTTTTTTCACCTTTCAGCGAAGGCCAATAGCATTCTAAGTTCCCTACTGTCTGGTTTTAGATTCTGGTTTTCAATCATGAGGGAATCTATTTGTGTCCCCAGTTTCTCTTGATTTTCTTTTTCAAAAGTCAATGAAGACTTAACTACTTAATTTTCTGATTTCAAAGCAGTGTATTCTACATTTCCCATTTT
This sequence comes from Aegotheles bennettii, assembly GCA_013398125.1. Lineage (NCBI taxonomy): Eukaryota > Metazoa > Chordata > Aves > Caprimulgiformes > Aegothelidae > Aegotheles > Aegotheles bennettii. The sequence goes on along the minus strand of VZRW01011174.1, from coordinate 24,919 downwards.
TTCAGGGCAAGGGGATTCTTTAATTTCTTTTTGCATACAAGATAAACAAGACCCCAGTATGGCACAAACAATTCCTTTGCCTTTACCACATTTGAACTTCTGCTTAGTCCTATATTTTTCTATTTGCTCTATTACTTTGTTCCAATGTTTCTAGGCCCATTCTACTCCCACTTGGGATCATGCATACTTATATTTTTGCAGCAGTTTATCCATGGCAACCCTGTCTGTGACACCAATTTTTTACTATCATGAAAAAGGGGGAAAAGAGAAGGGGAAAAGGGGAAAGGCCTCTGCAAGGTGGTTGGGGGGAAGCACAGCCACCTGTCAAAGTCAATGTTTGCTTGTTTCAGAATCTCACAAAAGACTTGCACTGAAACAGATTCAGAGACAACTTTGTCTGTCTCAGAGTCCTACTAAGGACTTGCACCGAAACAGATGCGCAGTTATAAAAGTAAGCAACTCTTGTCTCAGAGTCACACCAAGGACTTGCACTGAAATAGATGCACAAAGTTGTAAAAATAGAGTTTATTAAGGCGACAGATACAAGTTTGGGATTGTCATTGATAAATGCACTGACTGCACAAGTGCTACTAATTGATGTTAATACTGATAGCAACAACAATAATAATAATAATAATACAACCTGGGGATACTTGCACCCAGAAGGTGCTTACCCAGAGAGGCGTCCCTGCCTGGGGTGGAGGAAGAGAACAACAGCCCGTCGACTAGTCAGTCATTTTTTTTTTTTCTCTTCCCCTTAATGACCCTTTTCTCTGTCTTTTATCCCCAAAGCTACGTGGTTCTCTCCCTCAGGTGACATGTAGTATGATTTGGGTGCAGAGATAAGTGCTACAGTCATCCATGTATAGCATGTTCCCTTTTTCATTAGCATTTGCAGGGGTGTCAACTTTAACATGCATTTCATAGGTAATGAGGAAAAAGGTCACCCTTCGGACAACATGGCTCCTTTAACAAAGGACTGTTACCAGTTAACAAAGTCTGTCTTGTTATCTTGCCAGCCAGAGCAGGAGTCCTTGACTTCACAACGGCCTCTGCTGGGGATCATCCTGTGCTAAACGAGAGAGGCTTATCACTCCCCGGGGTCACACAAGATTTATAGCAAGATCATCCTTTGAGGGTTCTCTGTATACAGGGCTGTCCTGGTTTTCCTCAAATTCCACACTCCTGCTCTCTGTGCCATGATGCCACCACAGTCATTGCACTTGCAAAGGCAGTAGTACTCTACAGCAGTGGCCCTGAATCATGTTGAGGTTTGAAATGATACTTAAGAACTACCAGAGAAGATCTAGCCGGGGACTGGCTACAAGGCAGCAAAGCACTCTACAACTAGGGCTGGAATATAATGCAGCCTGGATCATTACCCACCTGTGAGAAGGTGTGATAGGGACTGCATCTTGCCTCAACAACAGAGATCTGTCGCTGCGATTTTCTCAGTTATGAATGGATATTATCATCACTACAAGTCAAGGGAATGGCCACAAGTAGAAACTCACCCTAGCTAACAAAATGTTTCCAGGGTTAACATAAGGTTTTTTGGGTTTATTTTTGGTTTGCTTCTTTTTAAAAAAATTCTGTCCTGTCTCTGATTCAAGTGCTTTTAAAACACCATCATACATTTCTTCATTCCTATCCCTATCATTAGCATTCCCAGACACTGAGGCTGAAACAGACCTACCCTCTGCCTTCAGCTTCTGCTTTATCCTTACACATCCCAGCTGTCCACAGATACTCAAAAACTACTTGCCAGGTGTTTTAATAAAAAATTCCATGTTCAACATCATATTTTATGCAGAGAACCAGCCTTAGGATTGATTTAGACAAGGGACACTACCAAGCAACCAGAAAGGGGCCCGCCTGAATCTGTTCCTTCTAGTAGAATATGATAGATCCCTATCCTAGAAACTATTTCAGCATATGAAAAAATGCCACTTGTTCACTTCAGGCCCGTTTTTCCTTTCTTATATATTGTGAACTGTTTTACATAAACCTATAAAACACTCCCAACTGGTATCCTCATGAGAAAAAAATTAAATCATGCCGCAGAGCTGAAATATTTTCCCCAAGAGAAACAAATTTTTCTCACTCATGACCCTTCATTCAGGTGTTTCAAAGCATCACCAAATGCCATGGCTTCTTTTCTGAAGGCAGTAAGTAACCCTTCCTTTCAACAGCAACAGAAGTACACAGCAGACTTGTAGTCGAAGCCCTGCTTCATCAGAGAAGCATGTTAAGACTAAAAATAGTAAGTAATAATAGGTCCACTTTATCCAGACATAAAAATAAGAAAAAGAGAAACTTCATGGTGGTGAAAGGCTGTAAATTCATAGGTCTTTGATGATCTGCAGTCTAAAATATTTGGGCATCTGATATAGACTGAACTTCCAATCCTTATCCAAATGTTAGTTGCCTACCCGCTCATGCAATAGCTCTTTGCATGCCACCCTTAAGAAAAGTTCATTTGCATGTTTTTCTTATGCAAGACACAGAGCAGACAACCTACTGCTTTTGACATGGCTCCCTTGAGCTCTGTGTTTTTAAGAAGCTATTTTTACATGGAAGTTCTTAAAATGCAGAAAACAGGAAATCTGTGCTGAGACCATTGATTTATGAACTAAAATGTCCTAAATTCCTTGTTTGTTAATCATAGACAGAACATAAAATATTTCCTGTATTATATTTCTAACATTTTTTTTCATGTTGACAAGCTACTGGAAATTCAAATGTATAGTGGAAACATTCTATGTGTGTGAAAGTTTACATTCTAGGTCACCCATATTCTCTGACTTTTGGAGTTTGTGACAAAGTAAACACATCAGTGCACCATTCAGAATGGAGGCAAATTATTCATTTCATTGTAAGCCTAAGGACAGCCTGCAGAGTAGAAACATAAACGTTCATAATTCCATTTGGTCGTCTTCTGGCTGGATTTAAGGTGCCAGGTCCACCAAAGAATACCTTCCAGCCTGTGAATAAGGCAGGGATTAATAAAATGGGTTATGCTATATGTATCAGAACCATAAAACCACTAGCTTCCTGTAAATACGTCTGATTTTGCAAGTGTTTTGCTCTAAAAGACATGCAATAACACATCCATGACTTTGAGCTTCCACAAAACATTACCTCCTGGAGTTTCATGGCTAAACATCAAATTACCCAATTCCAAAATGCAGACTGATACTCTTTATATGACAGAAAGAGCTGTGGCAGGCATTCTGCTACAGCTGAGCAGTCCCAGTACACCTTGGCAGGATAAGCTGTTATCCTTTCCAATGTTCTCATAGAAAGAGCAAAGCAATTCTTCCAAACTGTCTTAACTTAGTTCTAAATGCTTAAGTGAAGATAACGGTGATAAAAAGTAGCTCTGTAAGCATCCTCACCAGGTTGAAGTCCTCAGCATCTGACCCCCTAGCAGAGCATGTACAAAGGCAATGAAGCTTTCTCCTGTATGGCTCAGTTCTCTCTCTCCTAAACAAAATATGGAACCAGTTCAGATGTTTGTCTCACTTCACCTTTGGTCTCCTTGGAAAGACACCCAAAAGCATAGGACTTGCTAATGTGTTGTTTGCACTTCTCTGTTAGAAAAAAAGAACAACCCTGCAAATGGTTTTCACTTGGGCAACTGCCTAGGCATCACACTGGGAATGTGCTCTTGACCTAAGGGTCAAACCTACTATCCATAACCTCAGGGAGAGACAGCTTCCAATGTCATTTTAGCTCTTTGACAGCCATTCAGCTGATTCTCCTTTATGGTGTAAGGAAGGTAGCAGAAATTTATGTTCAAACCAAAGACTACTTAAGCCCAGATGACTTCTAGATGACTCTCTTTTGCTCAAGTTAGGGTGATGCTGTCTGTAAAAGACTTTGCATACTATGCCTTTTCCTTGTCATACTACATGTAGCACTGAACAAGACAGTTCCTACTGGTTTTAAAGTAAGCTTTTAGTAGTGAAAGGCTATGAAAACATCAGTCCATGTAGACCTAAATTCTTCTTCACTTGGACCTTGTCCCGAGGACGTGCTTGGGTAGAGATGCTGTACAATATTTAAATATAGCTTTACAGACCTTGTGTGTGCAGGAAAAGATCATAGGGGAGGACATTTGGGAGTACCACCGAGATTTTTATCACTAGACAGTCACTTTGAAAGCAACAGGCCTGGTAATTTCAACTCACACAAAACAAGAGTGAAGTTATTACTGAAATGTACTGGAATGCAATCATTTCCAAATAAGGCAAAATAATTCAATAAAAATCTTATTAAGTGAACAGATCAGACAAGGAGTGAAGAAATCTGTCCCTTTACTGAACAAGAGAGGACTACATTTCCCTGCGCATCATCTCTGTGCTCTAGACCATTTCCACATGTACACACCTGCTTTCTTTTCTTTGTCACAGCAAGTCTGGATTCTGAATCTTGATGTGTTGCTATCGCGTTGTCACTTGCTTGCTCAATAGCTTCATCATCCAAAGGATCTAATGAGAAAAAAACCTTTTTGTTACTGCTTTTCAAATCCATCTCCTAACTTCACATTCAAAAACAGGGATAAAATCTTAAGCTGAAAGGTAATACAATAATACAGTCTGGAGATTGACAGTAAGTAGAGCTGTAACAATTTTTTTATTATTTTAGAACACCAGCATTTGAAATTTATTCTAAGAAAAGTCCCAGGTTTCCCTCCTCTTCACAGAATTCACAGAATTACACCTGCTGGGCAATACATTTCTTTGTTCCTCTGGGTGCCAGCCGCAGCATCGCAGCTAGAAACATCTCATCTTCCCCAAACCCCCCTTGCATTAAGCTAGGCAGTAAACAACGAGAGAAGATGGTTTTTGATAAACAACATCTCAAGTCACATAACATCTCCCCGCATTATTTCAGAACAAGTAGAACATAATCTTGGACCTGTAGCCCTACATTCACCATATGTAATTACAGACCTGCCTCATTAGGCCTCAAAACAAGCAACAGCACTGGCACTGAAGACTAACAGCACTATGGTCTACAGGATCACTGAAAAAATACACCTTTCTCACTAGGTTTGCTGACATGTCTTCCAGAGTAAGTCATCTCCTCCTACTACAACCAGTCCTGCTGAGGAAGGAAGTTAAAAAAACCCCAAAGCAAACACAAACAAAAATGTGTCCGTTGGTGAGGCGGCTGCGACTGAGGTGAGCCCAAGGATTCAGTTGCACTATACTGGGGGGTTTCCATGCTCAGGGACCCCTACTCACAGCCCGGAGCCCCGCCGTTTGGGCAGTTGTCAGCTGGCTCAGGTGATTGCTGAGCATGCCGAAAGCACCCTAACACGGTTCCTGTCCGGTGGCGGGGCACGTCTCCTCAACATGCCAAAAAAGATGCAGCCACCTAGACAGAGACAACAATAAATCACTCAAAACATGCAAAATGAGAGGCAGCCATGCAGGCCTTGGGCTGCAGGGAATGCCGAACCCTCTCAACAGAACGTGGCTGCACCAGCACCTGCACCAGGTGTGAGCAGACTGATGACTTGCTCAACCCAGCACTGAGCTAAAAGAAGAGGCTGAAAGGCTAAGAAGCATTAGAGAATGGCAGAGGGAGACAGACTGGTGGGACCAGGCTCTGGCCTCCCAAATAGAGCAGCAGCCACGGGAAGCTACTCCAGATCAAGGGAATCCTCTATCCAGCCCCCAGAAAGTAACAGGTACCAGCTGTACTGTGAGCAGCGAATGGAGGGTAGCCCATGCCCAGCAAGGCAAGCAAATCCCTCCATCACCTACCTCAACCCCCAGGTGCCCCTGCACAATAGCTGTGAGGCCCTGCACGTGGGTGATCAGCTGAAGGACAAAGCCAATGTCGGTGCAGTCAGACCAGAGAAACCACCACACACAGTAAGGTCCACCCAATCTATTACTGCCACCACCGAAAGGAAGCAAAGACAGGTCTTAGTGGTAGGGGATTCCCTTCTGAAGGGAACAGAGGGCCCAATGTGCCAACCAGACTCGGCCCATGGGGAGGTCTGTTCCCTCCCTGGTTAAGGATGTTACCAAGAAACTTCCAAGCCTGGTGCAGCCCACTGACTACCATCCACTACTGACCTTCCATGTAGGGGGTGATGAAGTAGCAATGTGTAGCCTGAGGGTGACCAAAAAAGATTTCAAGGTGCTGGGATGTTCAATAAGAGGTTCTGGGGCACAAATTGTTTTTTCATCCATATGTTGCTCATTCCTAGCAAACTGTGGGACACTATGAAAACTTAAAGAGGGATGGGGTACTTGTGAGGGCCCTGGACATACTAGCCACACTGGAGCACACCTACAGACTTACAATGATAAACCAGGGACTCCTGAGACAACAGTAGCTAACATGGAAAGATTGCAGGAAGCGCAAGCAACCACAACCACTAGGCTGGACTATGGGGTATCTCCCTGCACTCTCACTGGGACAGTGTCCTCACTAAAAGCTTCTTTCAAATGGCTGTACACTAATGCACACAGTATGGGGAACAAAGAGGAGGAACTGGAGATTTGTGTGCAGTCACAAGGCTACAATCTCACTGCGATAACAGTGATGTGGTGGGACAACTCACATGACTGGAACGTCGTCATGAAGGGCGACACGCTGTTTAGGAGAGACAGACCAGGTAGGTGCAGTAGTGGAGTTTCCTCTATGTGAGGCAGCATTTGGAATGTACTGAGCTCTGTTTTGGTGAGGATGACGAGCAGGTCAAGAGCTTATGGGTTAGGATAAAAGGGCAGGCTAGTAAGGGTGACATTGTTATGGGTGTTTGCTACAGGCTGCCTGATCAAGAGGAAGTGGATGAGGCCTTCTACAGGCAGCCTCAAAATTGCAGACACTGGTTCTTGCAGGGTATTTTAACTATCCTGACATCTGCTGGCAAAGCTACACAGCCAAGCACAAAGAGTCCAGGAGATTCCTGGAAAGCATTGACAGTAACTTCCTGTCACAGGTAGGGGAGGATTCCACAAGGAATGGTGTGCTGCTTGACCTTATGCTAACCAACAAGGAAGGCCTTGTTGATGAGGTGAAGGTTGGGGGTAGCCTTGGCTGTAGTGACCATGAGATTGTAGAGTTCAGTGTTGAACATAGAGGTAGCAGGGCAGTGAGCAAGATTACTACTGATTACCACCATGGACCTTAAAGGAGCTAACTTTGGCCTCTTTAGGGACATTCTTGGAAGAATCCGATAGGAGTCCCTGCAGGGAAGAGGCGTTCAGAAGAGTTGGTCGGTGTTCGAGGCTCACTACCTCCAGGCTCTATAACAACGCATCCCAATGAGAAAGAAGTCAGGCCATGGGCTGAAGAAACCTCAGTGGATGAACAAAGAACTCCTGCCGTTGCTCAAGCACAAGCAAAAATTTCAGACGAGGCAGAAGCAAGGTCAGGCCACTTGGATGGAATATAGAGAGATGATCAGGATAAGCAGAAATGAGACTAGGAAGGCCAAGGCCCATTTAGAATTAAGTCTGGCCTAGCATGTCACAGATGACAAAAAGAGCTTTTTCAAATACATAACAAAAGAAAAACTAAAGATAATGTGGGCCCATTAGTGAATGGATGGGAGACCCTGGTGACTGAGGACACAGAGAAGGCAGAGTTACTGAATGCTTTTTTTGTGTCAGTCTTCACCAATAAGACCAGCCCTTGGGGATCTCTGACCCAGAAGACCACAGCAAATGAATGTCAGGAGGCAGACCTTGCCTTGATTGAGGAGGATTGGGTCAGAGAACACCTAAACAAACTTGACATCCACAAGTCCATGAGCCCTGACAGGATGCATCCACGAGTACTGAGAGAACTGGCTGACATCATAGCTAGGCCTCTCAGGATCATCTTTGAGAGGTCATGGAGATCAGGGGAGATACCTGAGGACTGGAAGAAAGCAAATATCACTCCAGTCTTCTAGAAGGACAAGAGTGAAGACCCAGGGAACTATTGGCCAGTCAGCCTCACTCAATCCCTGGAAAGGTGATGAAGTGCCTCATTCTGGAGGCCATCTCTACCCACATGGAAAACAAGAATGTGATCAGGAGTAGTCAGCATGGGTTCACTAAGGGTAAATCATGTTCGATGCACCTGATTGTCTTCTACAAGACAACTATCTGGATGGATGGAGGCAGAGCAGTGGATATTGTCTACCTTGACTTCAGCAAGGCTTTTGACACTGTCTGTCATGAAATCCTCACAGGCAAGCTCAAGAAGTGCGGGTTGGATGAGCGGACAGTGGGATGGATTGAGAACTGGCTGAGTGGTCGATTCCAGGGGGTCGTGATCAATGGTACAGAGTCCAATTGGAGGCCTGTCACAAGTGGTGTCCCCCAGCGTTCTGTACTGGGCCCAGTGTTGTTCAATTTGTTCATCAATTACTTGGATGAGGGGGTAGAGTGCCTTCTCAGCAAGTTCACTGATGATACAAAATTGGGAAGAGTGGCTGATACCTCAAGAAGGTTATGCAGCCCTTCAGAGGGATCTCGATAGGTTGGAGAGGTGGGCAGAGAAAAACCTTCTGAAGTTCAACCAGGGCAAATGCAGGGTCCTGCACCTGGGGAGAAACAACCCTATGCACCAGTACAGGCTGGGGGCCAACCTGCTGGAAAGCAGCACTGCGGAGAGGGACCTGGGAGTCCTGGTGGACAACAAACTGTCCATGTGCCAGCAGTGCACCCTTGTGGCCAAGAAGGCAAATGGAATCCTGGGGTGTATTAGGAAGAGCATTGCCAGCAGGTCGAGGGAGGTGATCCTGCCCCTCTTCTCAGCCCTGGTGAGGCCACATTTGGAGTCCTGTGTGCAGTTCTGGGCTCCACAGTACAAGAGAGACATGGAGCTCCCGAAGCATGTCCAACAGAGAGCCACTAAGTTGGTTAAGGGCCTGGAGAATCTCTCATACAAAGAAAGGTTCAGCCTCAAGAAGAGGCGACTGAGAAGGGACCTCATTAATGTGTATAAACACCTAAAGCGTGTAATAACTAGGCAATGGCCTAGTAATAACTAGGCCTAGTAATAACTAGGCAATGGCACCATTCCCATAGTTTAAGCAGAATGTCCACAAGACTAAAAAAAGGCTTATGTTTTGAAAGAAAACTATTTAAATTAATATGTTTCTACTCTTCCTCTTCTTCATCTCTTTTATCTACAGAGAGACTTTGGAAGAAAAAAATATCCACAGCAACAGTTCCCTCAAATATCGCTATATTAGTGCTTAGGATGTCATATTCAAACACAGAAGTTTCTGCTGCAGACTGAATTACTTCCCTGATCATTGCCAGAAGCATTATCATCCATTGAACTGAATAACTAGAACTGATTAAATCCATTTCTGTACCTGGAATATATCCACCCAACTTAGTCACTGTTGTAACATCCTGTGTTCTGAAGTTGTAAATTGACAGCTTCAGGATTAAATTATTTATTTTGAGTAAACAGGAACAGTACAATTTCTTAAGCATCACCCCAGGTATGGATGATATAACTGCATCTATGCAATCACTAGCTGTGAGCAGAGTAAATTGATGGTCAGGGAACATGAGAAAGAGAGAAAATCAACTATGGCGGGTATTTACTAATCCCATGTTGAATTAGGTACCTATTGTATAAAGGTAAGTGAAAGGGCACATGAAAGATACGTCTAAGAATTTAAGTGAAAGGTTGTTGGGGATCCAGGCAAGGCGATGTGTCGGGGATCCAGGTGAAGCTAGGTGATGTATCTCAATCTGGCAGCAAGCTGCCCCAGAGTGCTGTGTGCGCAGAGAGTGCAGAGCCAGCCTCCTTTCCCAGCACTTGATGTTCTTGCTGGTTTTGTAGGTTGAGCAGTATCTCAACGTCCAACTCAGAACACATCCTGCTCCTTCCCCCAGTGCTCAGGCACTGAAGGTACTCTGGTGCCTCCAGCTCTGCCTTTTAAGGTCCACCCCCTTGTTAAGCAATTAGCTTTATTATTACCAAACAATTAGCACCTGGCATGTAATGACCAGTAGGGCTGCTCTGTCAATCAACAATCAGGCAGCCCTCTGGTCAACCTCTACAAAAGGTAAGTAAAAGGATGTGAAAGGGGAAAAGGAATCGTTATTCATCCACAGATGCAACATTATATATGATATGGCAATAAGACAATGGCTTTGAAAATCCTAATGCAATAGAATGGGTAACAAAACGTGTACATATTTACACCTGGAAAGATATCAACTTGCAACTTCAACTCCTTTTCGCACTTTGAAAATCTTGTGTAATAGTCAGCATCTTGACATTGGGTTGGGACAGCCGATAAGAGTTCAGAAAAGTTTGGGAAGTTGAAAGCTATAAAGTGAAGAAAATCAATGAATGTTTTAGCAGGTTGGATGTCGTTTGTCATGAAATCTGACAAGATAAAGATTAGATTCTTGGCAAACTGCAAGAGCTTTAGAAACAGAGCAATAAGTGAGAAGATAATTTATTTTCTGTCTACTGCAACTAAGACACTCCTAAGTGAAGACGTTAGATAAACATGTTAATGAACTTAATTCAGGCCAAAACAAATGCCATGGAAGAAATTCCAGTACTTGTTGCTTCTCAATGCAGGATGAAGACCTACTCAGAAATCTTAAACGGGAATCCACCAAGAAAAGCTCCTGCTTTCCAGATCCAGAGCAAATGCACAAACGTGCACCAAAAGAACACTGCAGCTCAGTGATACTGTTTGCTTCCTTCTCTTTGCAGGCACAGCCATCAAATCAGCAGCTGAACAGACTGTGGCCACATGAGTGCTAGGTCCCATGTCGGGTGAAGGGCTGGTGGCAGGGGAAGAGCAGGGATGTCACTCCTGGCCGCCCTTGACCACAGGCTAGCTGTAACATTAAGCTGCCTCTTAAGATGGTGCTGTCAACCTCAGAGAACACTAGGTGGCTGCCATTTTGTGATCTCGCCTCAAAGGACATGAGCAAGGGAGGTGGAAAATCTAAACCTCAGGCTTAATTATAGACTAGGAAATACATGGCACTGACCTCCATGAGCTGCTCTCATGAGCTATTTTTCCTCTCTTCTGAGGGACAAACCAAGTCCAACTGACTCTTCTTCTGAGCTGCCATTTGGATCATTTGGAACAAGAAGAATGAGAAGCTGTCCCCAGTATGACTGCCACTTTTGCTAGAACATCACTGTCACTGTCCCAAGAGTGTTAATCAGACACTGGCAGAAGGTGGAAAGTGGCCTTGCACACCAACAGCTCCTTTGCTGGCCTATTCCTCTCCAAAGTCACTGACTACTTACTTCCTCTGGCCATTCTGGAATCTCAGATATGATACTTCATTAGAATTGAAAAATTACATTATCCTGCATACTCCTGAAAGTTTCAAAGGTGTCTCAGTAACTCTGTGTTACCACTGTGTACTACCATGGGCTGGTTTCCCTTCGCATCACTCTTACTCTGGCAAATTTCTTGTGCTGCATTTTGGTAGGCAGTTCCTATTCTTGAGAATCCATCACTGACTTTTGTCTCTTCTGCCCTGACTCCAAAGATAATGGAGGAGTGACCAGGTTTTACACACACCAGCTCCACGGACCTGGGGTCCTGGATGCACTACATCCAAGCAGGCTGTGGAGTGATGATACAAATGAAGCACAGCAAAGTAATCAGAACCAATCATAGAATGGTTTGGGTTGGAAGGGACCTTAGAGACCATCTAGTTCCAACCGCCCTGCCATGGGCAGGGTCACCTCCCACCAGACCAGGTTGCTCCAAGCCCCATTCAACCTGGCCTTGAACACTGCCAGGGAAGGGACAGCCACAGCTTCTCTGGGCAACCTGGGCCAGTGTCTCGCCACTCACACAGGAAAGAATTTCTTCCTAATGTCTAACCTAAATCTCCCCTCTTTCAGTTTGAAACTGTTACCTCTGTCCTATCATTCCACACCCTTGTAAAAAGTCCCTCTCCAGCTTTCCTGTAGGCCCCCTGGCCCCCCTCAGGTACTGGAAGGCTGCTCTAATGTCTTCTGAGAACCTTCTCTTCTCCTGTTTGTCCCTCTTCCTCACTGTGCTTGAGCCGTAAACATCCATTCCAGAGTACATCCATGCACACCTCACTAAATCGAATGCTGAGCCAGCTCTTTCTCAGCTTACTTACTTCACACTGGAAATAAATGAGAATTGCATAAAATAGATGCAGGGGAAGCTGCCTGTGGTCTTTAAGCATTCCTTCTTAAATCCCACTCGACATGCTCTGAAAGGCAAAGAGGAGTTGTCTAAGTTTTAAATAACCTCCTAGCTTTCTCATAACTAAAAGACATACTGCTAGCAACAGCAATCTAAAACTGGACAAATGGTTTCCATGATCTGAAATAGCTTGACAATGTACCACCTGTTCACTGCCTATCTCAGTTCTGGACTGCACTTTGGGATGCAACGTCCTTCTCCGCTTTCAGCAAGAAGCAAGAGAAGAGGGAAGCAATGTCCAGCCCCTGAATCAACAAACATTTATGAAAACAGTTCAAATTTGAGCCTCTTTCTGCAGTGCCCGAGTATCTTTATTTCATACAAGAGGAAGACATTTTATCTGTTCCAGAAACAGCCACCTCCATGTCTAGACAGCAGCTAGTTTTGAGCTGTGATTGTTTGTGACACCATGTCTGCTTTCATGATGACAGGAGTGTTTTGTTGTGGGCATCAAAATATCACAGGCCAGACTCTGCCAACCATGCTCACTTTAAACTCTGTACCTTCTTCTGCAAACAGTTACCTTGATGTCAACGGGGTTATTCACAAAGTAAATCATAACTTGACATGAATAAATGCAGAAGCAACCAGCTCACAGATCCCAAACACATCTGTATCAGAGCAGCACTGTTTGCCCTGCTTTGATGTGTCAAGCTGCCCAGCAGACTCGTCTCTGCCAGCAGAGAGCACAAATCCTTCCTTAACATTAAGTTAGCACAAATGCAGAACCTAATTTATTAATACAACACTGACTTTCGTCTCCCTTGTGGTACAAATGAGCAGGCAGGCAGGCACTGGTGGAATACGCTAGTGAAGGGGTAATGCCATTTAGCACAGCAATCCTCTGCATCTGCTTTCCTGCAACATATGGACCTCACACAACCACAAGGTCGTCAAAGACACCTCAACAGCCATGTAATGCTCTTGATATAGAAAAATAAGTGTGAATTCCACAGCTCTTCATGTTTTTTCTTTTGGTATCACATCAGTAGCATGGCATATACTAACAGGCTTATCAGTCATTAAGCATCTATATTTGATTTTATTTTGAACCATGCTGAAATGGAAAAAGCCATTTATGCTCAACACATGCACACACCTATATAAGACTTTCTCAGTTATGATACTGATCACTATTTAAATTCATTCAGTGCAATGGTTTCTAACTTCTTTCAAATTTAATATTGATATATACACATGTCTAAGTACACAAATATGTATACTAAATATATTCGTATACACAGCTATACTAATACATATACACGTCTACATGTTTATACACATGCACATAAACAAATAAGCACAAAGATATTTAGATAATTTAACAGGTTCCCTTCAATTGCCACCTTTCTTAACTACTATATTCGCACAGAATACACACTTGCTTGGATATCTACACTAGTATTTTTAAAGGCAGAGGAGACCTTAATGATATAGGAGGTAATGACACATGCTTTGATGTGAATGCAATTTTGTTTGTACAAAATAGCTGAAAAATATTTGATGTTGAATCAAATCAAGCATGTTGGGCACATCTCAAGTCTTTTCTTAATTGCCATTTTAGACCCCTTTCCTTTGGGAGGAAGGGAAGGAGAGAGGCAGAGAGGAGGTCAGGGAAAGGAACAAAATTCAAGTCTGAGACTTCCTCATTATCTCATAGTTTTGCCATTAAAAATGGGCCTAAATCTTCAGTGAATCAGATTAAGTAATCTTAATGTCAATGCACTACTTTGAATTTTTATAATTGCATCGCCCCTGCATGTCCCATCAGGTGTACACACAGTGCAAGGCCAATTAATTTCTGTAAAATGTAATACTTGTTAGCAAAATTGGCTCCCAGATCCCTGTTCATCTGTACTCAGTTGAGAGGGATCCTCTTGCTACCACAGTTGTGCTGATCACGGTAACTGAGCTAGAAGTGGCAATGACAGTATTTTAACGTATCACTCTGGTATCACTCCTCAAGGCAACAGGAAACATGAAGCTCAGGCAGGTCCTGCCATGTTGCCCACCACTACCCAAAGGAACAGATGAGGTCTTCTAAATAAAACAGGCCTGCCTGGGGGTGCTGATTAGCTAAGAAAAAAGGATTAAGATTTTAAATATTTTAAAGCATTCCAAGCTTGACTACTTCCCTGACAAACAGAAAGGGATGGAGAGACAAGGAAAGGATGGAAAGGTGCTGCATAGCAGCTGGAGAAGCAGGTACAGAAGCCAGTGGTGCACAGCAGCAACAGGCGAGCAGCTGCTCAAACTGCCTCCTGGACAGATCCTAAAGTACTTAGTTGTGTGTCACCAGCACTGCCTAACCCCAAAAGGAGGATCTCTTTCATGTCTACCAGGCCAATCTCCTCCAAGTTCCCTCTGTAGGCAACGGACAGTTTTGAATTTTCCTGTTGAGAAGCCTAATAATAGATCAGATACCCTGGAGCCCAAGGCGTAAAGCCAACTGGCCAAGCAATAGCTATGAAGCTGTCTTCAGGACCTCCAGACCAGCCACATGGAATAGCTAAGAACTCAAATTTTATTATTAATACAGTTCTTCAGAGCAGTTGATGTCTATTTGTCATGAAAATACTTTAGAAATTGCTAGTAAATGAGATAAAATGTTAGCTACAAAAGTAACAGAGATCACAGGAAAAAAAAATCATCCCCTTATCTCCTTGAATAAGGGTATGCTAAATAATTTTAAACAGTATAGTAAAACAAGATTTAGTCTTAGAAATCAGTAGGAGAACATATATACTGGCAGGAAATGAAAACATGAGTATTTAATTGCATCAAAAGCCATAATATTACACCTCAGTAGAAATTTTTGATGCGAGGAAGAATGACAACATAGCTAAGCAGAGTGTCACTTCAAAAATTAATGAAGAACTTTCTTTCTTTCTGATAATGTCTATGGTAATTACATGTGGTGCCAGTGCTCCATCATCTCAAACCAGCCACAGTCCCCCGAGGTCTGTGCACTGTTTCCCCCTCCCCTCTCTATGAACTAAGGACTCCTCCCCTAAAACAGGCCTATTCCACCACAACAATAAGTTTTCACATCTCTGAGGATGCTTTGAACTGCAGACTCTGCCTGTCAAGGTACTTACAAAAGGTATTTTAAAATGCACTTGTGAGGTATACCTGAAGGGCATATGATATGTGACTGAGCAGAAACAGACACAGTCCTATCAAAGAATCAAAAGCACTTCAATCTTGTCCCAGTAAGTAACATTTGGATGGCATAAGCTTCTCCCCACTCCATCCAGTCTAAGTCTGTGCCAAGCCGGAGTTTCTTGCAAGTAACCTGTGGGAATTCCCTGTAATAGTTTCTAAGTATTGGCAATAGCTTGTATTACAAAGACAACTTTCTTACAAAAATGTAAACCCCTTCCCTGGGCAGTTCAGAAAGCACATCTACCACCAACACTTTTTTTTGTCCAATAAATATGCTGACAGAATATTTAGTTTAGGTTACTCTTTCTTACATAGACTAGCAATTTAAATTAAAATCACCACCCATTCAAGCAAAAATAACAGGTCTTAATAGAATAATATCAAATTCATTTTCACTATGCTCTGATACAACAAAAAGTTTTTAGCACACAGACGTAACTACCTGTCATGCAAAAGATCTCTCACAGAATATTTCTAACAGCTACATTTCCTTTCTCCTTTATTTTTAGCACTTTTTCTTTAATATTTAAAATTAGTACTTTCAAACTTGTTTTTGTCACATCTGACTTGCTAACTGGGAATGAACCAAAAGACAAAATAAAGGGCATATCAGAGAGTAAGACCAGAAGAAATTCTCTGCTGTGCAGATGTAGGCACAAGAGAATAAACTTTACATGATCAAGGCTAGATCCAGCTTGTAGTACAGCTACAACCCAGCCCTATTCATAATGCAACTTTTTTGGTTTTATATATAATGCCTTATAAGACAGAAAAAAAACATGTTAGAAAAAAACCCAGAAAGTTATTGATCAAAAGTAGCAGGCCAGCCTCCTTCTAATAAAAATAACTTTTTCTCCTGTAAACAAGGGTTGAATTTGACATCCTATCACTGCTTTGCACAAGGAGTAACAGAATCACCACGGTACAAAGAGAAAACTTGATATTCCTTTAGTCACTGTAGTTTTAAACACCCCTGGGAAGCAAAGGACAAACACAAAGATTTGACATGCTAGAAATATGACAGGCCCTTTTGTTGTTTGCGATCCAATGTAATTTGTTCATTACGGGCCTGCCAAACAACAGCGTCCAGAGCCTGAAGATACACACCAGCACAGAGTGCAGATCAGTTCTGTTTGCTCTAGTATCCTTCGTCAATGACACCACAAGTGAAGGTTCGAATGAAAACCACAAGTCACTGCAGTCTCCTCATTTCTCTTTCTTTTGTTCTCTCAAAAATCCTTTATACTAAAATGTCAGACAACCTCCTTAAAACTCCAAATTCAGTTTAAAAGCTTATTTCTAGAGAGACAGAGAAGTGGGAGACTGTTTTGTTTTTGGTTTTAAGTAGCATGGGTTTTGGCTGTTTACAAATATACTGGATGAATATTACAAAATTAAATACTTAAACATTGTAAAGAAGACTTCTTTTCTTGATAGATGTCAGGCTTTATATACGCTACACTCACTTCAGAAACCACAGCAATACTGTGTAACAGTTTATGCTAGTAAGAGAATGCTCTATCACACTAAAAAGCAGAAGAATGGGGCAAGACAGGATACAGTTGACCATGTCGGAAACTGGCTGAGACATTATGGTTCACATATCTCACCTTCCAAAATGCTCAATGGGATCTTTAAACAACTACAAGTGCCTAGGAATCTCAGGTTAATCAAAAGAAAAATCAGTTCACAAATATTAGTTACAGAATGGCACAGGAGGGAAGCCCACAAGGCTGCCTTGAAATAAGTATCAATCCCAGGGGGAATCTGAGAGAGGAAACAGACCATTCCAGAGGAAATGCTACTGAAGAAGGCTGGGTAGTCATAGAAAAACCGTCTCCACGAAAGATTGTAAGAAAAACACAATTTATGAGCCCAGGAAAAGCCAGGCACAAACTAGGGTCTGACCTCCTGCTACATTTCCCTCTTGGTGGTGTGAACAGGAAACCCATGCAAAAGCCATCCTAAAGAAAACTTGAGTGTCTGTTCCATCCATCTTGACAAACTCATACAACTGCTCTTAAGGCCTTTTCCCCTCCTTTCATGTATGGAAGCTGCTCCAGCTGTTTGCTGTGGAGAATGAAGAGGGTACTAACTCATGCTGGGGAGGAGTACACATTCCCTCCCTTATCCTCATCTCCTTCACGCTCTGGATGAGGGGATCTGTAGCGATTTCGATTTCAAAATCCCAGCACTGGAGAGAGGGGCAGAAGTGGCGGTGGCATTGTGGAGCTGGAATTGGTAAGGTAGTCTGGATAGCATCACAGTACTGCCCTGGTGCACAGACAGCACGATGCTATTGGTGTGCTACTGGTCCTTAATATTGCAGGACAATCATATTTTCTACTGTTTTCCCACTACCTTAGGAAGCAGCTGTGTCTCACAGCTATAGTTCTTGTTGTGAAGGTAACACGCAGAGCCTGACTGACCCTGTGGACTTCAAGCAGATAGATCATGTTTAAGTTACGCAGTGGAACTTGCTAAAAATGGGAGGCTCCAATTAAAAAAAAATATATAACACACTTCACAAGAACTTAGCAGCCCAAATTATTGTTCATAGATACACATTGCTACTTAACTGACCACTTGATATCATTCACACCTTTTTGGTTCATGCATATTTTGCAGACTTGCACATCCATAGTATAAGGTTATCACAGTGCTGATGTTTTCTCTGAATTCTGAAAATTGCATGCACGCTTATAATATAGCATACACTTACTTAGATGTCACCAACAACAGCTATATCCCACTGAAGAATACTGCAAACAAGCCTTTATCCCAACTCCCCTGCATATCTTAACACAGATAGTGAGAGAAGACATTTTGAGTTGCTCAGATTTCTGCAGCTTTTTTCATTCAGAAGCCTTCATCTGACATAGCAGTACCAGGTCCCTGTTGGACAGAGTATCAGATTGACTCAGATCAAGTTAAACTCTCATTCAGGTTAAGAACAACATACCCTGATACATTGCCACATAGAGTTACAGGGGCAGATTCCCTGGATTATAAAACATCTGTTGAAAAGCAGTTTCCGACCTAAGGTAGAGGTTGTGTTTCTGTGCTTCTTGCTCTCTGGCTGCTTCCTCTGCATATACTACACATTTCTCTGCAGTTTGGCCTCTGATATTGCAGGTTCTGCTGCTCTGGTATCCCAAATTTATACAGTGCCAGAATACACATTTGTGGATTTCATTCAGTTTTCCAGAAGTCTTACTTACAAGTGAAAGGAAGGATAATTTCTCATAGACAGAAGCTTTTAGGGAAATACTACACACTGCTGCATTAAGGTTTATGAGAGGAGGAAAGGCGACACGCTTTTCATCTGTCAGCACTCTTCATATAAGCCTAGCAATTACAATGCAATCTCTCAACTGTACAGGTCTTTTGGGAACTAGCATGCGGCTCGTTTGTCTAAATGATCAAAAAAAGCACATTGTTACTCGATCAGTTGCAACTGCCATAAAAATATAGCTACATTCATTTGCCGCAAACAGATGTTTGATTGCTTTTCTGTTCTTTTACGTTGCAGCCCTGTTCTCTTAGATCCTCTCTTTGTAGAAAGTGACATGCTGGGAAGTCAGTTTTCTGGCAAGGTCATCTGCCTTCAGACGCACAGAAAGTGGGTTGGGCTATATTCAGAGTTTGGTCCAACTCCGTGCCAAGGTCCCCTCACTGTCTCTCTCTTGCAGCACCGTCTCAGGTCTATTTTTGCAGATTCTCAGCCCACAGAACACACAAGGAGAGGGAAGTCACTCTGAGCTACTACTGAATCGAGGTTTTTGCAATTTGCTAAAAACATGTGCATCAGGAGCTCAGATGAGGACTCCTTAAATCCCCCATTCTTCTAGTATTTATTTTTCTTTATTCAAATGGATTTTGCCTTTTCAAGCAAATAAGGAGAGGAAACTGCCTAGGATACAGCAAAAAAGTCTCCTGAGCTAAGGTAAGATTGCTTCATTTTTGTACTGTCATAATTAGAGAGCAACTGATGATGACTTGAATCAGACATGCTTTTTCTGCCAGATCAGTCCTGCATGTCAGCATTAAGGGTTTTTTTGGACAATGATAAGTCTCAATTTCAAAACATCAATTTTCATTACCACTGTCTAAAGGAAATGGGAAAATTAAAGGATAACAGCATGTGCAATAGAATATACATTATCTGATCTCACCTGTTTAAAAATAATACAAAAAGCACACAGTCCTGCCAATAGACTGTGTCAATCTGAAAGTAAGAGAAAAACAGATTGTGTGGCTATATGCATGATGATTACATATATACATGTGCATTTAGATGTGCTGGGTGATGTTTTGTCCACATTATTTTATACAATATGAGAAAGTATGTATGCAGGTTTGCAGTATACGTCTTGCTGCAAATAGCACAGATATAGAAATAAATAAATAAATAAACCAGATGAACACATGCTCAAATTCCTTTACAGTTTCAAAGAAGTTGCTCAGCTTCAACTGGAGCACATGGAGAATTAAAGATTACATTGAATTTGGTCTCCTTTCCACTGTATGCTTTCGACTGGCCCTGCAATGCTTCTCCTTCTAAAAACACATATGGCTGAACAGTTTTCTTTAGCATCATTTTAAATTGTTGAGATTCTTAAGGGAAAAAAGACTGGACAGACTACAGCATTGCATGCCAATCTGTAAGGAGATCCTAATGCACTTCAGGTCACATGGACATCATGATAATGTGGTGTTGACTCCAACATGAGGAGATTTTTTTCATGTAAAGACACTCTGGAGCCATGGATTTAGTGTTGGCACACACACTCTAATGCAACATGACCGTAGCAAACACACAGGAATGTGAAGAAAGAGGGTACAAATGTCCACTTGACCCAAAGGTCCAAACACCAATGCGACAGCCCCAAAAAGTTCTTCATAACATAAACACTACATAAAAGTCTTCATAGAAACATCTGAAGAAAGGCAGATAGATAGGTTCTGGATTAATAGTAAGCAAAGGGCACGAGAGGTCACTAAGTCACCGGGAGTTCACCTAAGTCATGACAAGTGGGTGAATTCCTGCACTTACTTCAGGCTATCTTTTCTTAATACACCTGCTGGTTAAACAACACCATGCACTAGGCTGAAAAAGTAAAAGATTACAAGATGAATCAACTTAGTTTTTGTGACTTTGTGGCACCTATTCTCCATTTTTATGTGGGAAAACATTATTTCTCCACAAATATTAAAGACATCAGAGGGGCAGGGAGTGGCTTAAAAAAAAGTAATACAGATGTGACTGTAGCGTACAAATGCAGCATTCACAAAGACCCTCCTGGCAGAGATGCAAGAGCACTGCTGCAACCCAGTGGCAGCCAGGAATTGGCGTGTTTTGAAGGTAGGGGTCATCAAACTTTCCCCAGAGCTGAATCTAAAAGTTCCCTGTCACCCAAACTGGTGGGAAGTTTGTTGGCACATAGATGAGAGGATGACAGCAATGAAAAATGGCAGTATCACTTTGATGATAAGTATGAGTATGTCATTACTGGAAGAAGTTAGAAAGAAACACATCTGAGTGAACCGATCTCATGTCCTAACACAGACAAACCACAATCTGCTTCTAAACTCCTTCCAGCTGGGGCTGATCCTGCTTGGTAGGATCCTCCTCTTCCTACCTCTCCTCTCCATTATAAAATATCAGCACGAGAATGAGCTGGCTTCATCTTGCTAAGCTGTGACCTCCAGTGTACATGATGTGCTCATCCTAGTGGAGACTACCATGGAAAGGAAAAGATTTGAAAAAAGGAAATAAAAAAGAGGAGGCACTCTTCTTTTTCCTCCTCTAGTGCGGGAAAGAAAGTCTGAAATCCTTTGTTTCTATTAGTGGGGCTTAGATGGGGCTGAAATCCACTTTCCTCACTGTGGGTGGGAGCACATAGCTGTGTGCTGACTTACATGTCCAAGGTTGTGGAGGAAAAGGAAGAAGAGGCTTGGCTGATGATACATGCAGCCAGCTGGCCAGGCAATGCTTCAAGGAGACATTCACAAACTCCTGGCATTGGCAGTGTCAGTCTCAGCTGATAGGTGTAAGCAGGGCTAGAGCCAGATGGCTAAATCCAAACAGCGCCAGGGGGATGAGTAAGTTCTACCAGCAGTCAGATCCTTACTACTGATCACTGTATTTATGTTCCTGCTTGGGGCTTTCTCCTGGTGCCACCAAGCAACAAATGATGCTGGGATTTTCCTCTCTCCCTGCAAAACTGATCTGACGGAAGCAAGCTGGGTTTTTGAGGTTTTGAGGGGAGTAAAAGCATACCTCAACTCACCCTGAAATAAGGACCTTCAGCAAGAGGCCCTGTCAGGCATGATTGGCACATGGCTTTGCAGTCAGCCAGCAGGACTTGGGACTTGCCTGCACCCACCAGCATCATCACATAGGTGGTGCTGCAGTCAATGTCCAGGCAGGGACACCCAAAAGGGGATGGAGGAGTGTGAGAAGGGTAAAGGTGGCACCTAGAGAGTCAGCCCGAGAGTATTTGGCTACAGTGCTCTGTGTGTGTCCCTGCATGAGGAGGGAACACAGTATTTAGTATAACAGCAAGTTGCTACAGGTGCTGAAGCCACTCTGCCTCAACACCTGCATCGAAATTCTCTTTCAAAACCTTTAGTGACTGTTGCCATGACTCCTGAACGCTTCCCAGGAAGGGACAGAGGAGGATGTGTCGACACCTGCTGTAGAGAAAAGGGAGATACTTTTAGGCACAGAAAGATCACAGAATCACAGAATCACAGAATCACAGAATTCTAGGGTTGGAAGGGACCTCGAAAGCTCATCCAGTCCAACCCCCCTGCCAGACCAGGGTCACCTAGAGTCCATCACACAGGAATGCATCCAGGCGGGGTTTGAATGTCTCCAGCCAAGGAGACTCCACAGCCTCTCTGGGCAGCCTGGTCCAGTGCTCTGGCACTCTCACAGTGAAAAAGTTTTTCCTGATATTTACATGGAACCTCCTATGCTCCAGTTTGCATCCATTGCCCCTTGTCCTATCATTGGACGTCACTGTAAAAAGCTTGGCTCCATCATCCTGACCCTCACCCTTTACATATTTGTAAACATGGATGAGGTCACCCCTCAGTCTCCTTTTCTCCAAGCTAAAGAGCCCCAGCTCCCTCAGCCTTTCCTCATAAAGGAGATGTTCCACTCCCTTCATCATCTTTGTGGCTCTGCGCTGGGCTCTCTCAAGCAGTTCCCTGTCCTTCTTGAACTGTGGGGCCCAGAACTGGACACAGGACTCCAGATGTGGCCTCAGTAGGGCAGAATAGAGGGGGAGGAGAACCTCTCTCGACCTACTGACCACCCCCCTTCTAATGCACCCCAGATGCCATTGGCCTTCTTGGCCACAAGGGCACATTGCTGGCTCATGGTCACTAAGCTATAGTTCGGCAAACAGTTAATTGAAGTAATTGTAGTCATTCTGCTAAAGAATATTTTCCCCTGAAACTTACTGGTAACAGGGAAGAAGGAAATCCAAGTTCATATTGGCAACAAGCCATATATGGCAGGAACATATGTAAAGGAAGACCCTGGCAGGAACCCAATCAGGAGGGGGGGGGGGCATGGTCAGAGCCACCTCGGGAGATTTAAATGGCCCTGAGGAGCGCGAGCTGCCACGGAAACACATGGCTGTCCAAGGCTCTGGCTGCTGGCAGTGCCACAGCCCATCACTGACAGCAAATGACAACAGTGTAAACACCTGTGTGAGGTGTGAGCAAGTGGGTGACTTTCTCAGCCTGGTAGTAGAGCTCCAAGAGGAGCTGGAAAGGTAAAGGGGCATTAGGAAGTCAGAGAAAGAGACAGACCAGAGGCACTGTGCTCTGCCCTCCCAGGGGCAGAACGCACAACAACCAGCAAAAACACCCCAAAATCAAGGGGCTAATGTACCCTCCCTCCACCAACTAGGTAGCAACAACTTAAATGGAGGCAAGTCTCTGCTTGGGCCATAGGCAAGCCCCCACCTTGCCCACCTCATCTCCCCAGGTGCCTCTGCAGAACAGGTATAAGGCTCTGGGTGGGGAACCCCAGATAAGGGATAATGGGGATGATGGCTCACAGGCATCAATGGTGTCATCACATGCAGTAGGGTCTGCCCTCTCCAGTAGTACCCCTATCCCAATATAGGCTCTACCCCTCTAGTACGACCACCTTGGCTAGGATGAAAAGAAGGGTGATAGTGGTAGGGGACTCCCTTCTGAACGGGAACAGAGGGTCCAACATGTCAAAGGACCCTCCTTTCAGGGCAGTCTGTTGTCTCCCTGGGGCCAGGGTTAAAGATATTACAAGGAAACTCCTTAGCCTAGTGTGGCCTTCAGACCACTACCCTCTACTGCTTCTTCATGTAGGTGGTGATGAAGTTGCAATGTGCAGACCTAGGGAAATCAAAAGGGACTTCGGGGCCTTGAAGGCAGTTGGTTAAGGGAGTTGGGGCACAAGATGTTTTTTCTTCAGTCCTTCCAGTTGCAGGCAGTGACACTGGAAGAAACAAATGCATCCAGGCTATTACCACACAGCTCCATGGCTGGTGACACTGCCACAACTTTGGGTTCCTTGATAATGGGATGGCCTACACACCACCAGGCTTGCTGGTGTGAGATGGCACACAGCTTTGTCAAAGGGGGAAGAGGGTGTTCGCACGGGAGTGGGGCTCATTGACAGGACTTTAAACCAGATTTGAAGGGGGAGGGGGACAATACCAGACTTCACTATGGAAAGCTGGGGGAAAACATGCCAAGGTTAGGGGGACAGGGTGTGAGGAAGGGCCTCAAAGGAATTTCAGCCACTCTAGCCACTGAGTCAGTTCTACCAGGGGCCCAACTGAAATGCCTCTGCAAATGCATGCAACACGGGAAATAAACAGGAGGAGTTTGAGATGTGTGTGCGTCTGCAGAGGTACGATCTTGTTGGCATCACGGAGACCTGGTTGGATGGCTCCTATGACTGGAGTGTTGGGATGGAAGGATACAAGCTCTTTAGGAATGACAGGCAGGAGGGACAAGGAAGAGGTGTTGCCCTCTATGTCAGTGACCCACTGGAGTGCATGGAGCTCCACTTGGGGACGAACGAGGAGCCAACTGAGAGCTTATGGGTCAGGATTAAAGGAAAGGCAGGGGACATTATAGTGGGGGTCTGCTACAGGCCGTCCAATGA
>VZRW01011173.1:0-20795 GCA_013398125.1 Aegotheles bennettii | reverse complement strand
AGCCGCTTTTACAGCTTACAAGCAATTTCTACAGCCACAGCCGTTTCTATAGCCCCTGTGCACTGCTCGGTGCTCCGTGTGCTCACAGAGTTTGGCATAGCCAAACTAGTGAAATGTTAACTGTTTAAATTTCCATAGAACAAACCTAATTTTAGTTTAGTTTAGTTTAGTTTTTTAAGGATGACTTCTAGGCATACTTTAGGTATTGCAGCAGAAAGGCAGAAAGTTGGAGGGATGAGATTGACACATGCTTCTTCCCCTTGGCTTCTAAACATTGTGCCATTTGATTTCTGTCATAAATGAAAGGTGAAAACTTTCCCATAAGCCCTAGGGATTCAATTTCTCAGAAAGATTCATTTGTTAAGGAGGAGATAGAAGGGATAACTATTATAGCACAACAAAAAATATTAAAAGGGCCTGACTAGAAAAGTCCATTGCCCTATAGTATTAATATATGAAAAATAATATATTAGAAGCCTCATACATTTTGATATCTTTGACCTACATTGTTGAATCTTATTGTTGTGACTAGAGAACTCCTTTTCACTGTGATCACAAATTATGAGCTGTATACACCACTGTGTATGGATTGTTGCAGCATTTTACTAACAGTGTTAGTCTATGACCTAGCTGGCCTATAAAGAATCACAGAATCACAGAATTCTAGGGTTGGAAGGGACCTCGAAGGATCATCTAGTCCAACCCCCCTGCCGGAGCAGGTTCACCTACAGTACATCACACAGGAACGCATCCAGGCAGGTTTTGAATGTCTCCAGTGAAGGAGACTCCACAACTTCTCTGGGCAGCCTGTTCCAGTGCTCTGTCACTCGCACAGTGAAAAAGTTTCTCCTGATATTCACATGGAACCTCCTATGCTCCAGTTTGCATCCACTTTTAAAAATGCTCCAGTTTGCATCCACTTTTAAAAATAAAACCACTTTTAAAAATTCAGATAATTCAGGGTCACTCTCCACAGCCAGATACAGACAGAGAACTGAAGAAGTGTGACAGCAAGGAATAGCGAGGCACATGCACTATTTCCCAGGCCAGAGAGTGGGCTGCATTCTATTAACATGCTGTTATGGTTTGAAAGGGGCAGGCAAAAAAATCTTATTGGCTTTTGCTGCCAGGACCCAGTGAATGAGGGGTGGAGTTTAGGCCCCTGTTGTGAAAAGGGGTCTGGGTGTCAGGTATCAGGTATCAGGTATCATATTCCCTCCCATTTCCTGCCAGACTCTATAAAAGCCAGGAGGACAAGGAGGGGGGGCTGGAGTCTCTCTCTTTGGCTCTTCGTCTCTCCTGCTCTCTGCCTCGCTCCTGCACTCCCTTGCCTGCAGCTCGCCACGTGGAGTCAGCACAGAGAAGGCCCAGTTTTCGCTACAGCTCGCCACGTGGTCTGCAGCATTCCGACTGCACCGAGTGCTGGGGGCTTGGACTCTTTTCTTCCCATCGGCTTTGCAGTGAAGGACCTTTCAGCAGCCTGTATCGCCGGTCATCTGAGCTCAGGTTGTATATATTTGTATATATGCATTTTCCCTTTCTCCCCACCTGTTACTCTTTCTCCCTGTGCCATTAAATTTGTTATAGTTTTCAATTTCCAACCTGAGCCTGTTTTTCCTTACTCCCCTTCTATTTTCGGGGGGAGTGATAGAAACAGAACTCTGTCTGGTTTGTGGCTTGCCCTGGCCATTTGCAAAACCAGCACACATGCACAGGAGGCAAGAATTTTACATGGTGGTACTATGCTGACTGCTTTGAGAAAAACTGAAATGAGGGATTTGCAATTGATAATAAATAGAGTAACTGAGCTCTTCAAGACATTTTTATCACTTAAATTGTCCTTAGCAAGCTCTGGAATGTTATGACCATAAATGGGTTACCTTCCTCCTAGCTGCAGCAGAATGGACATTTCACTTGGGTGAAGATCTGGCTTTTATTTTAAATGAAATTGGCAACACAAATTGATAACAGTTTCTATCCGCTCTTCTTGTTTACTTTCATATATTCTACCTCCAAATAGTAATGAAATTATTCAACCAAATTCTACCCATAATGAGGCATAACTCCTCTCAAATCATTTTCCACAGAAATTATTCCCCACTTTGTACAGGACAAGATACACTTCATTCTCTCAGAAGAAGGTCTTGAAATCACTAAAGGGAACAGCTTCACAAGCTTTACCATATTCTTCACAGCTAACAGTAATTTCAGAAGAATGCCTCCAACTCTTTAGCGGTTTCATTTATACCTACAGCAAACATCAATAAAATTAATATGAATGGCAGAAATTTTTTTTAAAAGCATTTGAAATTGTAGCAAAGAACAGTGCTCACAGGAGTGCCTCGTTGGAATTTTGATTCACATAAAATTATGTTGTGGCTTCTGTGTTATACGACGCCACTGTAGTGCCTGAAAGTAGGTCCCACCAGTGCTGCTGATTCAGGCAGGCCCTTCAACATACTTTTTAAACATTGTCTTTATTTTTTGGTGTCAAGTTTGAGAGATGTATTCAGCTAATTGTGAAAGAAACAAGGTGATTACCAAATAAATTAGTCTTTTGTAATTAATAAGCTCTCACATAATGACTTTTTTTTAGGGTATGTGGTGTATCCCAGTTATCAATGTACTCTTCCATAAGGACCTTAATGAAGCATCAGGTTAGAGCTGTTCCTCTCACAACAGGATTTTAAACTTATAAGGCCTTGAGGCTGTGCTTTCTTTCATTGTTTATACTGTTATGTAACTGTCTGGGTTGGAAATCTTTTGTAGAAAAAAATAAATTCCAATAACTGTCCAACGTGACAGAACCTATTGGCCATGTCTAACGGAACATAAACAGCAACAATGACTTAAGGTTATTATTTCCATTCCAAATGCGGTTTCATCTACTGAAGATGGTATTTCACATGGGATATTTTTTCAGGAATTTCATAAAAAGGAGTACCGTCCTACAAGAGATGAGCACCAGCTAATAGAAGACTGGTGCTCATGATCCAAATCAACAATTTTGGAATAGTGACTTAAATCCGGGCCATTTAATCAGGTTACTTCAAGGTAAAGGTGCAATTTCATCCTTATCACAAATAATCATTTAAGCTATGGAATGAAATATAATTTTAACTCTTTATGATAAATTGTTTTTTATTGTTTCAGTGTATTGCAGTGAGAAAGGCACAGATCAAAGATTTATATCTTTCCTTAAGTTATTCAGGGACCTACATGTATTCCAGACATAGTGAATCCAGCACAAAGAACTTAATTGTAAGAGCTCTTTGATATGTGGTGACTCCTACTCTCCCTGTCTCAGGCACCCATTGCTTCAGAAGGATATTTATATTTTTATCGGTGGAGGCTATGAGAGATATGGTGCAGATGCCAGATTTCAAAATATAGCTCTTGCCATTTAATAGGAAAGGTTATGCTTTTTTTCACTAACTTTGCAATGCAAGCCAAATTGTTTTAAAGAGAGCTCAAAAACTAAGCACATAAAAGCAGCTCTTGAAGACAATAAAGCCTACATGACGGATGTTTATTCCCAGTGTTACTAATGATGAAGGTTCTTGGCTTGAATGATAAGTGGGCTTGGTATCTATCACTAAAATATCAGCAGCTTAGAGGGCAGACTTTTAGCTGTAAGGACAGGAGTTTCTGAAGACCTTCACTCATTAGTTACCGCTTGTGCACAAGATTAGATCCTGTTATGCCCAGTCATTCTCTGTTCTGAGTTAATCAAAGTTAACATTAATATGCACTTGAAACAAAGCTTACATGAAACTGTGGCAAGCAGTTAACATAATGAAGCGGGTATAATGTGCTCATGGTTTTGGCGCAATCACTAGGGAAATGTGAAGCTCATATTAAGAATGGTTGACTCTTCAGAAATAATACGATTTGTGCAATAGGATTAGTTTTTCTGTGTAATATACAGGACACTATATTTAAACTTAAAGTAAGCCAAAAATATTTGAGTATTCCAAGAAAGTTTATCTGATTAGGATTTTATAGGTGATTCCAGAAATGGTGTAAATCTGCACTGCTGCTCCTTTGAGATAGGGAGTATTCCCTGCATCCGAAAGTTTGGTTCACCAAATCTGAGACATTAGTAAACTGAAGGACACAATAGAGGTTAAGGAAAAGCAGCAATAAGAGAAAGGTATACTATGTAATCTCGCCACGTTGCACTACAGATGAAAACACTGACTTGTCATTTTGTTAATTACTGCTGTAACATCATGCTAAATCAATAGGTTTTGGGAATCAGTTGGGGAAGAAACAAACAGAAATTCACAGCAACTTATGGAAGTAATGGTGAGAGTTTTCTGTATGAAAAAAATGTGTTCTCAGAGAAGATCTACCACTGGGACTTTCTTTTTGGTAAGAAAAATAGCAAAGAGTTCTTTACTATGCATTTGGTTGTAGTGAAATTTAGTGATATGCTATTTTGAATAATACTGAAGATACCATAAGCAAGGTATCAACTTTTTAGCTGATAAAAATCAGTATAACACTAAACTTCAGTAGAATGACATGGGTTCTTACTGGTGATGGCCCTTTCCAGCATGTAAAAATCTGTGAATAAAGTCAAGAATGTGATTCCAGTCAAAAGGATGGAGAAATTACAGATTTTCATTATTTCCAGAGAAGAGGATGGGTCTCACTGTGACTTCTAGAAATAGTTTCAGGTTTTAGTTTTATTTTACTTGGAGACCAATAATAGTTGAATTCTAATTTTCTTACATTTTGACATTAGAGAACTACTATCTTTGTCGGTTCATATACCTAGGAAGAAGGAAATTAGATTCACTTCTGTTCCATGGCAGGAAGGAGGAGACTACTAAACCAAAGAATCTTGTACCTGGCTTTTACATCTGCAAAGACAATTTACATGGTGACTTTTACACTTTTTTTTTTTTGTGGTGCAGGCTCTACCAAAGTAAAATCTGCAGTTTCCTTGGAAACAAAATTCCATGTCATTCAAGACTTTGAAGTTACAAGGATTCTACTTTTTTCTTAGTTGTGCTGCGTTTTGGTTCTGGAGTCAAACATGACTCTGTTTGATCCAACATTGAAAATCCAAATGGAACAGAAAATTAGATAATGAAATGATAACTGGCATCTGTGAGGAATCTGAATGAAGAGAAGCCTCATGGAATTGCAATTATTTCTTTTAACTGGCATCTGTGAGGAATCTGAATGAAGAGAAGCCTCATGGAATTGCAGTTATTTCTTTTAAGTTATATGCTGCATTTTCTGTACCTTGAATTCAATAATCAATGGGCAAGTGATATGGACTAGGGCATTCATATTCTGTCCCTACCAGAAGTTTCACATGTGACTTGAGCAAATCACCTTATTTCTCACCAAAACTTTTGAATACTTTTAACCAAAAGTTGACATTTGGAGGACGCTGAATGGTTTAAAATTTTCAGAAGCATCAAAATAGCTTATGCTGGTAATTGTGCAACCTTTTTGATGACAATAAGAGAAAGTAAAGTTTACTTTCTCCAATCCATTACAATGTAAATTCCATTATTTATATAACACATAATTTCCTGGAAATAATTGGAAATTCTGTCAATTCTCTTCTCATCCTGGAGGACTTTGAACACTTTCGTTTTATCCTTTAAGTTACTACATAACACCTTGGTGTAGATTGCTTTCAACTGCTTTCCACCGAAGCCATCCCATCTTTCATGGAATACTTACATATGCATTGAAAAAGAGAGATAATAACTCTAATAATGACTAGAAAAAAACAGAGTTCTATATTTTAGATATTTATATAAAGTAGAACTGAAGTAAACAGAAAAAAATCATAATTATCTCAATTCATTATCCCTCAACATACAAAAGAGTGCTGTGATTAAGATCTTGACTGGTAGGATGGAGCTAAGATAAAGAGAAAAATAATTCTAGGAGAGCTCAATAACTAAGATGAAGGGTAGAAGAAAGAAAGATATCTATCTTAGAAATGGTGTGACATCCTGCAAATTTAGTGCTTTTTTCCATGTTTTTCCTCAAGAAAATTTTTTTTTATGTTGAATGAAACACACTTCTCAATATAAAAGAAATACTTTTGATTTTTTGACCAAAAAGAAGGTTTTTTTCAGTCAGTGCAAATGTGCAGTTTTTTCCCTTCAGTCATCCCCCAGAAAAGATTATTCACGTATCTCTTGAGTCTGTGCCTGAGCTTCTCATCTTTAATATGTGGTTAACAATACTTCCTTTTTTCTGCTGTTTGCCCATCTATTCTACTTAGATGGTAACCTTCCAAGAGCAGAAGCTATTTCTCATTTAGTTGGAGGAATTTAAAGCAGTCTAGTCTCTGAGAGGGCAACTAGACACTATTGTAACATAAATAATGAAAGCATATCTATAAATAGAGGATTCACACAGAAATTTCACTGGGACAGTTGATAACACACAGCAACACAGTGAAATGCACTGAGTGCATTGAAATGGGGAGACTGTTGGTCTGCAGTGTAACTCATGTATGGCTCTGTCTGGTTTTAGTTGCTCTTTCAAATCATTAAAACTCTGGGGCAATGGAGGGGTGACTGTTGGAACATAATGTTGTAGAAATTATTCCATAACATTGTCTTGGTAGGGACTGTTACAGCCAGGACAATAGCGTCATGATTATGAATAGTAAGGCAAGAATCCAAAACTAATTATTTACCAATGACCTGTTTTGCTTCATATTTAATTCATGAGAATATTCAGTCACAGGGACTCCTTTTTACATACTTTTCAGTATTGCTATTCATTGTTGTTTCTGTTAATTTTTTAACTCTTACCTTTAATAAAGATTTACTTTATTATCACAATCATTAATTATTATCATTAATCATTCCAGGAGAAACCCAATCAGCAAAACCTTAAACTACAGCTCATCTCACACCCGTCAGGACTTGCACAGAGACAATAGACAGCAATTAATTCAGTTTTTTGAGCTTTTTTTGAAGTTCCTCTATACCCATTTCCCAGCAATTTCTAAGAGTTCATAGACTTCTTGAAAAAAAGCATATATTCAGAAGCATTAATGAAATGTATGTAACTTTTTGCTTGAAAAATTGGTGCAATAGGTACATCAGAGAGGAAATGGAAATGTAATTATTCATATTTTAACCTATTCTAAATTAAACTTAGAACATGAACTCTTGACTCCAAATTATTTTGTAGTAGTGAATCTGAACACACATTATCAGTATTGAACAACTCAGCAGATCGGGTTCTGAAGTTGAGTTCCTGTGAATACAGGAACAATTGTACAGGGTACAATATTTAATCAAGACAATAAAAATGTGCATGCATTCACATATGGATGCACGTGTCCACATTCATTCTTTGTGGAATGTTACATACCATCAAACTGCAGTCTTGTATTCTTAAATTCAACTGTGTAGCAGCTAGCCCTGCTGATGTCCTAAACGAGCAAAGAAAGAGCTTCTAACAGAGTTTAGGAAGTAAGTAAATACAAGACTCAAACTATTTACTTTAACAATGATACAAGATGTTCAGTGTGGCCAGCAGGAATAGGGAAATGACTGACCCGCTGTACTCAGCACTGGTGAGGCCACACCTCGAGTACTGAACCTTGTGTTCAGTTTTTGGCCCTTTATTTCAAAAAAGACATTTATATGCTGGAGCATGTCCAGAGAAGGACAACAAAGCTGGTGAAGTAACAGGAAGATATGTCTTATGGGGAAAGACTGAGGGAGCTGGGGTTGTTCAGTCTGGAGAAGAGGAGGCTCAGGGGGGACTTCATTGCTCTCTACAGCTCCCTGAAAGGAGGTTGTAGTAAGGTGGGGGCCGGTCTCTTCTGCCGTGCCCATTGTGAAAGGACAAGAGGAAACCATTTTAAATTGCAGCAGGGGAGATTCAGATTGGACATTAAGAAAAGCTTTTTCACTGTAAGGATGATTAAGTATTGGAATAGGTTGCCCAGGGAGGTGGTAGAGTCACCAACCCTAGAGGTGTTCAAGAGACATCTGGATGAGGCACTGGGTTATATGGTTTAATAGTGATGTATGTAGGCAGTTGGACTGGATGATCTTGAAGGTCTCTTCCAACCTCGATGATTCTATGATTCTATAAGATAAAGTTATGAATATGTTTCTTAAAAGGCTAAGCAGAAATATACAGCCCTGACAAAATAATTACGATGTAGGTTGATATCTGCCTTTCTTTAATATCCAGCTTTTAACTTTACAAAGATGAAAATATTCCAGCAACACCAGAATTATACAAATGGATGAAAATGAACTTTCTAAACAAGAAACTGCAATTTCTGCTATGGTCTGTGCATGAAAGAGTAAAAAGATGCAAAGAATTTACTGATGAAACACCTGGCACATACCTTAAAAGACTGTAACCATTAAGATTGTATTCAAGTCTACAGTCATTCACTATCTTTATAAAAACCTTCAACTTCAGAAGCTCAGCTAAAAAGCAGGTGGAACAAACTGGGAACTAATTCCTTCTGACAGTCCCAAACTTCATTTACTTTATAATAAGAAAAATTGTCACAATATTACAAATTGTCACATTACATTACACAAATATTACATTCACAAATATTACAAAATTGTCACAGAATTGTCACACTCAGCATATTTGAAATTCAGTGTTTTTCTCTGCCTTAATGCCATGATGTGAGGTATCTAGAGCAAACAAACAGATGTGTTTTTATAGGGCTGTACGAGAGACACACATCTTGAACCACATGGAGAACTACCTGAGGTATTATGAAGAGATCGCAAACAATCTTTGACATCTTGGTATTTCAGTCATGTCCACCAACAGTCTCATGTAGCTTCTGTCTAAACCTTTTTTAGTTGTCAAGGGGAAAGATGGAGATATAGGTAAGGGTGTGATCGAGCAAAGTAGTTGTTGGTCATAAAAAACCTACCAGGCAGGAAACAAAAGCTTAAAGGGAGGAATCTACTTTTAAAACATATTTAATTACCACCAGTTAGATGAAGAGTATGCTAATATAGCCCTAATTTGAAAGTACAGTTTGCCAAGAAAAGAGGAAACAAAATGGAGTGTAATGGAAACAGCACAAAGGGAAACTAATATACACTGATCAGACTTTCCCAGTGGATTGGTCAAATCTATTTCATTGCAACTACAGCCTTTTATAATAGTGTTATAAATAATGTTGTTTAGATCTAATAAATATTCCTAAATAATATATCTGGGTTTGTATCACAACAAGGACTTTTCCTGGTTGCCACTAGCAGGTAGCTCTTCCTCTCCTGTTCTTTGCAGTACCAATTACCAAAAGGGCTTGTATATATTTTATAGAGCTTATTACTATGGACAAAAGTAAGAACAAGTTCTTTCCCCTCTGACATGTTGAGATTTCACAATATTGTAAAGTTGCATTTACCCCTTTCCTACAGAAGCATGTTTGGTTTCATAACCACTCGCTTGTATGTAGCCTTCTAAGGCTTTTATGCAGACTGAATCTTTTTCCCTTCTACACCTTTAAAAAAGGTATTCCCCTTGCCATCATCATTTCAGTTTCTACCCGCTTTATTTTACACCTTCTTGTGCACTGACTGATTTACCACATTTAAAAATCTAAGTAAAATAAATTCATGCAGTTCATTACTTCACTGAGAACAGAAAAAGTAGATGAACCATTTTGGATGGAAACAGTTTTAGATTTAGGCCTCTAAAATTTATATGTTTTAATACAAACTAGAAAGCATCAAGAAAAAAAACAGTTTTTATTTTTGCAAGCAGTGGGCCATGACATAAGCAGAATGGGCAGTTTGTGTAACTTCTGTTGAATGACCTGCAGAGCTGACAGTTTTGGCATGTCTTAGGCATGTTTAGTGTAACCTCACCTACAAAAACAAGTATGTATATGGATTATTTGCTACATTTGCTGTTATCTTTAGGCAAGTACAGAATTGCCAGGTGATAGACAGACCAATTTCTGTACCCACTTAAAAACAGCAGCAAAAATATGTGGATTGTTTGAGACTGTGAAACCACAGTGGGTGATGAGGTTAATTAAATGAACTCTAGAGAACAAGCACTAGCAGATCAGACTTTCTATGAGACTTCTGACAAGGCATGAAGTGCCTAAA
Organism: Aegotheles bennettii; assembly: GCA_013398125.1. Taxonomy (NCBI): domain Eukaryota; kingdom Metazoa; phylum Chordata; class Aves; order Caprimulgiformes; family Aegothelidae; genus Aegotheles; species Aegotheles bennettii. The sequence goes on along the minus strand of VZRW01011173.1, from coordinate 10,692 downwards.
TCCCCTATCTGAACAAGGAGAGCATTGTATGACCTTTGTGCATACTTTCAGCACTTGAAGCTGAGTCCCAGCCAGCCAATTCTCAACTTGTATACTAGGCACTTGAAATATTACATGCACTATACAAGACATGGTGAGAAGTAATACTTTCCACACCAGTGCAACTTTAGTCATTAATGTTAATATCCTGTACCAAATCTAGAAAGTAACTACCAAAACCAGGAAGAAATGGGGCAAATGTATGTCCAAGACAGGAGAATTCAAAGGGCTGATAGTGAGCATTACCACAGACTCAAAACATCAACTAGCCCAAGGTTGATGACTCAAGCAGGTTACGTCAATACTAGAAACACACTGGTCAGTGCCCATCCAAACTTACCTATGCAAGGAAGCAAGAAATCAGGAACTCACTGAGACTCTTCCCTGCTACGAGTGCACATCACGCAGTTATTGAAGATCGTTATTTCAGAGCATGCCCTTGTTTCAAGACAGTTATATTTAATATTGCTAAATACAGCAAGGTCAGAGAGCAAGACAAGCATGAGATCACTGGCTGTTCAGTGTTTCCTTGTTAACATACTTCCCAACTCCAAGACAATAATTTCCAAATGAAATTACGGGCAAAATAGAATCATAGAATCATAGAACCACTTTGGTTGGAAAAGGTCTTCAAGATCATTAAGCTAAACCAGGTAGTTGTATAGAGGCACTTCACCTTGTTGAAGCTGATATAATTGATCTCAGCCCATCGCTGCAGCCTGTCCAGCCCATCTACAGAGCCTTCCTACCCTCAGGCAGATCAACTCCCACCCAACTTGGTGTCACCTGTAAATTTACTGATGGTGTATTCAAGGCCTTTATCCAGATCATTGATAAAGATATTGAGCAGAACCAGCCCAAGTACAGAGCCCTGGGGGACACCACTGATGACCAGTTGCCAGCTGGATGTGACTCCTTTTACTACCATTCTTTGTGCTCGGACATCCAGCCAGTTTTGGGCTCAGCAAAGGGTACTCCTGTCTAGGCCATGAGCAGCAAGTTTCTTCAGGAGAATGTTGTGGGAAACAGGATCAAATGCTTTACTGAGGTCCAGATAGACAATGCCTACTGCTTTCCCCTCATCTACCAAGTGTGTCACCTTGTCATAGAAGGAGATCAGATTGGTCAGACAGGACCTACGCTTCATAAACCCATGCTGACTGGGCCTGATCCCCCTGTAGTCCCACATGTGCTGTGTAATCACACTCAAGATGATCTGTTCCATAACCTTCCCTGGCACTGAGGTCAGGCTGACAGGCCTGTAGTTTCCCAAATCTTCCTTCCTACCCTTCTTGTAAATGGGTGTCACATTTGCCAGTCTCCAATCCTCTGGGACCTGCCCACTTAACCAGGACTGCTGAAAAATAATGGAGAGTGGCTTGGCGAGCTCCTCTGCCAGCTCCCTCAGCACTCTCGGGTGGAATCCACCTGTCCCCATAGACTTATGTGTGTCTAAGTGGAGTGGCAGGTCTCTAACTGTTTCTTCCTGGGTTGTGGGAACTTCAATCTGCTCCTTATTGCTGTCTTCTGACTCAGGAGGTTGAGTACCCTGAAGACAGCTAGTCTGGTTGTTAAAGACTGAGGCAAAGAAAACATTAAGCACCTCAGCCTTTTCCTCATCCATTGTGACCATGTGTCCCCCCGCATCCAACAAAGAATGGAGGTTCTCCCTCACCATCTTTTTCTTGCTAATATATTTGTAAAAACTTTTAAAATTGTCTTTTACAACAGCAGCCAGATTTATTCTAGCTTGGCCTTGGCCTTTCTAATTTTTTCCCTACATACCCTAACAGCTTCATTATAGTCCTCATGAGTTGTCAGTCCTTCATTCAAAGGTGATAAATTCTCTTTTTTTCCCTGAGATCACAAAAAAATTCCCTATAGAGCCAGGCGGTCATCTTCCCTGCCGGTTTGTTTTTCAGCACAAAGGGATGGCCTGCACCTGTGTCTTGAAGACCTCCTTCTTTGAAAAGTGTCCATCCTCCCTGGACCCCTTTGCCCTTCAGTACTGATTCCCAAGGGACTGTCTCAACCAGTGTCCTAAAGAGGTCAAAGTCAACCCACTGGAAGTCTAGGGTGGCAGTTTTGTTGACCCTCTTCCTTACCTCTCCCAGAATCAAAAATTCTAACATCTCATGATCGCTGTGCCCAAGACAGCTTCTTACCCCTACATCACCTACCAGTCCTCTGTCTAGCCAGGTGGCACCCCTAGTTGGCTCACTTACCAGCTGCATCAGGAAGTTATATTCCATAGCCTCCAAGAACCTTCTGGATTGTTTCCTATCTGCTCTGTTGTAATTCCAGCAGACATCTGCTAAGTTGAAGCCCCCCACAAGAACAAGGGCTAGCAAACATGAGACATCTCCTAGTTGTTGGAAGAATGTCTCGTCAGCATCTTCATCCTGGTTGGGTGGTCTGTAGCAGACTCCTACCAAGGTATCTGCCTCATTGCCCTTCCCCTTTATCCTTACCCATAAACTTTCCACTTTCTCATGTCCAACATTATGTTCCAGACAGTCAAAGCACTCCCTAACATATAACACTACCCTACCACCTCTCCTTCCTTGCCTATCCCTTCTGAAGAGTACTTTCCCAGCAGACTCTGCAGCCTCAAGTCTCCCACACGGCCTCCCACTACACCCCAGAAAATTCTATGGGGTGGATAAACATCACTTTGTGGTGCTGCAACACAGCTGTCACGTTCATATCAGGCACTTTGGACCAAAAATACGCACACCAGGCTCAACAGACAGCAAGTCTTAGGGGCACATGGGCACCAGATGGGGCCTATGGAAGGACAGAGAAAAGTTTTATATACTATTAATTCAGCCATTCAGAAACACTTGCACACAAGACCTGACAGTGGTCTGTGGCCGTGTCGAATTTAAAAGGCAAATTTAATTTATAAGTTTCAAGACTAACTCTAGCAGCGTACCATAGTGCAACAAACTGGAAAACAGCAATATGGAAGTACAACCCCAAACCAAAATAGAAACCAAAGTACTGATGGAAAAACAGAAAAAAAAATACCAATGTATAAAATGGGAACAAGAAAGTTTTAATAGGCAGGTAAAAATCAGCAGATATTAAAAATAGTGATGTGAGGCAGGTAAAATTCTAAGTAGTACAAACTTAGATTAATTTAACTGTCCTTTAAATTCAGAAAAGAACAATCAGTAATACTAATCACAATGATGTAGAAGTTATTAGCTTAATGTTTGGAATTATTTTATTGAAGTACTATTCCATCTTTTGACACATATTTCCTCTTCTGTGGGTGCAGGAATAATACATTATTTGGTTCAGTTTCCAACTAATTCAATTCAATAACAACTTCATTCAAAGCTGGAAAATCAAATAAGAGCAGAAAAAGGAGGTAAAGCTTTTTTTTTCAGTTTCAATACAAGAATATAATAGGTGGTAGTGAGATCTCACAGACTTCTGAAACCTTGAAGGAACTGCCAGTGACATTTGTTTTAAACTATTTGAATCAATTCTTTTGAGTGTATGTCTGTGGTCAAAATACAATTTGCCATGGTGTTGGGAACCTATTCCTGTCAGAGGTTTTCTTCCTTGTAATTTTTCACTGGATGAATTGATGTTGTTTTGAGGTGCTTAAGGGCCTCTTGAACTCGTGCTCACCCTGTGACTGAGGGTTTGTGGGTCTGATTTTACACTTGGATGGTAACCCTTTGGCTGCATCTTTGATGAAAAAACAAATAGGAAGCAGCAGCAGCAGGGCTTTCCTGGCCAAAAAGGGCTGCCAGATTATCTCTTTCTTGGCCTCCAGCTAGCACTGGCAGGCTATTGAGTGCTATTTTATCAGGTAGCAATTACTCACTGATAGCACCTCAAGTCCATGATGCCTTTTCCCACGTCATCTCTTTTACAAGATAGAAAAGTGTAGATGAGAAGAAATAGTTGCTTCAAGTTTAGGAAAGAAATCTGTTCAGCACCACCACAGCAGCTTCTGAGAGCTCTTACTTCATCTAAGAGACTAAAGCAGCAGGAGGATGAGTAGTACTATTCTTGTGAAGTGCTTAAAAGTAGCTAAAAAATAAGAGAGAAATCCCATCCTTCCTGAGGTCTGTTAAATTGGAAAGATTACCAGAAAGTTTTGCAGCTGAAGTCCATGTAGCAAAAGGAAAGAACAGGACTGATTTTCTGTGAGGCAGTCAGTTTCTTTGATAACAAATTATAAATATTTTTTATCACTTTGTATGGAAAAGATAGTGATAAAAATGATGATATGGGAATGGGAGCTTGTCCATATAGTTGAATACCACGTATTATCCTTCTGGAGGTGCAACAGCATTGTGTATACATAATTGTGTCTCCTCAGACTGTACCTGGTTTTCTCCATGCTGGAATGGGTTACTCATGGTGTTATTCATGTGAGAAGCATATGGCAAAAAATTTCTCCTAGACCAGACATGGCAGAGGTGAGAAAACAAGACTCTGTCTTAGACTCACTGACCAGCTTCATAATGCCATTCTCCAGGATGGTTAGACTCTTCATCTGCTCAATATCTGCTCAGGCTTCATCTGTTCATCTGCTATGTGTGCCTAAGTGGACCCACTGATGTAAAATGCTTATTATCACTGTACAGAAGTGTCATCACATAAAAACAGAATTATATCTGATGTACTCCTTGCTTCATTTAATGGGGAGGCTGTTTGTCCTGCAGGTTTGTAGTGCATGAGAGCTGGAATGACAAGCCCTTTGTCAGCACTATTTCTTCAGCATGACTCCTCCTGATGAATATTTCTTTTTATAGTGTTATTCTAGAGCACTTTCTAATATCTTTAATAGTAATAGGGTGCCTAGATACCAGCCGTCTAAAAATACCTATGATGGTCTGATAGACTGATTAAGCACAAAGAGGGAAGTCATGAAGAAAAAACTGAAACACAAAGTAAAAGATTTGGAAAGTGCTAAAGCAAATCAAGTCTTCCAGAAACTGCAACTTGATATAAAAAGCTTGAGGAAAAATCCAGAAAGTACATGGAAAAATGAAGAAAACTTATTAAAAAACAAAATTATGTTAAATAATGAAGTACTTGGAATGTAAGTAGAGAGATGTGGGAAAGTGTTAAAAAATGAAGAAGCTGGATGTACATTTTAAATGCAATATGGAGAGACTAAAAACATAACAACTATAATTTTGTAGTTTTGTCTTCTTTAGCAAAACTCTTTACTGAAAAACAGGCCAGAATTGGTTGTTTTCTGGAGCTTTTGCATTCCTGCATTTGACATGCTGATGATTATGGGTCTTATATTGTTCAAAGATTGAATATAATGTCTTCTTTTTCCTCAATAATAAAGTAATAACAAGAAATAGCAAAATAAATGTGTACTATTTAGATTCTTTTCAATCTTCTTCAAAGAGGAGCTATTAGTAGATCAATTGGCACTTTCCATAAAATCTATAGTACCTTGTTGGTCTTTATATTAAATGTAATTTTCCAGAACATAAAACATACACTTTACATACACACAAGAGTCTTCTGATCTGTATTCAAAACTGATCTGTTTGTCTTTATAAGATGATTATAAAGTGTTGTATGTTATCCACACTCTTCAGAGCTTGAAATAAATGTCTTCATTATATTTGTTTTCAGAATGCTCAGAGGCCTGCCAGCAAATAGACTGTCTGTGATCTTTACAGCTGGTGGAACACCTTTTCAGTCAGTAGCTGACTGCTGCTTATTTGTTTGTGGTGTAGCTTGGTAGACTCATCCCTATTAGCAGGCAAATCTCTAAATGTTTCTTTGCTCATTTATTCTACCTAGTGGTCCTTCAGACCACATTTACAACCTTTCTTCTTAAATCTGCAGCTGATTGTATGTCTGTTTTCATTGTACTGGCCCCACCTGCAAACTCCAGAAGAATCCCTGTCCTGTTCCTACTCTTCATTTTCTTCTTGGTTGTACAGAGTCAAAAACTGCCATGTGAAGGACATGACCAGTGATTTGACAGTTTAGCTGAGGGGAAAGAGAATGAGGAAGATAAATATATCATTGCGTCTTCTACTCAGGGTTTTTCAAGGATACCAATAAAAGAAAAAAACAGTTCCTTGATGGAAGAAAATATTGTGCAGAATCACTGAAAATCCAGGTCATCTGATGAAGATAAAAAGCCTTCAGACAATTTTGCAGCAGTTAGCTAGAATTCAAAGTTTACAGCATTTAACCAGAAATCTTTTCCTTTCTTAAAATCATTGCAGGTAAGAGAGGACAAGGCGACTTCAGAATGTGATTAAATATGAAAAATACGCTTGTAGAACATATATAAAATAGGTAAGTTTCATTGTACCTATTTACATGAAGAAATCTACAGGATCTTTAAATCCTTATATATAATGAATTTTATTAGGCATCTTGGAAGTTTTTAAAACATTTGGGGACAGATTGTAAGGAAGTGTTTCTTTAAATCAAAGTACATTTGTCAGCTAACTTGGGAAGCTCAACTCTGCTGGCAGCTGTTTAAAGTGAGACTTCTTTCACTGTACAGCTAGACATCTAAGAAAAGTTAAAACCGGCACCTGTGATTTACCTTCTACCAGATGTTACGTGTTTCAGAATCCTCCACAGAAATTATGAATTGGGAACGTGCTTTACCTTTACAGGTTTCTCCTAGTGGGACACTGGTAGCCCACTGTACTTCAGTGATTGCTTATGGGTTAAAACTAGAGGGGTATGTGAACTCTTGGAAAAATTGGAATCAATTTACCAAGACTTCTTCAGATAAATTACCTCCTACTGATTTCTGATAGAACTGACTATGCCTTGTTGTTTCATTGCTTTAAATTTTTCCCTGTTTAATGATGAGCTAATTATCATTTCACCAACTCTGACAAAATCCCCATTTTTCAAGCTAAAATTCCATACAAGATGTACAGGAAAAAAGGAAACATTTAGAGAAGACTGTTAGTAAGATGAACTTGCACGTGAATTTTGAAAACATGACTCTTACTCACATTCAGTTCTAGTTTAATTTAGCACCCCTAGATTCCAACAGGAGTTTAAGTGCATCTTAATCAGACTTGGGAGAAAAAAATAAAAAGAGAAAAAGGTTAGGGTACTTGGTAACCAAATAGTTTTGAAAGTTCATTTAAGTTATTATTAAAGCACAAAACCCAGAAGCTACCTAAATCTGACTGAAATTAAAGTCAAACTAGCATTCATGGCTAACTCAGAGTATAACTTCAGTGTAATTAGAATTCTACTACTAACATGCACAATTATTTTTTAAATACTATGTACAGACTATTATGCCTGAGAGACCAGTGGACAAATTATAATGTGTGTAAGTGTATATATTTATTCATGTATATACACATCTACACAAAAATACATGCACACTCAAGATATGCAGATGACACCAGCTGGTATGTTCATGTTCAGAACTTCCATACAGAGAGACCCAGACAGGCTGGAGGACCCTTATGAAATTCAGCAAGGGCAAAGACAAAGTCCTGCACCTGTAAAGAAACAACCCCCTGCAGCAATACAATCTGGGGACAACTGGACTGGAGCAGCTCTGTGGAAGAGGCCGTGGGGGTGCTGGTGGTCAGTGAGGTGACCATGAGCCAGCAGCATCTGGCCAGCGGAGAGGGCCACCAGCCTCATGTGCTGCATTAGCAGGGACACGGTCAGTCAGTCAAGGGAAGGGGTTATCCCCCTCAATGCAGCACTCAGATCACATCCATAACATTGCCCCCAACTTAGGGGCCCCCAGTACAACAAAGATGCAAGTCTAGATGAGACCGACCAAACTAGTAGAGACTGGATCCCTGACCCTCTGAGCAAAGGCTGCACAACCAGCGCTTGTTCAGCGTGGAGAAGTTTTTACTGTGTGAGACCTAGCAGCAGCCCTCCAATACCTTAAGGGAGGGCATCAAGGAGACAGAGCCAGGGTCTTCATCGTGGTGCATGGATGAGAGACAATGGGTATGAGTTGAAATGTGCGGTTTGGGTTGGATGTAAAGAGGTATGTTTTCCACATGAGGAAAGTCCATCAGGTCACCCAGAGAGGCTGGGCAGGTTCCATTCCTGGAGGTTTTCAAGACCCAACTGGGTAAAGCCTTGAGTAACCTGGACTTCTCCTACATCTAGCACTGATTCTTGAACAGAAGGTTGAACTAGACATCATTACAAGGCCTCGCTCACCTGAGTTATGCTATGATACTATAATATACTATCTATTTAAGCTGTATAGCTGTATGTATATTGATGCTAGATAAGTTAGAGAAGCCAGAGGACTAGATAGGCTGTAGTAGTGGAATACAATAAATCAGGTATGGAATTTGATTGCAGGGACAATATAGAAAGTGTTCTTAAGCTATGCTGCTTTTCCAAGATCTCTGTTTCTACAGGTACTTGAGCTTGAGAGTAATTTTATGTATTCAAATCATTTACTGAAATCAACAGGACTTCTCAAAAAAGGAAACTAGGCACTTGAGGGCACATTCGTAGGCTGTGATCCTTTTGTGTACTTCATTCCACAGGAACTGTTTTTGAGAAAAAGAACAGTAGGATGGAGTTCCGTGTTTGCATACTGAAAAATTGAGAAAAATACTAATAAATTCAAGCACTATGAAAAGTTTTTACTTCTTTAAATGGCAAGATTTTAAGTATACGGAAACAACATTTTTGTGCTCTAACTGGAATGTTTAGATACACAAGACAAAGAGGGTCTTCTGGGTCGCTGAATCGTCTGTGGTGGATAACTGCCTTATAATCCTTTTTCATCAACTGATAAAACACATCTTAAAAGTATTATATTTGAAATTTTACATGTGGAATTTTAAAATACCTCTGATAGAAAATCAAAACTGATTTGCTTTGGCTGCATAAGAAAAAGCGAATTTCCATTTTCTTCTAAGAACAATATCAATAAATAGGCAGCCAAACAATACTTAGTAGGAAATGGCATATTTATTTAAAATATCAATTGAGATAAGAATAGAATTAATTAAGCATTCTCAGTTCTCATATTTCAGCAGTTCACTTAAATATTATTAACAGGTCCAATCATTTAAAGATTGGCTTCAGCAGGAAAAAAAAGAATTTTTTGAGGCAGAATGCTGTTTTGTTTGTCTCTGCAATTTAATTTTCATTGTTTTTCTATGATCTAGTTCATATTCCTTACAGTTTATGTCCAATGGCTGAGATACTGGAGCTAGTCAGAAGGTGGCTGCAAGAAGTATTTAAATGAACATATGTGGCTATGCATACAAAATCAATTACAAAATTTATTGACAGAAGGTATTTTAAAACAATAAAAAGCACCTTATATAGTATAATCAGATTTAAGAGGGAAACAACCCTCTTGTCCGATACATTTATATAACTATGGATTCAGTCCTATGACAAGACAAAGCCTTACTCATGGGAATAGTGCTGCATTATTTAATTGGGATTATTGAGAACTGATGTGAGCAAGAACCTGATGAATTATGCTTTTTCTTTGTGAAAAGAAAAAAGTTTCTTATAGATCATGTAGATTTTTGTAATGAAAATAAAGAAAACATTTATTCAGAAATACAACAAAGAGATTACAATCTAGCTTGTACCCATCTTAGTGATTTAAAAATAATTTAATTTACACGTTGTTACAAACAAAAAATACTTCCTAGAAAGAATGGTCTATAGTAGATGAAGCCTCAGGAAGGCACTGCTTTCTTTGCTACAGAAATCTAAAATGGCATTAAGGTAAATATTAAAACCATAGTTGGTCAGAAATCAATCTTAGAAGTTCAGTCCTACTTCTCTGTGGTTCAGAGAACACATTTAGTCTTAGAAATATGAGCATATGGATCACTTTCAGAATTTCTCATCTTTTTTAAAGGCTTCATCCTGCAAGATTTTAGCTATATCTTGGCAATCTTGTCTTATCCAATGTGACACAAAAACCTATGCAATTCACTTACTTGAAACAAGAATTGTATCAAATTAAAGTTAAATTTGGAATGTCACTTAGGCTTTTATGTTATCCCATTTTAAAGTGTGTTAAACAGTACAAACTTTAAGGATTCTTGTGCTTGTCTTTTTATGTGACCTGTCCCCAGGCATATTATACTTGGGTTGAGTTCCACAAACACACTTAGTGTTTGCTCATTTAACTGATCTTGAACTGAAGAACAGACACAGTGTAGACAGTGTTTGTTCCACCCCACAAAAGCTTTAAAATACCTGAACATTTTTTAAATAAAATTTAAATCCCTCTCTTCACTTTCTTGGAGTTAGCAAGAGGTCTGTCAGAGACCACATGCAAAAGCAGAAAAGGGTGAGGCAGAAAGGCAGGATCCAGCAAAGTCAGTAATTTCATGGTTGAAGAAGACACCAAGGACTGGAAAATTAATTCCCCTTACTGGGCTGGTAGACATGGAAGGTCTGTCTTGTTATAACCTGTAGCTTGCTTTCCCATTACAGGAGTGAAATCTGCACTCCAGGGTTACCAAGTAGATAGCACATTCCCTGCACTTTGAACAAGGCACAGGGGAGAGAAGCAGAGCAGCTGCAGCTGGAGGTGCTGTGGGGCTCCCGAGCCAGTACTCAATTCATAACACCAAGAAATTCAGTTCTATAGTGAGAGTCTACCAAAGCTGACACAAACAAGCACCCTGAATCAGAATCATAGAATCATTA
>VZRW01011172.1:168550-197940 GCA_013398125.1 Aegotheles bennettii | reverse complement strand
TTGCCTCCCCTCACGCAGCTCTCTGGGAGCTGAAGTCAGTATCTCCCAGTCAGAGCCTATTATTCTGACCTTATATGCCCTGGGTCTCCATCCCTGAACAGGTACATGGAAATAAGGGGAAAAATCTGCCATCGATGTGCCTGTTGAAATTTTTCCATTAAAGCGCAGTTTCATTAGAAACATATTGTTTCAATGAGCTGCCCAACCTCTGTTCAAAACTTCTCAGGCTCCTGATGACTCATGACCAAGGATGTTTACATTTGCACTTCAAAGGCATGAAGGAGAATCAGGTCCAGTATAGAGAGTAACCTCCAACCTGTGTTTGTATCCTGATGATGCAGGGCCAATTTAGACACACACTTCTGTGACTGGAAATGTATCACCAAGAAAAAGTCTTGGCCAAGCATGAACATAAGTTTAAAATGGCAGTGTCCCACTGCCTGCTTCTGACGTAGTGGAGGTTTAAACAGATCTGCTCTCTCACTGCTCGCTCTTTGCAGATGCTCTCATACAGGAAAAGTCTTTTGATTTTGGCTCCCAGCTGGTTCCCAGCCAGGGCACGTGCAGGCTTGTACAGCAGAGAGGCTCCAAAGGTCACCAGCTGTCTTCAATAAATGAACACATTAATTCAGTAAATCCCCATCAAAGCTACACAGGAGATGTCTCTTGATTTTACATTATTTGATTGCATTTAATATGCTGTTAATTTGCCAGATGCTTTCTTCAGAGTTTTAACAGTGCTTCTGCTGCAGTAAAAACCAGCACTGCTCCTGGATCTGCTTGCTTGTTACAGAGCTGTACTATGGAAAGCTATCTCACATTATTTAACAGTTTAATTTGCTGAAGACCTGCAAACAAATTCATTTAACAAGCACTCACTGGCACTGAACATATATATTAAAAAGCTTTCAAATAAAAATATTTTATTTAAGGAATTAATTTTAAGGAATATTAATATTTAAGGCCAGGAAAACTGGTGCACTAAGACCTAGGAGTAAATTAGCAATAAGAGACAATATTTAGGGTTTGGGAGTTAGAAAGATGGGCAAGATCGTAGTAGGCAAGAACAGGAAGATTGGGGAAAGAGAGAGAAAGAGATACAGCTAGAAAACTGTAGCTTTCTTTCCCCTGATCCTGGGCTGGTGTCCTTTAGGTCCCAGCTGAGTTATGCAGCTCCAGACAAGATAATTTCTTTCTTACTTACTCAGGGCCTTAGCCAAGGGCTGGTTTGACCAATCTGTAATTCATAGTGCAGCCTGGATACCCTGCAGCCTTTTAATCTTATCTCCCTTTAGTTTTTCATATCCGTTTTGACATCAGCTACTGTTGTGCAATTGCAACTGCACTGAAGCAGGAGCTCTTTGGACTACCGCGGAAATCCATAAAATCCACCTAAAAGTCTTATTCAAACATAAAAAGAACCAATTTATGTTCATTGAGATCTGACACTGAACTTCAATAATACTGCAATAGAGTTTGCATTCCCAACTCTGTCCTTCACTTCCTTTTTCTATTCCTTCATTTTTATTGTCCTTCATCTATCCTTCAAGTACATTTTCTCTTTGATTGATTTATCAGCCTCTTTGTTTCTGTTCCTCCCTTTTCCACATGTAAGAACCCTTCCTTCTGCTGCTTCTCTTATGCCTTACACTGTCTATTTCCTTTTGCCTCCCACCTACCCTTTCTCTACCTGTTATCATTTTTGCTGGCACTTTTTTCTTTCCTTCCCTCCCTCCTTCCTTCCCTCACCACTCCTGGGCTTCAGCTGTGGCCATCAGTGACTCTCCAGCAGATCCACAAGTGGCTTACAGCCTTGCAGGGAGGGGACCTGGCCCTGTGCTCCCCCAGCTCAGCCTGAGGGCAGAAACCTCTCATGTTCCCACCCCTCCCTATCGCTTCTTGGGGAAAGCTGAGCAGATACTGGGCTAGGTGCCACTGGGGCCACCTTCCAGCCTGAGCAATACTCATGTTAAAGAAAGCCTCATGGCTTTGTCCTTGGAAGTAGGGCACAACATGTAGGGCACAGCAGTGCCTCGCTGAATGTGAAGCTGCAACTAGGGCACACGGGGAACCAGAGCTCGTGCTGATACTTAGACCTCTAGTGAATTGATTTCAGTGCTAAGGGGTACTGTGGGATGTTGCATCTGCTCATGGGTGCTATTGTGTCTTTGGGGAGAGAATCTGTACAGGGAGGGCTGACTGAAAACTTCTCTTCTCTTGCAGTCAAGATCAAATATCTTGTAACAGGGAACATTTCTTGCCTAAGGGCCTTGACTGTGCCCTGCTAATAACAATATTTCCTGAATAGATGTTAACATATATTTTTCTCTTGTTCATTGAAAATTGGTGTTTGAAAGTTTCCTTTAAATGTGTTTAGACATTTCCCTGGATGATAAATTATCTCAATTCATGTAACGTTCTCATACGTAAGCATTTCCTATGATAGCAATAAATGAAATTCAGTAATAAACTCTCATAAATTTATTAAAGTCCCGCAAGTGCAGATCACCATTGTCACTTCATATAATGCTTCCCTAGTTACTTAAAAGCTATATTACGTGCCATTACATTTATAATCCCACTTAATATTAGTCCACTTAACAACCTCTCAAACATTTGGAACTGAATTTACAGTTTCTCATCAATGCCTCTCTGAGGTTTATTGCAACATTTTCTCTCTAAATATTTTTGTGGTCTGAGAAAGGATTATTCTCATTGAAGTGTCATAAGCTTTGCTCAGCAACTCACTTATTTATCTCCTCTTCATGTCTCTTTTTTCCTCTCAGTTCAGACCCTGCTCATTTCTTCTGTGTCCCACCCTAAGCTAACTCGTATCTACGCAGAGGACAGCCTTAGGTCCTGATTGTAAATCTTTAATGCAAATAGCCCTAGATCTTGTGCGCAGTAACTTCTGAGAATGTCATTGCCTTGGTAACTTTAGCTGCTGTTATCTTGTAGAATAAACTTCACATCTCTGCTTTCCACTGACTATTCCTGAAAATACACAGCAGACTAAATCTGTGCCATCAAGTCTCTCCTTTTTCATGAGATCATTTTCCCACATTTTTCTTCAACATCTCCCCCTGACTAACGACCCCACATTCAGGTGGGTCAAGCATGTTGACAGACCAAGGCACAAGTTTCCAGAGTGAAATATATGACCAGTTCTCATCTAGTGTTGCCAAAGTAAAGTTCAGGTAGGCTTTGCTATTAGAAAAGCCTCTGGAGCATACAAACCACTGTCAATCAGAACTACTGGTTTGTACTGTCACCATCTGATTTAGATCAGAGTGCTTCTGAATTTGCCAGGTGAGGCGTGACACGGGTTTTACCCTTTTGTCATGCTTTCTGCAGCCAGTGTACACAGAAAATATCTGACAAAGATGCCTCTGTCTGGACAGTTTCCTGGGCAAGAACATAACTTCTCATATTTATGATGATTTTTCCCTCTGTTACACAGTATATCAGTATTATATTGTAACAGTAGTGATCTTTCAACATTACATCATGCTTTTGGAAAGGCTTTTATACAAAATCCTAATGAACCTTGTGTTTGCCAAGAGCCTGAATGTCAGGGGCCAAGAAAGATGGATCAGGGTAACTGCTGGTCTGCTGCTGATCCTGTTTATGTTCCTTTGCTCATCCTACCCCCAGCCTTTCCCCTGATGACACTGCACTGAGCTGCAGGAGTATGGGCTTCCCACCTCCCACAGACCTCGCTCCTGGGTCAGCCTAGCAGTCAGATAGGGCTCAGGTCCAAGACCTGACTTGCCCCATCGCATAGCCAGTGTTGACTTTGCTATGAAATAAAGCTTTACTGATGAAATGCTCACGCTTCCATGGAAATGCAGGAGCACATTGTACGTGATGTACAGACTGGAAAACAAATTCTGCCCAGCAGGCTAGAGGAGAACACAAGCACCACTGTGTGATCGATACCATCCTCAGCTTTCTGCAGCTCTGCTTGGCAAGGGGCAACCAGAAAGCCTCAAAGATCACCAGCATAAAGCCCTTTCCACTAACAATATTAAGAACAAAGGTGGCTTTCTATTTCTATAGCTGTGTAGAGTTTTAATTAGGGCTTTGTGACAGGGGGGATTTTTTTCTCCCTTACTCCAAGAGAGTTTTTTCATATTCCTTGACAAAATGAAACGGCGTCTTGACAAGACACAACAAAAAGGAAAGAACATCTTTTTCAGCAGAAGAAAACCAGCCTGATGATTAATCTCTGCCACTGGCACAGGTGCAGACACTGACAACCACCTCCAGCCTCTGGGACATGGCCATGCCGCAGACAGACGGCTGCCACGTGTTAAGCTGGTGTTGCCCCTCCACCCCAACTGCAGGCAATTGCCCTTCTGCTGGAGGTTACTGCCTGCTACAGGGCAATAGCAAAGGGGAAATAAATGCATTTGCCTCTCAGTTGCTACCATACCAAATCTGGCTGTTTAGCTGAAAATGACAATAAAGGAGTGCTTGTTTAATACTTCAGGTAGGTTTGGGGATATGCCTTGCTCTGCTAGTCCTGCTGCATGGGCAACACTCTTGGGCAGAGAGGCCAACCATGGCCTGGGATCATGCCAAGCCCTCCATAGCCTGGTCCTGCTGGTCCTGCAGCTTCATCTGCCGTGTTTGCTCCTGTGGAGATGCTTCTGTTCCCATCTGGCTTGGGCCAGCTCCACGAGCAGCAAGCTGGACTGGAGCTTCTCCGAGGAGGCAAATGGCAGAAGGTGGACAGAGTCAGCACAGCCTGACTCCCTCGTTTTTTATTGAGGGGTTGGGGGATAGTCTGGATTGCCACACAGAATGTTGCATCACCTGCAAACTATTTATTGATAGAATTACGCTGGGTTGAAAGGTAAATATTTTCTGTATAGATAAGCTGTAGCATTAGCAATTTTGCAATTTCCTGAAACCCTTTTGCATGCTTTCCTCACATAGATTTAAATTAGGTGAATGATGATACAGTTGTGTTATCTTTGTTTTGTCTTCGTGAATCCTACAGAAGGGTTTATTTTCTTTATTTTTTTTTTTTATTTTTGGCGTTGGTATTATTGAGGCTTTGAACAGCTGAGTTGCCTGGAAATTCATATTTCCCCAGAAGAACCATTTGGCTTGTCTGCTGATGGCAGAGAGTGCACATTGGCACATTTACAGAAGAGAAAGCTTATTTTACCAGCAGCAACTGTGTCTTTCTTTCAACCTGAAACAGCAGGCAGGAAACCAAGGGACTGTTCAAGAAGCAATTCCAGGCAGATTATGATCTGAAGTCGGTTTTGAAAGAACTGTGATGGAAAGCAACTATATTATTTCTTTGAGTTTTTCTGTTGCCTTTTTTTACTCTTTTATGTATATATATAAAAGAGAATACTAGAGTGAAACCAACTTTCTTTCAGGAGGAAAGTATATTGATTCAGTTTCATGTCTTTCAGCTTTTTCTCCTCTCTGATTTGTGAGCTCCTAAAAGCACACTTTCCATCACTTCGGTGAGGTGATGTGTCCCACATTTGATTGAACATTAGGAAAAAATTTTTCACTGTTAGGGTGATTGGGTATTGGAATAGGTTGCCCAGGGAGATGGTGGAGTCACCATCCCTGGAGGTGTTCAAGAGGTGACTGGATGTGGCGCTGGGTGCTGTGGGTTAGTGGTGATGTAGGTAGGTGGTTGGGCTGGAAGATCTTTAAGGTCTCTTCCAAATTCAATGATTCTGTGATTCTATGAATCTAAGGTACAAAGCAGCAACACTGGCTGAATAGATCCTGTTTCCTCCCAGATGGCAATATTTGGGAAGAAAGCAATGTGTTGCATGTGCTGAACACTGTGTCTTTGTGCGTGTATATGTGCCTTTTCCAGCTTACAATATGTCAGAATTTGGAGGAGCAGAGAACTGTACAAGAGTTTGAAAAGTAAGGATTGAGACAGTAACTGCAGTGAACACAATGTCTAGGTGGTATTATTGTCTACCAGGAGGTCAATTCTAGAGTTTGCCTTTATGGTCTTTTATTACAATAAAAGTCCTGAGGAGACTGAACGGGGATGTGCTTCTCCACTTGACCATGCTGGCTGAGGGTGCAGAGCCCATCCTGCTCATGGCAGGAGGATGCTGCTGTGGTGACCCTCCTGTCACGGTGGCTTCCTGAACGCATGTACTAGCGCAGTGACTGCTGTGCAGAAAGAGACCAGGCTCCATATGGACTCTCCCAGGGCCATGGCCTGGGCACCCTGGTACCCAGCTCAGGGTAGCTGCACTGCTGGGGCATGCTGGACCCATCCGGTCGCTTCTCAGCATCCCAGGGATCCCAGCATCTCTCATAGCTCTTCCATTACTGTATTTCTCATGATACCAATGCCTGAAATCATCCCATGGCAGCACAATGAAGACCATAACTAAAATATAAATGCAACCATATTCAGCTGTGGCCAGCAACAGGTCCTTATGAAGGAGCAGAAAAAGCAGGACAAACACAAAGTAGTACCTTTCCAGATACTGATGTTTTAGGGGCTTTCTGAGCCAGAGGTTGCATCCAGACAGTCATGTTCCCTCACCACTGGTGGACATTCATCATTACATGAATTTGCCCGATCCCCTTTTGTAATTCATTTGTACGTTTGGCCTCTGCAACTTCCATGAACAGTTAGTTTCACAGTTTAATTAGATATTATGAGAAAAGGTGTTTCTTCATCTTTGTTTTAAACCTGCTGCCTGATAATTGGGGTGCCTTCTAACTCTCATAGTGGATGGAAGATTGAGTAATTGTTCTCTGTTTACTTCAGTTATCATTATAATCCTCCATTATCTCCCCTCTCAGCTGTCTCTTCTTTTCAGCTGAAGAGTTCAAGTCTAATTAGTCTGTCCTCATTTCAGAAAGGCTGAAATCCAGCTCAAAGTAATTGCCAAGTGGGATTCTAGCACATTTGTCCAAATCATACCTACAAACCTTTGGAGGTTATTGTGCTACTTATAAAACCAATGGACATCTTCATAAGATCTGCTAAGAAAGCAAAGGGCATGTAAGGGGTACTCAGAGCTGAAGGATAAAGCAATAAATAAGTAACACTTTTTCACATAATGTCACTTTTGATCAGCTTTAACACAAAACTGAATATTCTGATAAAGATTGAGTATTTTTGTGTACCCAGGAAACTTACATCTGGCACAGGAATGCCAAATAGAATATGCTTCAATTCTGATTTCTACAGAATAGGAGAAATTAGGAGAGACAGACCTTCAATTGGCAAAGTTCAACAGTGTGAGTTCTGTGGTGGTCTGTTGTTTTCTGACGTGGTTAAATCCATCTGCCAAGGAATGGATTGGGTCATCGTACATCAAGAGCTAAGATGCTTTGAAAGGCATTTATAAGTACCTGAATATAATTTATAGTTGTCAAGATTATATAAAAGCATGTTAGTAAATGAATCACAGATAGTGGAATTAATGGTTTAGGTATGCCTCATTTGAACTAGATGAATATCAAAATCCAACCTGGTTTTGGCTAAATCACAGGGAATAGTGTTCTGCCCTTTCATTAGGTTCTTCTCCATGCTACGGTATGTATCCTTTGCATGATAATCTTTTAATATTCACATCCATTACAGTACATAAAAATGAGGCAGGCATGACTTACTATATATATGTATATGCACTGTAAAATCAATGTATAGTTTCATAAACCAAATTAAGAATGAGATTGTGCTGAGTACAAACGGGCTCTGCAGTCATCAAGCTCCAAATCTGCCATTATATTCTGCATAGATTTTAAGAGAAGTGGACTTGTTTTACATTTCATGTGTAACTATGGCACTGCAAGGTACTACATCTTCCAAATAACCTCAGCAGTCACAACACCCCTTTGATCAATATTACGTACACAATTCTGCGCAAAACATGATCAGTGTCTGAACTTCTGTTCAGAGGCCACTTTTCTGTCTGACAGGAGTTGTCTCCCACCTCCCATATACACAAACTTTGTTTTCACTTCCTCTGTGGTTTCAGGGGAGCCAGAAGTTTGGGTTGCTCCAGGGACTCACAGGGCAGCGGCTCTTTGGCCTCCCATGCTCCTGGTCTACCTCAGTGTGGGCTGTTCCAGTTTGTAGAAACTTTGGAAGTACTAGGGGACTGTTGGAACTGGAGGAAAACCAGATTCTGAAACACCTACATCTTCTGTGAAATAAAACTTTCTTTACTCATCTCTAATTATGAGGTAGGTTTCAACTGAATGTTTTATGATGTGCAGGAATTTGATAACCCTTATAAACTAGAGATTTGAGTTCTGTGACGAGTCCCAGAGTTTCAAAAGACTTTTACATTTAGAACATGAGTGTTGTCACAGCTGTTTAAGGGGCATGGAGGAAAGTTCCTGGATGGATATGTGGTATCTTAAAGAAAATACAAGCTGAACACTCAGCTACGTAAAGAAAAACAACAGTCAGAGATCATAGAATCATAGAATGGTTTGGGTTAGAAGGGACCTTAAAGGTCACCTAGTTCCACCCCCACTGCCATAGGCAGGGATACCTTCCACTAGACCAGGTTGCTCAAAATAGATAGCCAAAATAATAGATAGCCAAATTAACCAAAAATTGAAGATGTGCTGTTTATAAACCCTGAAGACTAACGAACCATTCAGATCTTCCAGCTTTACATGTGGAAAAATAGGACATGAAAATGCAGCAAGGCACCCAAAGAGTGATGTTCTGCTGTCATTGTCCTTGCTCCTTGTGGGCCTTCTGTGCACAGGCAGAAACAGGGCAGCGAGGAGTGGAGTGGCCCCTGTGTGAGTGCCCTGACTTTGTTCCCAGAGATGCTTAGTCCTGACACCTGGAGCAGATAGACATCTTTCAGGCAATTTCTCCACTCTGGAGACAACACTTGGTGGACTTAGCTTTGGTGCTTCTGGTTTTTTAAAAAAACAAAACAGAAAAACAGGTCATACTGCCTTGCCTTATTTCCCCTTCATTGTCTTGCACAAATCAAGTGCAGCTTCATCTGAGCAAGTGTGAATTATATCCTAGCTAGTCAGCAGCGCTTGGAAAAATTTTGCTACAGCCAGCATCTTTTAAACTGCTTAGACTTTCTACATTATGAATGTTATTTGTCCAGTGACTGCCACCTGCCTCCTCCTTATGCTTCTTCTAAACTAATAAAAACCATAGCTATTAATACACTCGAGAAACCTGATATAGTCCTTCCTAGATCTTTAAGAAGTATCATGCCATTTGGTTATGGAAAATTGATTCTCAGACTCCTGAAACTGAAAGAAAACTCCTTAAGGCAGCAAAACCAACCATCCAAATGTTCATCCAGCAACAAACTAGAAGCTAATTCAGACTTTGGGATAAAGTCCCCCATCACTGTTTTCTTCTTTGCTTTTCTAAAAGCAATGTAATGCCCTCATTTATCTTAGAGTAACTGTAGTAACCTTCCTGTTCTGGAATTGGGATGTATCTCAAGGCACACATTTGAGGAAAACTGGATCCTGATATATGATTGGTGGTGGGCTTTTCGCTCACCTTTAGGATACAGAAGACTGGCACAGGAGGCATCAGCTCTCCATGTGGTTAATCTCTTGAGTGACCTACAGCTGAACACAAAAGCTAACTCTTGCAGGTAGCTGAAATCAAAAATCCTGAGGTTTCTGAACTGTGAGACTACAGATGAATGACACATTAAGGCAGGTAGAAATGCATTGGTCTTGAGCTTTCATCTGCTTGTTCCTTATGAGTGCAAAATAAATTTGCAGTGCAGCTCAGAACAAACCAGTTTTACAAACACTGAGCATGGGTGTAAGCGATTACCTGGGCTGGGTGTTAGCAGGAAACAGATTCTGACGTGGCAGCAATTTCTTAGCTCCTCCTTTCCTTTCTACTCTGAGTATCAAGGAACAAATTGGGATACACCAGTGGCTCACCCCAAGACCCATAGAAATGTCTGCCACTTGTACATGTGAGACTGTACTATGGAGCTGGTGACCCACTCCCTCAATCTCTATTTTGTTTTGTTTTTCACATTTTGAGCATTATAGGTGCATTGTACATTAGAATTACTGAGTACAGAAGTAAGGGAGGAAAGAATCAAAGCCAACATATAGAAGTAGAAAATGCATCTGTCGGGGAGGGCAGCCTTAATCTCCAGCAGGTTGTGCTTGCATTGACGTTTGTCAGCACAAAATGTGTGTTCTTACATGTATCTGCGTGGTTCCTGGTTGTTTTTATTTTAGGTGTCTGTACAAAGACACTGTTTTCCCCACAGCAGTGTGCCCTGGGTAGGTCTGTTCCTCTGACAAGGAGGAGAATTAGAGCTGGTGGGGCTGTGTCAATATAGCAGCAAACATGCTGGGATGGCAGGATTGTTATCAACAACTGCTCATAATGCAGCAGGGCAGCTCCCAGAATCACCTGCCGAGTGCCAGGCCCCAAGAAACCTGCTGCTAATATAACATGAAGCAAGCAACAAGGTTTATTTTGGTCAGTTTATGACTCTTGTAATTACAGATGATTCTGGAATTTTGGAAATCAGATATACTCTTTACTAAAAAAACTCACAGCTGTTCATCAAGTATACACAAAGGTGTAGAAATGGTGATGTGGAACACAAAGTGCTGGAACATATAGCTTTTATATAGTGACCATTTTGTGTGCTAATGATCACAAACTTCTGTGCACTGAGAGGCATGTTTTCCATGCTGAGCTTAGTGGAGATGCAGCACAAGGAGAAAAATAACATTTATTGATTCACTGATCTGGTTCATAATAGATTTTTTGAGCAATATCCGCAAATAGAAAAAGAACTGAAAGATGTCATTTATTGCATGCTAGGGCTGCAGTGTGGAGACAGCAGGTCCAGCAGACATAATTCTGTGTCTGTTTCTCATTTCTAACACCTACACACATATTAATAGTTTAAAATTTAAGCTTTAATGACTTACATTTGTAGTATCGCAACTTTGACTCAATTACACACTAATTAGACCTTCCATCAAAATATGATAAAAAACTCAGGAACTCGTATAATTTTTTTTAAAAAAAGTAAATCAGTTTTACATTATTTCAAACAAGTGTCACAGGATGTCTCAGTCACTGGATAGAGTCAGTTATATCTTAATATGAAGTGCCAAAAACCTTGTGTGATTTATCCACAGATGTGACAGGGAAAACTGGGAAACCAGCCTCACATCCATTTAAAAGGCTCTGTGTAAAGATTCCCCTGGTCTGATCCAGGTCACAGTCACTGCATGTCAGTGTTCCTCCACAGAGCTCACGACCCTGATCCCACAGCAAGGGGATTTCTGGCTGGTGGGGATCACACTAATGAGTAGGTCAGTTCTTTGACCCATCACTTAAGTGAACTGAGGCATCATTTCTGCTGCATCCGAACTGATGATTCCCTTCCTCATGGTATGCTGGAAGGTCCTCCATGAGTAGGTGGGACTCCTCTACAGGTAGAAAGCATCTAACACAGCCCTAAATCCAGGATGGCAGAAGATTTGAGGGCTGCAGCCTTTCTGCTGCCAGCATTTGCGGTGGTGGCCACTGCTCACCACGCTGCAGGGAGGCACAGGACAACTGCCCAGCCTCTCCTCCCCTGCCTTCCCACGCCACTTCACCTCTCCCTGTGTCCAGCTCAGCAAAGACCCAACTTCAGAGGAGGTCACTGGGGCTGGTCCACATAAGTAAATGAAAGAAGAATTGGATCACCAGTTTTGCAAGGGACTTCCATAGGAAAATGGCTTTGTTTACAAAAAGCTGCTTCTTATGCCCAAAATGTATAAGCTGAAGCAGAGCTGTTATTTGCAGCAAGCACTGGCTGAGAATTTACTTTCTTCCTTTGCAGATCCCCCTGGATCTACTCCATTTCCTCCTGCTCGTTGTGCAATTAAGAACTGAAATGGGAATGTGATCGTTCAACCCAATACTGAGGCCTCTGTGGACAGCCCTTCATTTCTCTCATATCTGTTGTAATGGCAAGTCCCCACATCTATTCCCCTGCTGCACTGCCCTACTGTGCTGGTGAGAAAGTCATTACCCTTCTCAGGGAATAGCTGTATGGTGTGTAGTTGTCAAAGGCTTGAAAAGACAAAAAGCTGTTACTTTTGGAAAAAAAACAAAAAAAAAAGAAAGAAGAAACAGGAAAGCAATTTTTGGAAGCTGCAGCAGTTTTCTCAAGGACAGCTGTAAATGACACTTACTGCATACAAATGGGAGCCAGCAGTGATGACAAGAAAGCAACAAATAAACAAGTCAACAACAATGCCAACAAAAAAGTATTCTGCTGCCAAGAAAATACTTTATTTCTCATTAGCATAATTATTGCTTAGAGTTTCAAATCCAAATGCCAAAAACAATTTAAAAGCTGTTATGCTTAAATATTTTGTTATTTATTGGCAAGAAGGCAGGCTCAGGGAGAGCAGAGTGTGAATGCCATTGCTCCCTTGTTCTATAAAGTTATCTTCCTCATTTGAAGAATTATCTTCTTGTATTGCCAGGCTGATGGCAGCTGCAAACCTGAGAGAAACCAACACAAACCCCTTGACATAGAGGGAACTGTGCCAAGTTGCAGGATCTTTTATATTTTTAAGATGCTGAAATCATAACCAAGGATTTTTACTAAAGAGAATTTCAATCCAAGAGGCACAGATCTGTTCAAGGAAAACTCCTTAGACTGTTTTTCATGGATGTTGTTTCATCATTTTCTTTCCCCAGACCTTACAGTGTACATACACACAGCCTAGAGTCCCAGATGGATTGTGAGCAGAAGTTTGGTGTCAGCTTGGAAGCAAGCGAAAGTGAGCAGTTGGGACTCCCTCAAGCCAGAGAAAAGAGGACTGCATTTCACAGTCTTCCCAATCCTCCTTGAGGCACCGCTTTTAAGTGTGTATAAAATTATCACATATCCCTCCCAATGTAACCTCAGATTCAGAGAGTGAAAACTCTGCATGAAGGCAGTAATTTTTACCTACCCTGATCCATTCCCTGAAACCAGGAAAATACGTGCTGGTGTTTTGAGAACTAATGACGTTCCTGAGTCTTTTACTGAACAGTGTATTTCTGCCTAAATACTGCACTTCCTGCTCTTAAGGATGGTCCACATCATTTCCAACATAAATTTAAGGGAGCTTTGCTGGTAGCTTCTCTGAGATCCAAGTCCTGACGTTGAGTGAGTCATGTATAATGGATCCACCTTCTGAGCAGTCCCATCAATTAAAAACAAGGTACGCTGGAGGAAAGTGCTCTGGCAGTGACACACCATCTGAAGGACCTTTTGGAGTCAAGGCCACCCATGTTTTATTGCAGGGGCCTGTTGGGGCATTACTTTTGAAAATCAACTCTTATGCATGACAAATGCTTTCAGCTTAGAGAGCTATGGACTATGGTAGGCACCAAATTGCTGCCATGCTGCTGTAGCTTTTGCTCAGTCTGTTGATAGCTGGTGGCCATAATTAGCAGAGCCCTTATGAAACTGTCATGTCTCTGAGAGAAATCAATACTGCAGCACGGTTTTACCTTCCTTCCCCTACCTAGACTTCTGTAAATTGAAATACCAATGCAGACATGAAAGGCAGGCTTTGAGCCATAATTTGTAGAGCTTTACTAATGTACTACAGTGTTTCAGCTGTAGTACAAGATGGTGGGGAATAAAGATATATGCATAGTCATGTAATTGCCTGGGGAGACTTCAGGATTGGGAATCTTCAACAGGTTAGACAGATGTTTATCTAGTATGAGATAGTATCATTTATCCAGTTGGTTGGTCTAGAATCCCTCCGGAGGTCCCTATTTAACTTGTTCTGTAATTATTCTGTCTGTGTGAGATGATCATGTTACCTACAAATAGTCTGGCAAACCAGAAGACCAATAAAGCTTAATTGGTCTCCTGTGTGGATTCCCTTACACTTGATAAAGTGGATGGTGCTTACAATTCTTTCAGAAAAAGCACATACAGAAAATTCTCAATTCACATAATTTTCTGTTGTCGTAAATCTTATAGGACCAGAATAACTTTGAGACCTCCGAAGATTTGATTGAAATTGGCTGTTTAGTACAATAGTTATTAGACAAGGGCTGATACACCTACAAGTAAGCAGGCACACAGAGTGTCTGTATGTGCCTTGTTACACCATGGAATCCAGATGAAATGCAAAGCTGATGCAGCAACCTTATCTGGCAATTTATCAAATGACCACTTTGCAGGGGAAACAGGAAGATGTACATAAAGTTTTAATTATACTAATCTTGGAGTGCATTTTTTAGTGCATTGAAACCATGATTTTATGATAATAGGGCAACTAAAAGATATCAGAAGCTCTTAACATATTCTCATTTATTTTGTGTCACTCAATTAGTGTAAAAGAACCTGAGTGTACCAGCATATCTGACTCCTTTATAGTAGGCATCACTGGTAAAACAACTAAGGAGTGTAATATGCACTAAGGGGTTATTAAGTGGGATTAAAATAAGGCATGGAACAGTAGCATTAATTTTATGTGGAATTGTATTTTCATATGCTTCAATACACCTGAAGGCAGGATGAGAACGGCAGATAATAAACTTGTGCATGAGTTCAGTGTTGATGATTTATACTTATAGACAGTAGGAGTCTTGGGATTGTATTTGACTCTCTGCATAACAATGCATGAGTGTATCCACTCAGGAGAATGTACCAAGGAATGGTAGTCACCTGTGGTTTTTCCTAAATCTCTCTCAATAGTGAAAGGTGAATGGGGGAAGTTGAACAGGGAAGTGCTCTGAATCTCAAAGGTTGTTGCAATCATTAAAA
Source organism: Aegotheles bennettii (assembly GCA_013398125.1). Taxonomy (NCBI): domain Eukaryota; kingdom Metazoa; phylum Chordata; class Aves; order Caprimulgiformes; family Aegothelidae; genus Aegotheles; species Aegotheles bennettii. Next base: position 183,166 of record VZRW01011172.1, on the reverse strand, counting down.
AATGGGTCTGATCCCAGAAAACATGAAAGAGGGATCACATCAGGGAAGGTATCCTCATTAGGGGACACAGTGATGCAGTTCATGTCCTGTGGAGAAAAAAGTTATGCTTCTTTTCCCACATCTTCTTCTGACACAAAAGGGAAAGCCAGTTAGTCACGGGAATCACATCGAGACGAGGTCAGAGGAGCTAATGGAACACTGTGTGGATCTGTCTAAAGACGTACCAGGTGTTAAACCAAAACTGAACTAAATGCCAAAAGGCTGCCTGTAAAATAACAAGCGGGTTGTACATGGGAGTTCAAGACTACAAACAGGCTATGGAAAAAAATCTGCCACTATGGCTGCTGCAGATTTTTCTGGAGAAGCTAAAGACATTAAAATGGCCACTCAAGCTTCTCCTGCCTTCTTCTACACACATGCATTAAGAAGAATCAGTCAGGGGAAGCCACTGGGATTTGATGATCCTAGGCTGATTCCAGCTGATTTAGTGGATAGGGTGCAGGCCAGTGAGAGCAGGCTCTGGAAGCAGAAGTTAATGAAGATTATTTGCCCGTTCAGTGCCTAGGGGTCTTCTGTTGTCCCATCTTGCCCACTGGTGGCTTTTGGTAGTCTCTCAGCTGGAAGGTGATGAAGTTGTATGCCTGTTTTCAGACTGAACTGGGAGCTTGAGATCTTTGCCCTTGCTCCAGCCCAAAATAATGAGGGAAATGTACTGCATGTGCGTCGCCCACACCTCCGACCTTTTCTTGGATGTTTCTGCAGAGCTGGAATGCAGCATTTTGCTGGGAACAGCAGCACACAGCCAGCTCTGTCCCTGCTGAGCTATTTAGGAGAGACAAGGCCAGAAAGAAAACACTTTATTCTGTTTTTTTTGGTATATTTTTTTTTAATCAGCAGTCTATAGGAAAAAAAGTATTAAAAAAAATTCCCTTGCTTTCTTTAGCTCCCTGGTGCCACTCATTGATAGCATATGGTGTACTAATGCTGGATACAAGCCCACAGCAGCCAGGGTAGGTAGCATTTAATATTTCACACATGATGTGCTTGTCAGAGCTGTTTTCTCTCTTTTCACACCAGTATACCAAAGCTTTCATTATGTGATTACTGGAATGCTCCCTCCAGACAATCCTGTGTACAGCCACTCCACACTGTTTTCAGAGCCCAGGACTGGAGGTAAGTGATCAGGGATGCATAAATCTTCAGCAGTGAGTGAAGAAGGCAAGGCTTATATTTGATGAAGGGATGAACCACTGGCCTCTGGATATCTTATTGTCTTCTCTCACTGGCTATCTTAGCAGATTGTTCCTATTTCAGGAGCTTTTTGAGGTGTATCAACTCTACGGTTCTCTGCTGGTTCCTGTTAACAAAACGGATTCTTGCCAGGGATCATTTCTGATTAAAGGATTAAGGCACAAGGCTGAAATCAAGAGGGAATCACTTTTGATTTCCTAGTCTTTAGATATATTAAAGATGTTTTCTTAGCTCTAGAGTCAGGAAAACCATATCTGTGCTGGTATGTGTTATGTTTGCTTCCCCCAGCTGCTGAAGAAATGAGGCTTCACTCCCTTTAAAGTTTACTCTTCTGAGCTTAGTGTTGGTACAAGCAGCTGAAGCGGCAACTTTGCCCTTTGAAGATGCCTTATTTCTGTCTCAGTTTCCTTAATTTTTTCACTTGGAAGCTGATGGATTTAAGGGAATACAGAGCCAGCATGAACTCAGTATCAGTAAGTCCTGAACATCCTGGTAATAAAAACACTGTAATAATCTGAGTGGAGAAGTAGCATAATTATCACCAGGTTTCATCACATCCATCTCTGATAAAAAACACTTCATTTCCACTTCCATGAAGTATTGCTGTGTGAAACAAAGGGGAACTTTCACACCACCTGCATCGAGGCACTAGTTCAGATGCCCAGGTGAATGGTTTGCCTCCCCATAGAGACTCCTGGGTCTTCATTTATACTTTTGTCTTCTGGAGGTGGCTCTCTCACCATGACTACAGGGGACAGTAGGTATATAAAGCCAGATGTTGCAAACACCAGACAGAGCCCCATCAGATCCATTCAGACTCTATAATGCCTCTTGCTCCTTTGAGTTATGTATCACTGGAGCCATTACATCATATATTTTACATTTTCCAATTACTCTGTGTTCTTAATCAGCAATTAATTTTACAGCATAATTCTGACTTCTTGATTATTTAAACTTCTTTATTCAATACATTATTGACAGATGTAAAAAAATAAAAAAAGGTAAAAAAGTCAGTGTCTACCAGCCATTTTGAGTCATTATTAATTTCATCCCTTTCTCATTTTTAATTGCCTTGTTATCTCTCTAGGTCCATTCCCATTCCAATATATTATGGAACAAAAACCCAACAAACCAGCCTTCTGGTTTCTCCTAGCCCCTTTGGCTAACAGTAACTCATTCTGGGGTTTTAATTGTATTTTTAATTAAGGCTGCTACAACAGTATTTTTTAGCATGCAAGGCAGTGCAAGCTGGTTGGCAGGGACAGCCTCTCACAGATCTCGTAGGGACAGAGCAGAGCAGAGCACGTAACGCTGTCTGCTTTAAGAACCTGGGCAGGGAATAAGGAGATATTAGTTAATTTCTTATCTGTCTCACACACTTGGGTTTAACTTAGTCACCTCATTGCTGTCTCAGTTCTTTGCCTGTCAAATATCCTGTCTCTCTTATCAGCTAGTTGTGTGATTTGCCAAAATCCTTGTGTCTTGGTTTAATCACCCTGCCATTAATCAGCAGGTGCTTTGGCACGTGCCCTTGCACAGGCACCAAACAGCCCTCCTCTGCCCCAACCCTAGCACTTCTGGCATTTGCAGGGTGCCAGGGTGGCTTCCTTCTCCCGTGTGCATGCTACAAATCCACATCAGCTGCCTGCCCATACCCAAACCCCTTATCTACTGCACAGAGCCTGAAAACGGATGGGGCAATGTAGCTGCCTGTCTGTACCTAAACCTTCCCCTTCCTCTACACATTGGCACATCCTTTGTGTGACCCAGGACAAGGGGACAAGCTCTCACCTGTGAACAGAGAGAAAATCCATCCTGTCCCCGCTGAACATTGCAGTTGGACCACCTTGTCATACATCATTAATTCCTAGCTAGTCTAAAGGACACCTATTATGGGGGGGTTCAGTGATTCACCATTACTTCACCATATATGACTCATCTCTCTGACCCTGTGCTAACTTAAGTTCCAGATTTGTGTTAATAGGAGTTGTGTTTAAACAGTTGTAAGTGAACACTGTTGACACTGTGGTCATTATAAATGGCATTATTTCATTTCCAAGTGCTCAGAGATTTTAAGTTTCATATCCTAGCCAAATTCTAACTTGACTATTTACTTTTTGCATCTCTAATGGTTTCAGTCATTTTTCCTTAAAACTACAGTTTCACTTCCTATCCTAAACCCTGTTGGGTTGCCCATATACCATATATAGTGCCACATAGAACAGAGCTTTCAACAGTAATCTTTAGCAGAACCTTTTGAATGTGGCTATAATTCCCTTATAACTTTAATAAGACCTCTTCGGACAATCTTAGCTCACTCTGTTGATAGATTTATTGTGCTCCATTTTCTTGAAAGTTTATGGTCTGATGGCTAGATTGTTGCATGTCCAAGACCCTTCCCTTCATATTATTTGGGCAATATTAATGGGCCTTAGCATGAGCATATAGGCAAAAAAGGAAATTAGGTACTAGCTATTTGTGTTTGAGATGACACACAGATGAGACTTTCAAAGTCAAGGGATGGAACCACTTCTTTGGTTTCAGTGGGGGTTCAGCCAGGCTGTTTCTGGAAGAAGTTTCTTTTCAATTTTTTCACCTTTGAGTAATCTCTGTAAACCTGTCCTGGCTGCTTCCTGTCCTTTGCATTTTCTTTGTTCATCTATTTCTAAATAACCAGACAGACACACTATTATAGTTCCATTTTTTCTTCAATATTGTTTCTTTAGGCTGACAAATTATTTGCCTCTATTACTGTTTGCAGTGACAGATCTTTGTAGCCAGGAGTTCTTGATGTGTTGTTTCATCCAGCCACATTGTCTGGAAGCCAGGATGGCCAGGCAGGCTGGGTTACTCAAGCTGCTTGCACTGGAAATGATGGCTCTACTTACAGGACAATTTAGTGAAAGTCCACTGGATATATCCTGATTAGATATGAAATATCTGAACTCACCATTATATAGTACAAAATGTGCTAAAGTGGGAGATGCTGCCTTACCTACCTAATGTCAAAAATGACAATGTTATTTTTTCTTTTTAAGCCAGAGTTTGAAGTTAATTAGGTTAAAGTTTAAAGTACAGCCAGAATTCATTTGGGCTGAAGTGTGATTTTTACAGTTCATTCCTGGCTAGCAAGGGGAACTATTTCTTCTGAAAATCACAGGTCCTGAAGGGAAAATATTTCCACTGCATTATATTTCAATTGGTTTAAACACAAAATCAGCACCGGCTGAACACCTGGAAACGAGCAGTACGTGGTGAAGGCAGGGATGCAGCTTTGCTTTTCTCAGGGATGGAGGCACCCATGTCTAAAATGCAAGTAGGATAAGCCATCTATATTTGTCTTGTATACTCTGATCAATGCTGGCTAATGATCTGACCTTGTGCATGTCTACTCCCCATTCCATCCACTCCCTATCACTGCTCAGAGACCAATTTGGGGGCCATACCTGAGCTGATCAAATGTTAAAAGTGGACTGGAAGATGAGGGAGAAAGGATCATGGAGGTTTCTCAGCTCTGTGGCTGCTGCTACAGGAGTGCACATCAGCAGGACATGTGACAGAGAGCTGAGGTGGACAGGGGACACAACAGCCCAGTCATGTCCCTCCCATCTCCCCAGCTGTCCACTCTGTTCACACACTATGTGCTGTAGGTGTACCCAGAAGGCATTAAAGCACAGCAATGTCTTGATAACTAGATGAAATATCAATATGATGTCAACAGTTTCTTTAGGAGTCACTTTTTACTCTTCAGTTTTGTTTTCAAAAAACAGGCTTCAATTTGGAAACAGGCATCACAAGTGGGCAAGTAAAAAAACTAACCTTATAAATGAGGGAGTTACTGTGGTATTACAAATAATGAAGAAATCCAACTACATCTGGTCAGTTAGCATCTTTTCTGCAAAAGCACAGCAATATAAATATCTTTCATACTAATAACCTTTTTTCTTTATTTACAGAATGAAAGAAAATATTACAGTTGCTGAAATTCCACTACTGTTTATATGGAGTAAATAGCACTTCATATATAGAAGCACCACTTGTAAGATACAAAATAGACTTTTATAGTAAAATTCTGTAATACTATTAGGTACAGACAAATCATTTTCCTCCAAAACTTACAGTATGCAACAATACCTAGAGAAAAGCAAATGATAACAAATTATGCTATGGGAATGAGAGGAAACCAGTCAACAACTGCATCAACTATTAGATTATCTCTTATAGCTAATATAAAGATATATTCTCCCGAAAGTATGCTACAGGGTCCTAATTTTCATAAGAGGAAGGCTGTACTCTGAAACTACATGCTTCATAAGGATTACAGTCTGCAGAAATGCTGAAATGCACTGAAAGGAGTGACATTTAAATCTAATTATAGACCGATTTTCATACTCAGCAGACAAAGTGATTTCCCCTGTAGTTTAGTGCAACTATACTAAGAAGAGTTTTCTTGATTATTCTACTTTCATAACCAAAGCTATTTCAATATAAAATGATGAGGTGAAAATTCAATTTTCTCCTTTAACATCAAGCAGAAGAAATATGTCTTAAGGAGTTCATTTGGGGGGCTGGAGGGGAGAGCTTTTCCTGATGCAAGGCATTGTGCCATTTGTCAACAACTTAAGATATAAAAGAAGTACCTTGGGAATAAAGTCACACAAGTATATCACACAATTTTATGTAAAATGCTGTGTTATATATTTTTCATAAATATTTAATGCTTTGGGATAGTTATATCCAGCTTTTTCTTTCAGTCTGAAATTCCCAGAAATCAGGCAGGATTTATACAGTTCTGTGGTAATAGTACATTTTATTCTTTCAAAATAATGTCTGTCTATATATCACTCAATACGAATGGGAATGTCTAAGCAGACAGAAGCCTGTGGCTAAAAATTCTGGTGTGCCTACCTTCAAGTTTCTGAATTGGTGTTTAGGAAACTAAGCAACAAGCTTCCCTAAGGTGCCATGCTGTTACAGGTACTTCCTCCAGGCTAATGGCTAAAGGGTGTGGCCCAGAAAAGGAGCAAAATAAGACCCCACCAGGGGACAAAACTTGCCAGCAGAGGCCTGCTTGGAAATTGGACATCCCTTCCACATACTGTAGAAAAATACACTTTGCCTGTGCTTTGTACACAGACTGATTTGCCAGCACCAAATACCTGATTCCATCACTTGTTTTCTTCTCCAAGCAGGACTAGGGCCTCAAGTATCAGTTGGTGACTCCTGTCACTGGGAATGACAGGTTTATGAGGCAGGCAAATGCTTCATGAGATTGCAAAAAAAAGTACTGCTAAGAACTGTGCATGTCAACTTCCTAATGATTTCAGTAGGACTTTGCTGGTGCTCTTGACTATGTTATTAAATATCTGTTTGCATCTCTTGGTGATTTGGGGTCAAAGTGATCTTCTGTTTCTATGACTCCATTTTCTAGACATAAAATGGGGAAAACAGCACTTCCTAACTCGAAGGCTGTTTGGAGATTAAAAGCACTGAAACATTCTCTCTTTTTAGTGTTAAGAATCATTAAGCTGCTCAGTAATTATGGCACAATAATACCATATAGTAACTTAGATAAATTTGGTGGCTGAATAGATTTGATAATAACATGAGGATATAATTGTGCAATAACATACTGAGGAGAATGTTCTTTGCAACCCTGGACCTAATTGCTATGTTTTTGTGTAGTAGGAATAACCATCATCATTTTCATTATCAATATAATCCTTTCCAACCTCTGGCATTCCTGTCATTATTATTAGCTGACAAGTAGTACTTCTCTTCTAGGTAGCCTTAAACTTTTTAAGGTAACTCCACAATATGCTTTTATTTGGTTTGCATATGGGAGACTTGTCTTTACCAGTATTCTGGCAGGCGAAAATTCAGCCTCTAGCTACCCTGTAGGTTGAACAGTTTTTATATGTCTTTCTCAGCATACACGTGCTCATGAACATCAGGTAAATGTTACAAGAGCGTACAGTGCACTGTGACAGAAGTGGAGAAAATTATGATACTATTGAATTCCATTAAAAATTAATCAACCCAATAGCATTAAATCTCTTCATATTAAAGTTTTCTTACTTGACAGAACTGTGTCTCTTGTTCTGTGATGTTCTTTCTATCCAAGTATATCTTTTCAGGAGAAAGTGTAGAATCTGGCCTTGCTGAAATTGTAATTTTCTTAAACCTTTAAATATTTCACATGACTCAAGATTTGCAAAGATATCTTGGGCTGAGTGACAAAATCGTCCTTTTGTACTTCTGATAGCTTTGTTAAGTTGATTGAGAGTCAGTGGGTGAAAATAGGACTCAAATTCAGTTTTGATTGATGAGTCAGATGACACAGTTGAGGAAAAGTAGGACACTGCAGCTTGTGTTCCCTCAAAGTGGATAAAAATAAAGGACTAAATTTTCAAAAGATTCAGGTCACTGAAGTAGGCTTTGGTATTCATTATAGCAGGTGCATGTGGCAATAGTACCCATGGGTTGTTCCAGTTGTTGGTTCAGTGAGGGAATGAATTGCACTTGTTAAAATTTAACTCTGCTGAGGCATGAGGGTTACCTGTAAAAATTAACCTGTCCAAATAGCATGGCTAGGTAGGAGTATCACAGATTAATTGGTTTTGCTCGTGTCTCTTCAACTGTGAATAGTAATTCCTACTTCCTTCATTGTGATAACGTGGGCCTTCAGCAATGAGGAATAAATGCCATGGCTGAGGGCTTCTGGTACAGTGTGCTGTTCTGTGCAGCACTCCCAGAGCAGAGGTATCAGGCCTCAGAGCTATCAGGGCTGACCACAGGAAGAGATGGATTTGCTCTGCATGAATGATGAGGGGAAGGTGCCTGCTTCAGTGCTCACCCCCACCATGTGCTGGCTGTAAAGTGTGTTCCAAGGAAAGAGGGTTGCCTGGGTTCTCCATCTGGCTAGGACAGTTGTAGGAAAGTGTTGGAGCTCCTGCCAGCCTACAGATAAACGTTAAGCTCTTTCAACCTGTAGAATACCTCCAGCACAGGAATATCCAGGGTCAGACACAAGGGTAGTTTTCAGGTATAGCTGAGGATCTGAGTTAGAGCATGTTTTACATATTAGAGACTGGCAACGATCTGTAAGATGTGTATCTCTTTAGAATTTAAATTCTCTAGGAGTCTAGAGCCCCAAAAACCCCAATTGCTGTACATCCTAGCTATCAGCTATGGCTGCAGTGGGAAAGAGAAATCCTTTCCCAGACCTGCTTCCCTACTCCTTCCAGGGTCTCTTACTCCTTGGTCTGCATCTAGGCAGCATCTGAAAGTCATCCTAAGAACCTGTCTTGTGGCCCCTGTACAATCCATACACAGGCAGTCATATCCAGCAGCAGGCTCCCCTACCACAGCAAAGTAACTTGGCCTGGAGATGACGTGTAGTTACTACAAGGTCTCACACAGGCCAGGATGGTTGCAGACATCCAGAAGTTTAGTTACAAACAACAACAGCTTCAAAAACTTCTCCAGCTACCTGAGCCCAACTGCCCAACACAGAGTCGCAGAGACTCAGCGTCAGGACCAGGCTTCAGCACACTGCATGAAGAAGTCAAAGAGCTCACACTGTTCAGTCTGAGCTAATTACCCAAGTCAGGGAGGCCTCGGAGAGCAGTGCTGTGCTGTGTACACATGCCAGGGCCCAGGAAAATGGGGTCAAACAGAGATGAAGCTGAAAGCTATTTTGGCAAGTTAATGTGACCTTTCCATGAATGGGCGAGTGGGTGTGTTACTGTCAGTGAAAATGTCACTGCTGATGGGTCCAGGTTTTACTTCTATGTATCCCACTGCAACACAAGTCCAGCTCAGCCTGTTGCATAAAATTGATTATACAAGTACACAACTCTAAGGCAATGCAGGCAAAATAACCTACCAATACTACCCAATGGCAGCACTAAACTAAGAGCCTGGGACTGGGCTTTAACCAAAACCAGAAATCATGGAAACACAGCCTAACTAATGAAAAAAGTAATTACAGACAGGCCAGTTAGTGCACAACCCTTTCTGGGGCTGGGTGTTTTGAAAATGACCCAGAGAAAGCTGGTGGGCTTTGCTGCTACCATCATTTCCTGGGTGCCCAAGAACTAGCACAAAGTCTCTGAGATAAAACCAGGATCAGCCCCACAGGTGTTATGATCAGGAAGGAGGCTTGGACACCCACAGCTGTTTGAGTTCACCTCAGCTACTGCATTCTTTTATTTCCTTCCATAACCATCTTTAGGCTGCCAAGAAGGGGAAAGAAGTACTAAAAATTCTATATAGAGTAGAAGGAAGAGAGAAATAAAGTATTTTGTGAATCCTTATTTTCAGCACAAAGTATTAACTATCGGAACTGGTTTTCCTCTTTTGAGTATCTTGAACAAGAGGTTAAAAAGACTGATTCTGGTGGCTAACTGCCACAGGACTTTGGAGGGCAAGGTCACTTTATTTAAAACACTGAATTTAATGTAATGCTCTAATAAGGTCATGTTGACATCCTGACTTCTCTGAGCTACTACATTCCTTCAGCGTTAACACAATCCTACAAATCACGGGTAATTACCTCTCTACCAAGATATGGCACAGCTTAGAACATAGCAGTGATAAGTTCGAGTAAGCACACTAGATATATAGTTATATACAATGATATATGTATATGTATGAATGCATGTAATTATTTACATATATGCAGTTCTCATTCCCATTGGAACTATACTCCCTAGAGTGAACAAGTTCCTTTTTGGATAATGCCATTGGGTAATCCTCATGGCAAGTATATATGAAATTACTTTTCCATGACACAAAATGCTTATCTTATTAAAGTTGTTATCTACCAGTTATTCCACTTGGACACCGAGATCATTGGTTAACTATAAATTCTTAGTGCAACTCTGAGGAAAATTACATTTATGCTGAACAAGGCATGACTCATTCAAAAAAGAAATTGTGCCTGACCATGCATATAAACTTCCATGATTCTAAATACTACTACTCCATGATGTAAATCTGCCCCTAAATATAGCCCCCAAACCAGTCACATTCATTCTTTTGCTATCACAGACCAGTGGTCTTAACCTTTGTGGGCAGTGTTGCACCGTTAAGTTAATGGCATAAAATGATTTTTTTGAGGAAGCCACTAAATCTCAAGGCTTCTCCCCTCTCTCCCAAGTAGAATGCAGCCAGGCAGGATATTGGAAATGGCACGGACACAGACTTTGCTGTCTCTCTCTTCCACGGCAATATTTCTACTGTCACCAGTTTGTTGGTGATAAATTTCAAAGGCCTAAATATGTCTGTACCCTCCTATCGCATCTCTATCCTCCTGCCACATTAAGATGGGAATGAATCCCCTTTTCAAAGATTGATTTTTCCTATAAAGTCAGGATGTATTGTTTCAATTTTTAGAAGATTCATGTTACTTAACCCAAATCTAGATGATTTCCTTTAGTCAAAATAGAACACCATACCCATCCAAAACAGAACACATGGTGAGCCATCTGACAGTTTCTCAACTAAACTACATTTGTTGGTGCCTGTGAGGATGTGATTCTTATAGCTCCATCTCCTGCCTGCCCACAGGGGCACATTCAATCAGAACCACTAGACAACCTTACATTAACTTTCACTAAAGCTCACAAATTGAGTGTTCAGAAACAATCATTCAGATATATGTTCTTCTACCACAGGAAATGTATTCTGTTCCAGCCTTCATTTAACAGATACAGCAAATCATGAAATATTCTACTTCTTCTCAGTTTCATTTAAAAAAATAAATATTCATGGGAGCAGTTAAATGTGGCAGAATCCTCAATGCAACTGAATTCAAAGAATCTTACATTTATGCCTATCTTTCTTCATGTACACATAATTTAGGACAGATCAGTCAGACTTTAGATTTGCTGTAACCACTGAATTTATACTCGTGCCAAATTTGAAGAAAAACCCTGAAGGACAAATCAGTTCGCTATTGCTGCTCAATATTCAGTGGTCAGGGTGACACAGCTTTGATATTATTTCATGTTCTCGGCATGTAACTCTTTACTGGCTCCCACACTGTTCTGGTTCATCCCACACTTCCCCACCACCACCTCCTCTGTTCACTGTACTGTGAGCTCATGCTTAGGTATGCCAGAGCAGACCAGGTTTGTCAGGACAAGTATTGCCTAGTAACTTATTTTATTTACCCTCCTTCTCAGGACTTAAGGTTCTTCAGTGTAATTCTTTACACTTTTTTTGAAAGGAACGACATTCTCGCCTAAGACTGGTGTCAAAATGTTTGTGATTTTGCTATGAGACTACTCTTTTGAAAAAAAAAATATCCTTTCAGTCAACTTGAAACTTTCTGTGCATTTGAGCCACTTCCGGTTATTTCTTTTTGGTGGTGAAAATATTTTATAGTCTTGATATTAGTAACAGTGCCAAATGTGGGTGTCAAATCTCTTTGCCATATGCCATTCAGCAGAGGTCCATCTCTAGGCACTGGGGCACTGGTGTGAGCTATTCTTGCTTTTCACTGAAGCTGCTATTTCTGTCTAATGCCATTTACATTCCTTGGACAAAAGACTAGAGTACAGTTGTCCCCCTCTCTGGTCAGTGTCTGCCACCAGGCTGTCATCTTCCTCCAACTTGCCACCATGTCTGCCAGTCTTTGGAGCACTTCAGCATTGCACTGGAAATGTGTCAGGAACAAAAGATTATTTTAGTTAACCGAAAAGCTCAGAGAAAAATAGGCTGCCATTAACACAAAACCTCTTTATTAAATTTCACCTCTCACCTAACAGAAAATGTCAGTGATCCACACAGCTCTGAAAGGGCCTTACATTTCTCTCTTAGGAGGGAGGATTTTCTCAGCCTCTGGACAACACTGGAGAAGCTGCCAACCCAGTGATGTGACAGGGGAATTGTCGTATCTCCCCAAGCAGCAGAGTTAGGGACTACCAAATTTCTCTATGGTTTACTAGCACTCAGGGACACAAACAAGGTTTGTTTCAGTTCTATGGGTGAATTAGAGTGTCTGTCTTCTCTTCTACCCCTGTAGGCAGGCAGCTTGTACTTGCATTTTCTGTACCTGAGTGGAGTTTGGTGTGATGCAGAGCACCGGTATGTACCCAGAGTGGGTTTCTTTTCCCCACTAGCAGCTGGACTTCTCTGGCAGTAAGAAGCCCGTTCACCACTGAGCATAGCTAGTGGATGAGCAATGTGATGATGTGGTATGCTTTATTAACTGGATTCATTTTTTATTAAGAGGGATGGTTACAGTAGAATTAAACTTCTGCTGGAAAAGAGACTGTCCTGTAGTAGCCTGCTCCAGAATTTCAGTCACTCCTTGCTGGAGCATGTTGTGACTTTCTGTTATACAGTACACAACACTGAGTTCTTTACACTGAATCCTTGGCTAGCTTGATCCTTGACTAGGAAAAAAATGTAAAAATGGGCATAGCATACTCTGGAATGAAACTGGAATGACATAATTGCATTCACATATAATATTATCATGGTAAACACGATTACTTGAAGTCAGAAAACTGAACATTATGACACCCTTCTGCACATCCATCCCAATGAAATCTGTAATTAAATTATCAGGTAGGTTAAGGGCTTTGAGTTAAAACATGAACATAAACAACAGTGGCTAAAACTCAAACTGTTCAGATATTTGCTTTGGAAGCAAGAATGTGAACGCTCCAGTGACACAGCTGTGCAGCTCTCCTGTTGTTCCCACTGGCCCATGACTTCAAAAACCTGGGAGGGGAGAAAAACGAGTTATAAGAGAAGTGCAGTTCTGTTCAGCAGAGAGTCCTCCTTTTCTCTCTAGCCCAGCAAGCCTCTGAGGGCCAGAGACTTCTCAAAGTGGAGAATGAGTGATTCATAAAACGGAAACCTGAAGGAGGCCAGTAAATAAAACTGTTCAGTTACTCAGCCACAGTTTCCAATCACCACTGAAGAGGTGTGTTCTTAGGCAAACATTTTCTAACCTTTAAACAAATATTTGTCTTGAAGGTTGGGAAAATAGTGTTTTATAGCAGACATGCCCATTCCCTATCATGAATCCAACCATACCTACCAGATGCTGCCATAAATCAGATCGTATTATGAAACCTGTTGTATCTGGCAAACCGAGTACACTTGAACAAAATGGAGCCCAGTATGTCACACATACTGTTTTAAATGGCTTTTCTATTATAGATGGAGGTACTCAGTCATTTGGAATTTGAGGGGACAAGTGATTAAATAATTGGATGGAGGTAGCCAAGCATACCAAATTGGTCAATGAGGTTCTTTGACCTCTTTTTCTGTAACGATGCTTAAATGCACGCTGTCTTAGTGTGATGAAATGAAACATTTCTTTGGAATACTCCCTTCAAAAGCTTGTCTGCATTACATTCTCTCAGACAGTATCCATTATTAATTGTCACTGCTATTGATTTAGATAGCCTTTTTCCTACACATCATGGGTTTACAGCAAAAAAATACATTTGAAAGATACACTGATGCTAATGAAACTTGCTGTCTCAGCCTCAGTAAGTTTCCAGTACACAAACTACTGCTTTGTCTCTGACTACACAAGTTGCCATCAGCTGACACCTGAAAGGGAAGTGGCAGAGCCCTGCAGGATGCGACCAGGGGATCTCCTCTCTCTCCTTGGCCACAAGCTGTCTTCAGTCACCTTAAGGGACACTTTGGGAAGGCAGAGTTACCACTGCTCCTCTTGTCCTGGGAACTTCTCTGCAGGTTAACTGTATGATTGCTGGGCGGAGTTTGACATGGATGAAGAAAGAAGCGTTTGAAGTGAAGCTGGTGAAGATCGCTGGTCCCGACCACACGGAGGGTGGGCTGGGCAGTCTGTTTGTATTCGTGGCGGATGCTGCTCCGAGCACTACCCGGGTACTTCCTACTATTAAAAAGCCAGTGTCTCCAGGAGCGCAGCACAGACGGGAAGGCTCATTTAGCTTGGACGGGGTGTATAGAGGCCACCTGGTTCAAACAGCACCCCCAACCAGGCCCCATGTCGCAGCTATGTCCCAGGGGACCTGAGGGAGGACATTGACCCCTGTCACCAGGGTTCCTCTTGACCGCATCGCACCCCTGTACCGAAAATCAGCCTCCTGCTTCACACCGCTCGCTGCCTTTGGCATCGCCTCCCCCCATGCCGCCCAGCGCCTGCTGAAACGCGGGGGGAAACCCCAAAACACAGCGTGAGGAATTGCTGGTTTGGGTGTTTCTCACTGGCGGGAGGTGGGGCGGGCAGCGAGGCGAGGGAACCTCCGGAGGCTTTTGCGTGAAAGGGGCAGGGACTGCCCGTGAGGCGCAGCCACCCCGCACATGGCGGGGACGGGAAGGGAAAGGGGAAGGGGAAGGGGAGGGGGAGGG